>OY744483.1:26987259-27587259 GCA_963556165.1 Tipula helvola
CACCGTGGGGAATTTTTTATCAAAGGTCGGTCCATTTGTATGCCCTATACCGCTATATCTGCAAACCTCTGTGAGTTGGCATACATTGGTTAACACATGAACATTTTTTATTAATCGTTCAACCAAAACTATTGAATGAAAAATTGTTTCGGAAAACCCCTTATCCTCATCGTATGATAATGACACCGTGGGAATTTTTTATCAAAGGTCGGTCCATTTGTATGCCCTGTACCGCTATATCTGCAAACCTCTGTGAGTTGGCATACATTGGTTAACACATGAACATTTTTTATTAATCGTTCAACCAAAACTATTGAATGAAAAATTGTTTCGGAAAACCCCTTATCCTCATCGTATGATAATGACACCGTGGGGAATTTTTTATCAAAGGTCGGTCCATTTGTATGCCCTGTACCGCTATATCTGCAAACCTCTGTGAGTTGGCATACATTGGTTAACACATGAACATTTTTTATTAATCGTTCAACCAAAACTATTGAATGAAAAATTGTTTCGGAAACCCCTTATCCTCATCGTATGATAATGACACCGTGGGGAATTTTTTATCAAAGGTCGGTCCATTTGTATGCCCTGTACCGCTATATCTGCAAACCTCTGTGAGTTGGGATACATTGGTTTACACATGAGCATTTTTTATTAATCGTTCAACCAAAACTATTGAATGAAAAATTGTTTCGGAAAACCCTTATCCTCATCGTATGATAATGACACCGTGGGGAATTTTTTATCAGAGGTCGGTCCATTTGCATGCCCTGTACCGCTATATCTGCAAACCTCTGTGAGTTGGGATACATTGGTTTACACATGAGCATTTTTTATTAATCGTTCAACCAAACTATTGAATGAAAAATTGTTTCGGAAAACCCCTTATCCTCATCGTATGATAATGACACCGTGGGGGATTTTTTATCAAAGGTCGGTCCATTTGCATGCCCTGTACCGCTATATCTGCAAACCTCTGTGAGTTGGATACATTGGTTTACACATGAGCATTTTTTATTAATCGTTCAACCAAAACTATTGAATGAAAAATTGTTTCGGAAAACCCCTTATCCTCATCGTATGATAATGACACCGTGGGGAATTTTTTATCAAAGGTCGGTCCATTTGTATGCCCTGTACCGCTATATCTGCAAACCTCTGTGAGTTGGCATACATTGGTTAACACATGAACATTTTTTATTAATCGTTCAACCAAAACTATTGAATGAAAAATTGTTTCGGAAAACCCCTTATCCTCATCGTATGATAATGACACCGTGGGGAATTTTTTATCAAAGGTCGGTCCATTTGTATGCCCTATACCGCTATATCTGCAAACCTCTGTGAGTTGGCATACATTGGTTAACACATGAACATTTTTTATTAATCGTTCAACCAAAACTATTGAATGAAAAATTGTTTCGGAAAACCCCTTATCCTCATCGTATGATAATGACACCGTGGGGAATTTTTTATCAAAGGTCGGTCCATTTGTATGCCCTATACCGCTATATCTGCAAACCTCTGTGAGTTGGCATACATTGGTTAACACATGAACATTTTTTATTAATCGTTCAACCAAAACTATTGAATGAAAAATTGTTTCGGAAAACCCCTTATCCTCATCGTATGATAATGACACCGTGGGGAATTTTTTATCAAAGGTCGGTCCATTTGTATGCCCTGTACCGCTATATCTGCAAACCTCTGTGAGTTGGCATACATTGGTTAACACATGAACATTTTTTATTAATCGTTCAACCAAAACTATTGAATGAAAAATTGTTTCGGAAAACCCCTTATCCTCATCGTATGATAATGACACCGTGGGGAATTTTTTATCAAAGGTCGGTCCATTTGTATGCCCTGTACCGCTATATCTGCAAACCTCTGTGAGTTGGCATACATTGGTTAACACATGAACATTTTTTATTAATCGTTCAACCAAAACTATTGAATGAAAAATTGTTTCGGAAAACCCCTTATCCTCATCGTATGATAATGACACCGTGGGGAATTTTTTATCAAAGGTCGGTCCATTTGTATGCCCTGTACCGCTATATCTGCAAACCTCTGTGAGTTGGCATACATATTGGTTAACACATGAACATTTTTTATTAATCGTTCAACCAAAACTATTGAATGAAAAATTGTTTCGGAAAACCCTTATCCTCATCGTATGATAATGACACCGTGGGGAATTTTTTATCAAAGGTCGGTCCATTTGTATGCCCTATACCGCTATATCTGCAAACCTCTGTGAGTTGGCATACATTGGTTAACACATGAACATTTTTTATTAATCGTTCAACCAAAACTATTGAATGAAAAATTGTTTCGGAAAACCCCTTATCCTCATCGTATGATAATGACACCGTGGGGAATTTTTTATCAAAGATCGGTCCATTTGTATGCCCTATACCGCTATATCTGCAAACCTCTGTGAGTTGGCATACATTGGTTAACACATGAACATTTTTTATTAATCGTTCAACCAAAACTATTGAATGAAAAATTGTTTCGGAAAACCCCTTATCCTCATCGTATGATAATGACACCGTGGGGAATTTTTTATCAAAGGTCGGTCCATTTGTATGCCCTATACCGCTATATCTGCAAACCTCTGTGAGTTGGCATACATTGGTTAACACATGAACATTTTTTATTAATCGTTCAACCAAAACTATTGAATGAAAAATTGTTTCGGAAAACCCCTTATCCTCATCGTATGATAATGACACCGTGGGGAATTTTTTATCAAAGGTCGGTCCATTTGTATGCCCTATACCGCTATATCTGCAAACCTCTGTGAGTTGGCATACATTGGTTAACACATGAACATTTTTTATTAATCGTTCAACCAAAACTATTGAATGAAAAATTGTTTCGGAAAACCCCTTATCCTCATCGTATGATAATGACACCGTGGGGAATTTTTTATCAAAGGTCGGTCCATTTGTATGCCCTGTACCGCTATATCTGCAAACCTCTGTGAGTTGGCATACATTGGTTAACACATGAACATTTTTTATTAATCGTTCAACCAAAAACTATTGAATGAAAAATTGTTTCGGAAAACCCCTTATCCTCATCGTATGATAATGACACCGTGGGGAATTTTTTATCAAAGGTCGGTCCATTTGTATGCCCTGTACCGCTATATCTGCAAACCTCTGTGAGTTGGCATACATAATGGTTAACACATGAACATTTTTTATTAATCGTTCAACCAAAACTATTGAATGAAAAATTGTTTCGGAAAACCCCTTATCCTCATCGTATGATAATGACACCGTGGGGAATTTTTTATCAAAGGTCGGTCCATTTGTATGCCCTATACCGCTATATCTGCAAACCTCTGTGAGTTGGCATACATTGGTTAACACATGAACATTTTTTATTAATCGTTCAACCAAAACTATTGAATGAAAAATTGTTTCGGAAAACCCCTTATCCTCATCGTATGATAATGACACCGTGGGAATTTTTTATCAAAGGTCGGTCCATTTGTATGCCCTATACCGCTATATCTGCAAACCTCTGTGAGTTGGCATACATTGGTTAACACATGAACATTTTTTATTAATCGTTCAACCAAACTATTGAATGAAAAATTGTTTCGGAAAACCCCTTATCCTCATCGTATGATAATGACACCGTGGGGAATTTTTTATCAAAGGTCGGTCATTTGTATGCCCTGTACCGCTATATCTGCAAACCTCTGTGAGTTGGCATACATTGGTTAACACATGAACATTTTTTATTAATCGTTCAACCAAAACTATTGAATGAAAAATTGTTTCGGAAAACCCCTTATCCTCATCGTATGATAATGACACCGTGGGGAATTTTTTATCAAAGGTCGGTCCATTTGTATGCCCTGTACCGCTATATCTGCAAACCTCTGTGAGTTGGCATACATTGGTTAACACATGAACATTTTTTATTAATCGTTCAACCAAAACTATTGAATGAAAAATTGTTTCGGAAAACCCCTTATCCTCATCGTATGATAATGACACCGTGGGGAATTTTTTATCAAAGGTCGGTCCATTTGTATGCCCTGTACCGCTATATCTGCAAACCTCTGTGAGTTGGCATACATTGGTTAACACATGAACATTTTTTATTAATCGTTCAACCAAAACTATTGAATGAAAAATTGTTTCGGAAAACCCCTTATCCTCATCGTATGATAATGACACCGTGGGGAATTTTTTATCAAAGGTCGGTCCATTTGTATGCCCTGTACCGCTATATCTGCAAACCTCTGTGAGTTGGCATACATTAATTGGTTAACACATGAACATTTTTTATTAATCGTTCAACCAAAACTATTGAATGAAAAATTGTTTCGGAAAACCCCTTATCCTCATCGTATGATAATGACACCGTGGGGAATTTTTTATCAAAGGTCGGTCCATTTGTATGCCCTGTACCGCTATATCTGCAAACCTCTGTGAGTTGGCATACATTGGTTAACACATGAACATTTTTTATTAATCGTTCAACCAAAACTATTGAATGAAAAATTGTTTCGGAAAACCCCTTATCCTCATCGTATGATAATGACACCGTGGGGAATTTTTTATCAAAGGTCGGTCCATTTGTATGCCCTGTACCGCTATATCTGCAAACCTCTGTGAGTTGGCATACATTGGTTAACACATGAACATTTTTTATTAATCGTTCAACCAAAACTATTGAATGAAAAATTGTTTCGGAAAACCCCTTATCCTCATCGTATGATAATGACACCGTGGGGAATTTTTTATCAAAGGTCGGTCCATTTGTATGCCCTGTACCGCTATATCTGCAAACCTCTGTGAGTTGGCATACATTGGTTAACACATGAACATTTTTTATTAATCGTTCAACCAAAACTATTGAATGAAAAATTGTTTCGGAAACCCCTTATCCTCATCGTATGATAATGACACCGTGGGGAATTTTTTATCAAAGGTCGGTCCATTTGTATGCCCTGTACCGCTATATCTGCAAACCTCTGTGAGTTGGCATACATTGGTTAACACATGAACATTTTTTATTAATCGTTCAACCAAAACTATTGAATGAAAAATTGTTTCGGAAAAACCCCTTATCCTCATCGTATGATAATGACACCGTGGGGAATTTTTTATCAAAGGTCGGTCCATTTGTATGCCCTGTACCGCTATATCTGCAAACCTCTGTGAGTTGGCATACATTGGTTAACACATGAACATTTTTTATTAATCGTTCAACCAAAACTATTGAATGAAAAATTGTTTCGGAAAACCCCTTATCCTCATCGTATGATAATGACACCGTGGGGAATTTTTTATCAAAGGTCGGTCCATTTGTATGCCCTGTACCGCTATATCTGCAAACCTCTGTGAGTTGGCATACATTTGGTTAACACATGAACATTTTTTATTAATCGTTCAACCAAAACTATTGAATGAAAAATTGTTTCGGAAAACCCCTTATCCTCATCGTATGATAATGACACCGTGGGGAATTTTTATCAAAGGTCGGTCCATTTGTATGCCCTGTACCGCTATATCTGCAAACCTCTGTGAGTTGGCATACATTGGTTAACACATGAACATTTTTTATTAATCGTTCAACCAAAACTATTGAATGAAAAATTGTTTCGGAAAACCCCTTATCCTCATCGTATGATAATGACACCGTGGGGAATTTTTTATCAAAGGTCGGTCCATTTGTATGCCCTGTACCGCTATATCTGCAAACCTCTGTGAGTTGGCATACATTGGTTAACACATGAACATTTTTTATTAATCGTTCAACCAAAACTATTGAATGAAAAATTGTTTCGGAAAACCCCTTATCCTCATCGTATGATAATGACACCGTGGGGAATTTTTTATCAAAGGTCGGTCCATTTGTATGCCCTGTACCGCTATATCTGCAAACCTCTGTGAGTTGGCATACATTGGTTAACACATGAACATTTTTTATTAATCGTTCAACCAAAACTATTGAATGAAAAATTGTTTCGGAAAACCCCTTATCCTCATCGTATGATAATGACACCGTGGGGAATTTTTTATCAAAGGTCGGTCCATTTGTATGCCCTGTACCGCTATATCTGCAAACCTCTGTGAGTTGGCATACATTGGTTAACACATGAACATTTTTTATTAATCGTTCAACCAAAACTATTGAATGAAAAATTGTTTCGGAAAACCCCTTATCCTCATCGTATGATAATGACACCGTGGGGAATTTTTTATCAAAGGTCGGTCCATTTGTATGCCCTGTACCGCTATATCTGCAAACCTCTGTGAGTTGGCATACATTGGTTAACACATGAACATTTTTTATTAATCGTTCAACCAAAACTATTGAATGAAAAATTGTTTCGGAAAACCCCTTATCCTCATCGTATGATAATGACACCGTGGGGAATTTTTTATCAAAGGTCGGTCCATTTGTATGCCCTGTACCGCTATATCTGCAAACCTCTGTGAGTTGGCATACATTGGTTAACACATGAACATTTTTTATTAATCGTTCAACCAAAACTATTGAATGAAAAATTGTTTCGGAAAACCCCTTATCCTCATCGTATGATAATGACACCGTGGGGAATTTTTTATCAAAGGTCGGTCCATTTGTATGCCCTGTACCGCTATATCTGCAAACCTCTGTGAGTTGGCATACATTGGTTAACACATGAACATTTTTTATTAATCGTTCAACCAAAACTATTGAATGAAAAATTGTTTCGGAAAACCCCTTATCCTCATCGTATGATAATGACACCGTGGGGAATTTTTTATCAAAGGCCGGTCCATTTGTATGCCCTGTACCGCTATATCTGCAAACCTCTGTGAGTTGGCATACATTGGTTAACACATGAACATTTTTTATTAATCGTTCAACCAAAACTATTGAATGAAAAATTGTTTCGGAAAACCCCTTATCCTCATCGTATGATAATGACACCGTGGGGAATTTTTTATCAAAGGTCGGTCCATTTGTATGCCCTGTACCGCTATATCTGCAAACCTCTGTGAGTTGGCATACATTAATTGGTTAACACATGAACATTTTTTATTAATCGTTCAACCAAAACTATTGAATGAAAAATTGTTTCGGAAAACCCCTTATCCTCATCGTATGATAATGACACCGTGGGGAATTTTTTATCAAAGGTCGGTCCATTTGTATGCCCTGTACCGCTATATCTGCAAACCTCTGTGAGTTGGCATACATTGGTTAACACATGAACATTTTTTATTAATCGTTCAACCAAAACTATTGAATGACAAATTGTTTCGGAAAACCCCTTATCCTCATCGTATGATAATGACACCGTGGGGAATTTTTTATCAAAGGTCGGTCCATTTGTATGCCCTGTACCGCTATATCTGCAAACCTCTGTGAGTTGGCATACATTGGTTAACACATGAACATTTTTTATGAATCGTTCAACCAAAACTATTGAATGAAAAATTGTTTCGGAAAACCCCTTATCCTCATCGTATGATAATGACACCGTGGGGAATTTTTTATCAAAGGTCGGTCCATTTGTATGCCCTGTACCGCTATATCTGCAAACCTCTGTGAGTTGGCATACATTGGTTAACACATGAACATTTTTTATTAATCGTTCAACCAAAACTATTGAATGAAAAATTGTTTCGGAAAACCCCTTATCCTCATCGTATGATAATGACACCGTGGGGAATTTTTTATCAAAGGTCGGTCCATTTGTATGCCCTATACCGCTATATCTGCAAACCTCTGTGAGTTGGCATACATTGGTTAACACATGAACATTTTTTATTAATCGTTCAACCAAAACTATTGAATGAAAAATTGTTTCGGAAAACCCCTTATCCTCATCGTATGATAATATCACCGTGGGGAATTTTTTATCAAAGGTCGGTCCATTTGCATGCCCCGTACCGCTATATCTGCAAACCTCTGTGAGTTGGCATACATTGGTTAACACATGAACATTTTTTATTAATCGTTCAACCAAAACTATTGAATGAAAAATTGTTTCGGAAAACCCCTTATCCTCATCGTATGATAATATCACCGTGGGGAATTTTTTATCAAAGGTCGGTTCATTTGCATGCCCTATACCGCTATATCTGCAAACCTCTGTGAGTTGGGATACATTGGTTAACACATGAACATTTTTTATTAATCGTTCAACCAAAACTATTGAATGAAAAATTGTTTCGGAAAACCCCTTATCCTCATCGTATGATAATATCACCGTGGGGAATTTTTTATCAAAGGTCGGTCCATTTGCATGCCCTATACCGCTATATCTGCAAACCTCTGTGAGTTGGCAAACATTGGTTAACACATGAACATTTTTTATTAATCGTTCAACCAAAACTATTGAATGAAAAATTGTTTCGGAAAACCCCTTATCCTCATCGTATGATAATATCACCGTGGGGAATTTTTTATCAAAGGTCGGTCCATTTGCATGCCCTATACCGCTATATCTGCAAACCTCTGTGAGTTGGGATACATTGGTTAACACATGAACATTTTTTATTAATCGTTCAACCAAAACTATTGAATGAAAAATTGTTTCGGAAAACCCCTTATCCTCATCGTATGATAATGACACCGTAGGGAATTTTTTATCAAAGGTCGGTCCATTTGCATGCCCTATACCGCTATATCTGCAAACCTCTGTGAGTTGGGATACATTGGTTAACACATGAACATTTTTTATTAATCGTTCAACCAAAACTATTGAATGAAAAATTGTTTCGGAAAACCCCTTATCCTCATCGTATGATAATGACACCGTAGGGAATTTTTTATCAAAGGTCGGTCCATTTGCATGCCCTATACCGCTATATCTGCAAACCTCTGTGAGTTGGGATACATTGGTTAACACATGAACATTTTTTATTAATCGTTCAACCAAAACTATTGAATGAAAAATTGTTTCGGAAAACCCCTTATCCTCATCGTATGATAATGACACCGTAGGGAATTTTTTATCAAAGGTCGGTCCATTTGTATGCCCTATACCGCTATATCTGCAAACCTCTGTGAGTTGGCATACATTGGTTAACACATGAACATTTTTTATTAATCGTTCAACCAAAACTATTGAATGAAAAATTGTTTCGGAAAACCCCTTATCCTCATCGTATGATAATATCACCGTGGGGAATTTTTTATCAAAGGTCGGTCCATTTGCATGCCCCGTACCGCTATATCTGCAAACCTCTGTGAGTTGGCATACATTGGTTAACACATGAACATTTTTTATTAATCGTTCAACCAAAACTATTGAATGAAAAATTGTTTCGGAAAACCCCTTATCCTCATCGTATGATAATATCACCGTGGGGAACTTTTTATCAAAGGTCGGTTCATTTGCATGCCCTATACCGCTATATCTGCAAACCTCTGTGAGTTGGGATACATTGGTTAACACATGAACATTTTTTATTAATCGTTCAACCAAAACTATTGAATGAAAAATTGTTTCGGAAAACCCCTTATCCTCATCGTATGATAATATCACCGTGGGGAATTTTTTATCAAAGGTCGGTCCATTTGCATGCCCTATACCGCTATATCTGCAAACCTCTGTGAGTTGGCAAACATTGGTTAACACATGAACATTTTTTATTAATCGTTCAACCAAAACTATTGAATGAAAAATTGTTTCGGAAAACCCCTTATCCTCATCGTATGATAATATCACCGTGGGGAATTTTTTATCAAAGGTCGGTCCATTTGCATGCCCTATACCGCTATATCTGCAAACCTCTGTGAGTTGGGATACATTGGTTAACACATGAACATTTTTTATTAATCGTTCAACCAAAACTATTGAATGAAAAATTGTTTCGGAAAACCCCTTATCCTCATCGTATGATAATGACACCGTAGGGAATTTTTTATCAAAGGTCGGTCCATTTGCATGCCCTATACCGCTATATCTGCAAACCTCTGTGAGTTGGGATACATTGGTTAACACATGAACATTTTTTATTAATCGTTCAACCAAAACTATTGAATGAAAAATTGTTTCGGAAAACCCCTTATCCTCATCGTATGATAATGACACCGTAGGGAATTTTTTATCAAAGGTCGGTCCATTTGCATGCCCTATACCGCTATATCTGCAAACCTCTGTGAGTTGGGATACATTGGTTAACACATGAACATTTTTTATTAATCGTTCAACCAAAACTATTGAATGAAAAATTGTTTCGGAAAACCCCTTATCCTCATCGTATGATAATGACACCGTAGGGAATTTTTTATCAAAGGTCGGTCCATTTGTATGCCCTATACCGCTATATCTGCAAACCTCTGTGAGTTGGCATACATTGGTTAACACATGAACATTTTTTATTAATCGTTCAACCAAAACTATTGAATGAAAAATTGTTTCGGAAAACCCCTTATCCTCATCGTATGATAATATCACCGTGGGGAATTTTTTATCAAAGGTCGGTCCATTTGCATGCCCCGTACCGCTATATCTGCAAACCTCTGTGAGTTGGCATACATTGGTTAACACATGAACATTTTTTATTAATCGTTCAACCAAAACTATTGAATGAAAAATTGTTTCGGAAAACCCCTTATCCTCATCGTATGATAATATCACCGTGGGGAATTTTTTATCAAAGGTCGGTTCATTTGCATGCCCTATACCGCTATATCTGCAAACCTCTGTGAGTTGGGATACATTGGTTAACACATGAACATTTTTTATTAATCGTTCAACCAAAACTATTGAATGAAAAATTGTTTCGGAAAACCCCTTATCCTCATCGTATGATAATATCACCGTGGGGAATTTTTTATCAAAGGTCGGTCCATTTGCATGCCCTATACCGCTATATCTGCAAACCTCTGTGAGTTGGCAAACATTGGTTAACACATGAACATTTTTTATTAATCGTTCAACCAAAACTATTGAATGAAAAATTGTTTCGGAAAACCCCTTATCCTCATCGTATGATAATATCACCGTGGGGAATTTTTTATCAAAGGTCGGTCCATTTGCATGCCCTATACCGCTATATCTGCAAACCTCTGTGAGTTGGGATACATTGGTTAACACATGAACATTTTTTATTAATCGTTCAACCAAAACTATTGAATGAAAAATTGTTTCGGAAAACCCCTTATCCTCATCGTATGATAATGACACCGTAGGGAATTTTTTATCAAAGGTCGGTCCATTTGCATGCCCTATACCGCTATATCTGCAAACCTCTGTGAGTTGGGATACATTGGTTAACACATGAACATTTTTTATTAATCGTTCAACCAAAACTATTGAATGAAAAATTGTTTCGGAAAACCCCTTATCCTCATCGTATGATAATGACACCGTAGGGAATTTTTTATCAAAGGTCGGTCCATTTGCATGCCCTATACCGCTATATCTGCAAACCTCTGTGAGTTGGCATACATTGGTTAACACATGAACATTTTTTATTAATCGTTCAACCAAAACTATTGAATGAAAAATTGTTTCGGAAAACCCCTTATCCTCATCGTATGATAATGACACCGTAGGGAATTTTTTATCAAAGGTCGGTCCATTTGCATGCCCTATACCGCTATATCTGCAAACCTCTGTGAGTTGGGATACATTGGTTAACACATGAACATTTTTTATTAATCGTTCAACCAAAACTATTGAATGAAAAATTGTTTCGGAAAACCCCTTATCCTCATCGTATGATAATGACACCGTAGGGAATTTTTTATCAAAGGTCGGTCCATTTGCATGCCCTATACCGCTATATCTGCAAACCTCTGTGAGTTGGCATACATTGGTTAACACATGAACATGTTTTTTTTAATCGTTCAACCAAAACTATTGAACGAAGGATTGTTTCGGAAAACCCCTTATCACTATTATCTGGTAATGGTGATATTGTTACTTTTAAATTAAGGCCCACCCAATTAAATATCTTGTAAATATGTGTTTTCTAATATAAATTAAATTTTTTTCGAGATTGATTGTTATTTTGATTGTTTTTTTATTATTTTCGTAATTAAAGGCTTTATTTGTATCGGATTTTAAAATATAAACGCCTGAAAATATATTGACTAAAAATCTTGTTTTAGGTAATTTTTTTTTTTCGGGATGGAGTATAATTTTCTTATATTTCTATGATTTTTCGTGCTGAAAGGCTTTTTAAATTGAATTTAGCGAAGACACTTTTTTTCGGGATGAAAAGGCCTTTTTCGGGCTAACTTCACATACGTAACGTATCGCTTATTGGTTGCCATTGTAACCCCAATACTTTTACTTCGGTTTAGTTTGGAGAGGACTTCAGGAGAATTGGAAGACCATTTATGGAGGTTAAACCCGGATTGGGCCATTACCTGGGAAATCTGCTGAGCCAATTTAATTGCTTTAGGTTCGTCGCTTGCTCCGGTTAGCAAATCATCGATGTACATGTCCCGCAGTAAACTTTGAGAAGCGTTGGGAAATCGATTAGCATTATCGTCAGCAATTTGTTTTATTACCCTAGTTGCCAAATATGGTGCGGAGGACATACCGTACGTTAAACTCTTTAACTCATAATGCTTGATGGTTTCTTCCGGAGTTTTGCGCCACCAAGTAAACAGGTTCGAATTCGTTTCTAGAATTTCTTAACGGCCCGTTTCTTGGTAAGCGTGAAGCAAATAAATAATTCCAGCAGCAAACACAGCTTGAGTAACGCACTAATAACATAAATATCACTTTTGGTACTATTTATTTCGGGTATACACTATAATTTAACTTTTAGTTAATAATTTTTTTCTTATAATTTGCTCTGACATCGCAAACTAGCTAACACTTTTTATATGACAACAATTCCCGACGTACCAGAATAATCGTACCTGTTATCACTGTGAATTTTATTACTCAACTGAGGATGTCTGAAATTATTTATTGCATTTTTTTTTTTTGTTTTTATTAGATTTTAAGGAGAAATTCGAGCAACATTTGGAAACTGGTTTTCCATATTTACCAAAATCTATTCTATGAATGCACTGTAGCAATGTTAATAAAATTCGTACAGCATGATCCCAAATTATTATTATTTTTTATTTTTTGTTACGCGGCTACGCGCAAAACTGACTCATCATGCATGGTGGAACAATTTTCATTAACCCGTAACAGCCACCTGTTACACAATCCATCCGAAATGAGTGTTGTGGGCGTAAATCTTCCTTGTCGAATCTCTCAATTGATCTGGCTTCAGAATTTCAAAAAATTTGTCGGCACCAATAAGCAAATCAATTTTCGTTGTCGATCTTATAGATGTGTCAGCTAATGGCCATGGTGGAATGTCCTGGTATTTTATAAGATCGGATTCGTTAATTGGTTTAACCGTGGTAATGAAGGGTACAATATGAGCGGCAATTTCGGTTGCGAATGTAGATTCAAAATGAGGTGAAACAATAATCTCAACTATTCCACGTGTGGTGATCAACTTCTGGTTAGCGACTTGCTGGTTAGCAACTTTTGAACGAGAGCTTCCGTTTTCAACGAACTCTGGGACCCAGAGTCAAGTAAAACTCGACATAATTGATGCTGGCCGTCATTACGTTGAACACGTACTGTAGCGGTAGGTAACACTGCTGGTTGATGGATTGACTTTATGCAGGATTGAAAGGTTACTAATGGAGGATAATTGCTTGCTAGGAAATTTTGGGAAGGTCCCGGCTGATTGGCATTGTCTGGTTGGCTTTCATTGGGCGAACCGTCGACCTTGGTATCGAGGTGCAGTAATGAATTATGCTTCCCTTTGCATATGTGACATCTTTTCTTCGAAAGACACTGATTCACTCTATGTGTCTTGCTTAGGCAGCTGAAACAACGGTTGTCGCTTTTCATAAAATCGCGTCTCTCCTCGATTGTCCATTCTTTAAATTTAGGGCACTGAAATAAAGGATGGTAATTATCTTTACAAACCGCACATGACGCAACAACATTAGTGAAAGTTTTCGGTACGGCTTTCACTTGGGAACTAGTCTTTCGAGTGTAACTTCTGGCTGCATCTAAGGCATCTGCTCGTTTCATCAGAAACTCAAGTAATGCCTGACATGTTGGAAATTCGATGTCTCCAGTTTCAGTAGCCCATTTTTCTCTCCTCTCTTCGTCCAACTTTTGCATCAAAAGGTACACTAGCCATGGATCTCGAGTCTCTGCTTCTGGTCCGATAGCTTTTAATCCACGAATCACTTCATCTACGGTATCCATTAATTTTCGAATTTGATTGGATGTAGGATTATGTATGGTTGGTATCTCGACGAAACTTTCGATGAAGGACTGTACCGTATTCCGCTTTCTATCATACCGGGTCTTCAATTTATTTAGCGCTTCAATGTAATTGGCATCTGATATCGGAAGATGCTTTAAAAGGTTTGCCGCTTCGCCTCTTAAGAGCCCCTTAAGGTATTGAAACTTCTGCGCTGGTTGGAGGTTAGGATTTTCATGAATTGTTGACGCGTACAAATCAAAAAATGATTGCCATTCTTGATAACTGCCGGAAAAAGGAGCTATATTAATCTTTGGGAGCTCAACTTCGACGTTGGAAATTCGTGTTTGATCTGCTTGCGTGTTGTTCATGTCCACAGATATATTCCCGACAGCCAAGTTTGCTTTTCGAATTAGTTTATTTAAGTCGGCAACAGCGTTATAATAATTGTCTTAAAATTCTTCTTGTTGACCTTCATCGTCTGACTTGACTTCGGAGATAGCCTGCTCAATCACATTGAACTCCAACAACAATGAATCTGTTCGTCGCAATCGAACTTTCAATTGTTCAATATCCAGTTGAGATCCCTCAATTTCTTTTTGATCGTTGGCATATCGAACTATTTTGGTCAGTAATCCCTTGATAGTAGATCGCCGTTTCAACAAAACGTCTACCTTAGGCATTATTCACAACACTGTTCACTTATTTATCTTGTGTAACCGTTAGATAAATTTCCGGAAAAAGTTGCACGTGGTTATTGGCTTTCAGTAACGTTAACAATTATTTCACAATTGCGGGTAATCACAATTAAATAATCGATATTATTGAAAAAGAAAATCAATATATAACTGCACGGTAACAACGCGAACGTATAATTGGGTTGAATATTGCACTAGTACGGTTTATGGTGCAAGTATTCGGATTAGGTTTAAATTATAGGTTTCAATAAAAATCCACTTACGTTCTTCCTAGTTGTATTCCAGGTAATACGGTATGTATGTCCTTGAATGTAAATTAGCTTCCGTTAGCCAACGCTAATTGCTTCCAGAAAATTTGCAAAATGTCTCCTCGTGTCGATTAATATTTATTGCGCTATCCGGCTCGAAGGACCAATGACTCAGTCGAGCACAAATACGTGGACTGTAATTCGGAATCGGCTTGGCTGCACAATAAAACTGCTTATCGATGATGATAATAAAACAAATAGCGACTTGAAAACTGTTTACAATTCTTATTGATTTCTTTTATACAATACACTTTGATTTTTTATTTAATTATGATTTTTGGTTGAATCTTGTTGCTGATGTGAATGGCTGTAGTCTCAAAAATGCAATGAATGCAAAAAATAAAAATGGTAAATTATAAACAAGTTATACCAATACACGACTTAATTTACGAGTATGAAGTACTGCTTAATTAATATGCATCTTGCAATACAATTACAATTATATTTCGGCATTAGTGATTCTGTCAACAACAAACGACAACAAAAAATAATTACAGAAGTAATAATAAATAATATTGTGGTATACAAATAAATATTCAGTACTTACCTGAATTAGGAAGAACTATTCTCTAAATTATATAATGTTAAATTTATAATGTAATTTGTTTCAGAACTATTGTATCAAGACGTAACAATGTATACATAGATTACAAGATAAGTAAAATTATTAGATGTCAATTCAGGTGATTAATTTATTCTTTTCTTTCAGGTTCAAGCTGAATGGACATCCAAAACTTCAATTCTACATGTAATAATAATAAGGTTTATGATAAAGTGTTATTTAAATACAAATGCTGGTGTATGTGTTTTATTTGAAGAATGATATCAAACAGAACTAATAATATAAAGTTCAGTAAATCATACGAAACATTTCTTAGACCTATATTAGAAGAAATACAAATTCTGGAAAATGAGGGTATTTTAGTCGCAGGAAACAAAAAAACTGTTTGGAACTTTAGTATCACTTTCACATAATAATTTAGCAGCAAATCAATTATTAGGTTTTGTTAGTTCATTTAGAAGCACTCACTTTTGCAGATTTTGTTTAGCAACTCGTTTAAACAGAAACAATGACGATAGAAAACCAAAACATATTACGTAATTCTGAAAATTATCGACAATCTTTAAATGAAGTGAATCAAACCGAAACTCACGTAAATGGAATTAAAAATATTACAATTTTGTCCGATTTAAAATATTTTGATCCTTTTAAAAATGGCTCTGTGGATATCATGCACGATATTTTAGAAGGGGTGGGTTCTTTCTATACTAAGAAAATGTTTATTTTTATGATCCTAAATAAATATATTACATTGAATGAAATCAACGATAGAATAACATTATTTAACTACGGATATCTTTTTAAAAAAGTGAAGCCAACTACTATTAATTTAAATACATTAAGTTTATCCGCATCTCAATGTTGGTGCTTACTATTGCACATCCCATTCATTTTTTCCGAAATGGATAGCACAGAGCACTAGAGAAGCTTCTAAAAATAATGAACTTAGTTTTTAGCGACTAGTTTTAAATAATATTTGGATTTGATTCTATTCTTGTAAAAAATTATCTAAATTTTTTCAAAAATTGAATTATACTCTAAAAGAATAGGATCGATATAATTAAAGTCTAAAATCAATTTTAAATTAAATGATTAAATTAATTCTAAAAAAGTAAACCGAAAATATTGCACCTGTAATTAATTTTATTCTTTCATAGAATCAAAATGGATAATTCGATAAAAGAATAACTTGTAGTGAACTCTTTCAAAGATTTATCTACTTGATACTTTTAAAGAATACAGTTTGTAATCTTTCAATAAGAATTATTTTGAATCTTTTAGCCGCATTGCTCTATACAAATTCTTTTTTTGATTTAATTTGTACCACACTTTTTTTGCTGTATGGCCGTACCACTAACAAACAACGACACAGTAATTAAGTAATACCCTCAACACCTGATAAAAACAAATCGGGAATTATTTACAACAACAAATTATAAGAACTTCGTCCAGAAACACGCAGAAATCAAGGGATTCGAGACGACTGCATCAAACCTCTGGTGATGGGAACAAAGAGTTTATGCAACGTGACGGCAAAACCCGAACCGACTATACATTTCATCACGAAAGAAAAAATGGAGGTGTGGCCAACACACGACTTTCTTTTACGAACAGCGAATTTTAAGAAACTATTGTAATACAAATTTCTTGCAAACTTAATTAAGATTGGTTTTTATTTTTTCATGTTTTCTGTAAATTGTATATTTTTGAAATATTTGCAAAATAAATTTTCTGTTTCGCGGAATCTGGGAGCTGTAACCCCAAATATTATGTAAGGCATTAATGAAGATATATCTGTTTTGAGGTCCCCAGAGTGCGAGAAAGTAGGTTTCGAAATGATGTCTGTCTATCAGTCTGTCCGTTTGTCCGTCCGTCTATCAGTCTGTGCCTTCTCTATAGCCCAGATGGCTTAACCAATCGAACAAAAATTTTAGATTTAAGCTTTACTTATGTAAAAGAAAGTAATAAAAAATAATAAATTTGTAAGAAGTTTGCGTAATTGGTTTCTCAAAATTAACTGTTCGTAGAAGAAATGTGTTGGCCACACATCAATTTTTTTTTTTTTTTTTAAATTTTTATTTTTTTTTACTTTTATTTTTTAGAAACATTTTGTTTTAGTAGTTTTTTGTAAACCTTATACTTTTTGAGATATTTGCAAAACAAATTCACTGGGGCCTTCCAATTTATCAAAAAAGCTTAAGTCTGAAGTTTTAGTTCGATTGGTTAAGCCATCTGAGCTACAGAGCGGACACAGACGGACAGACATACAGACATACAGACAGACATCATTTCGAAACCCACTTTTTCGGACTCAGGGGTTGAGGTCCCCTCAACAGATAAATCTTCAATAATCTCAAGGTCGAAAATTTTCATGATTACTATACTTTATTTTACTTCGTAAAAGAAAGTAAAAATCCTAATAGACAAAGAAAAGATGAGATATTGTGATCGGATTATGGACCAAACAATCGCACGTTAACAGGTAATTTCCTAATAACATTTTGGAATTACACGATAATATTGCAAGATAAGAAATTCCAATCGTTCGAAATAAGAAGGATTTCTGGTGTGCTAATGACGTGAGAAATCACATCATGTTTCCTCAATACAGCGAGAAAATGGATCTATGTAGCGAAATGTATGTAAACTTGAGTTTTATAAAATGGGATTTCTGGGGTAATGAACACCGAAAATTGCTTTGCACCATTCATTAATACTAGAATGATCGTTAATGATAATAGACCAATGGGCATCAAAAGGTAAAGGTGGTCCGAAACTTACAAACAACATAAAATACTTGTATACACTAATCGCTTGTGGTTACGATCTAAAATCTAGAAGCAACAGTCAACAAATCTATTTTTATGTTTATATCACATATTGCACGCATAAAATAGCCCCATTTGACTTTCATGCCCGATTAATTTGTAGAATATTTTAGACACATAGACGCATAGCGGTTCCGTACAACACGTTTTCTATATTAATTAGGTAGATTATCTATGTATAACCACGTCACTGACTTTTGCTGATTAAACTTCGGTGTATTAATGAAAAGAAATAATTTAAAAGAAATCGGTTAAGCACGAATATTTACTTTAGAACACAAAGCTATTTGTATTCTCGAAACATTTCTAATCTGTGTATAAATTTAAAATGAAGTGCCCGTTCATTTTATTTGTGATATTGTTTTGTACGCTATACGCAAATGGCAAAATCTATGACCGATATGAATTAGCCCAGCTACTGTACACATCCGGTATCACAAATATTACAATGATAATGTGTATAATCAGTCGAGATAGTGATTACGTCACCGATTACGTGTATCAAGACACTGATAATAAACGTGGTTATGGTATATTTCAATTTTATTACCCATTTTGGTGTGACGAAGAGCAAAAGGGCGGAATTTGTAATATAAAATGTGAACAATTGCTCGATGATGATTTAAGTGATGATATCGATTGTTTCAAAATTTTGTTACGACAACAGGGACTCACAGCGTTTGAAGATGGTTATAATGAGTGTGCTGCGTTGAATTCGAGCAACGTTCCCGATTGGGTGTGGATTAAAGAGCAAAGAGTTGCCGGAGGAAAACGGTGTCCGCCGCAACGAAATCGAAATTGATTTGAATTTTTTTGTTTTTTTCTAAATATTAATAAAACTCAATAAATTTGTTTGACAGAATAACTTTTTATTATTTTCTTTTGTTTATTTGACAATCATTTAGCCTATACGTAGTATTAGGAAAACAATCTTTTGCATATTTCTCCCACGCTGAAATACCTTCAATGTCATACACAATTTTAGCGCATTCGATATCATTTGTAATATCCTCATCTAAAAATGTAGTACAATCCATGTTACAGCCACGTCCAGGTTGGCCATGTTCACACCAAAATGGCTCATACAATTGAAATATTCCATAGGAGCGACCGTTTGGTCCAGTATCCATCAAATCTGTTTGATACTCACTGGTTTTATTTAAAATACAAATCCATACATTAATTGAGGTTAAACCGCCACGATATAATTCAATCGCAAGATCATAGCGATCATAGATTTTTGATGAATTCAATGCTATCAAACTGAACACCACCACTAATGTAACGAAAATTGTATTGAGACGTTTTAAACCCATTTTTTATTAATTGTCAACGTGCAACTTTACAATGTACGACCGTCATGAATTTATAACTCCATTTAATAATTTTGTGAATTGTTTTAGTGATAATCTGCAGACAGGTCAAGAGAGTATGAGATTAAAAAAATTACATTGAATGCCAGTGGCTTATATATTTAATAGTTAATTTGTTTAACTGAAATCTTTTCGTATGTTTTACTGAATAACCATAGTTTACATATTACGTGAATAGGCCGTTTTAAAAAAATCGGGAATCGATAAGTGGGATGCTTCGAAAAACAGATCTTACTAAAAACTGAAAATAAACCGGGCCCTCAATACCGGTGCTAAGAGATATGCCCCTCCAAACATTAGGTCATTTAAAAAAAAGGCCGAGAACCTAAAAAACTGCTCCAAAAAAACATTCCTTCAAAAAACGGTTCTTTAAATCCTGCACATATGTATGTTACATTATCGGACTCGCTCCTTTAGCCAATTTAGGATCTGCAAAAATAAAATAAAATTGAGAATCCAACTAAGAAATCATCCCACCAAAAGTAAAGTCTATATGAAACAACACAAATTCCCTGTCGCTTGCGAAAATAGTATTGGTTTAAGTTTGAAGCATGGTAATCACATACAATTTTTGCAGCTCTAAATATGTCGAAAGGCCGAAGGGCCGAATATCGAGAAAACGGATAGGTTGATTGGCCGAACCTGTGTAACGACTGATTGTGTCTATAAAAGCCGAATTTTCATGAAATTTCTTGGGATATCAACTAGTTTTTTACGCAACAGTGTCAAACGAAAGCCCGAACAATTTCATTTGCGAACGCATTTCGGTTGATTAACAATTGGTCTATGGCAGAATTAGCATACATTCTAAAGCCTCCTCATGACTTTATGCATTCGTTACTCATGTGACATTCCAGTCACATTTATAATGTTACTCCTGCGAAGGAATTTCTGTGTAACTGTTCACCCCAATTGTTATTTTTATCATTGAATTACACAGAATCCTAAATAAAAAGAAACTTACAAAGAGTTCGTTTTGTATTACATTCTGATTTAGCAAATAACACATTTATTAAGCATTCTTATATCAGGCATTGTTGAATAAATTGATTTTTTGTGGTACTTTTCATCCCTCTCCCTACTCGTATATTACATGCTATACAGATTTTTATTAATTATGTGATGATGATGAATTTTAGTTTTATGTTCACTATCTATTCATACATATTATGCTTTTATTTATTTTTTATTTTATTATTTAATTTTCACATGTTCGAGAATAATATTTAAGATTTTCCAAAAATATGAAAAGAATTTTCTATATAAAATAATTTATGTGTATGTGTGATGTATGTATTTGTATGTTTCACAACCAGATTTACGATGTTTTATTTTTTATGTTTATTATATGTTGGAATGGAATAGATAACATGAAAATTGAACAGCAAAAAAAATGTGTTTAGACGAGCACTTATGTATGTAAGTATAAGTAAATGCTGAAGAACTAAGAAAATGTTAATACGAAGACGAAACAAATTTATAATTTTTAATACATTTATGATAACAAGAAATACAAGATGTTGTTTGGATATGTTAGACAGATAAAGAGTAATGCTGAACATAATACGGTTAGAGCATTGTTAACAGAATTTTGAATGCATTCCAACATATTATGATTTAACCTCATCTTGTGTCTCTAGTAAGTAGATGTACCATATATAATTTGTGTTAGATTACCACGTTTTTATCATTAATCATTTTTAGTGTAGATAAATATTTGTTTGGCAAAATAATCTAATTTTTCATTTTAAATAGTAAGGTGTAATAAGATAAGAGTAAAATGAGAATGCATATGACTTGTTTGTGAGATGTTATTTTCAGTGAAATAAATCATTTTCTTGATAATAGGAAAGTTGGAGTGTTATTTTGGCCCGAACCGATTTGACTAAATGGCACATTCCACGAATTTAGTTCAAAGCTACGTCAACACAATTTCTGTTAATTTTATTATTTTGAATCCATTTAAACAAACAAAAAAAAACTGGTAAGTTAGTCAAATATTTTATTAATAAATGAATGATTGAAAATAACAATGCGCAATCTAAATTTTTCATGCGGTTTGAAAAAAACCTAATCGAATCGTTGAAAAGTTTTATTTTAAATATTTATTTGATTATTTATCGTATTTCATATTGGTTTATATTTTTCTGTATTTGTATCCTCTATTGTTATTTTAATTGAATCACAAAAAAGTATTAAATTTATTATTAAAAAACAAAATATTTTTTATTTTATTTACAAAAATATAATTTAGCATATGTTGGCGTTTTTTCCCATTGAGCTTTTGCTGAGTTGTTTTTTATGATTCAAAATTTAATTAAAATATAAAGTAAATATAAATTTTATGATTGTGGCATAACCAATTGCTGGAGCCTGTGAAGTTTCTAACAAAAAACAATAAACACATATATAAACACTTCCAATAAGAATTTCCAGGTGTGAAGTTTCTAACAAAAAAATGGCGGATATTCTATCTATGGCCAGCTGGCCCAAGAGTAAATAAAACATCTTTGAGCTCCACAACTTCATATCATGGGGATAAAGTTGATTAATTTAATTCCGACCATGACAGATTTCGTGCATGTATAATGGTGAAACAATAAAGTGTCAAACAGCAAGTACAAGAGATAAATCTAAGTAGCGGAGTATACGGGCAGCTGGCGTAAGATAATATCAAACATCTTTGAGCTCCCCAACTTCATATCATGTGGATAAAGTTGCTTAATTTAATTCCGACCATGACAGATTTCGTGCCTTTATAATGGTGAAACCAAGAAGTGTCAAATAGCAATTACAAGAGATAAATCTAAATAGCGGACTATATGGTCAGCTGGCGTAGGATAATATCAAATATCTTTGAACTTTCAATTTGCCTAAACTGAAGTGGAGGAAAAACTTTTCTTTTCTTTTATTTTGTTTTTGCATGTTCAGAAAATTCACCCGAAATGTATCCCTTAGTCGTGGGCAATTACTCATCAATTATAAGCATTACCTTTAATTTAAAGATATGATTGCTTAGGTTGGTCCTTCGGATTTATGCCTTATGCATAATATTTGTTTGCGTAAAAAACCAGTAGTGGTTAATTTATGTTAAATGAAATTAATTGTTCTCCACATAGATTTTAATTAAAAATTCAAACTATAAAATAGCGATTTTCAGAGATTGAGGGCACTATAGCGAGAGAATGCCTCACCAGATTTGAGCAATTCGGGTATTAGTTTGTGCTTAATAATACTGTGGCAGATAATTTATTTTAAATTAAAATAATTAATCTCCACATAAATTTTAATTAAAATAACAATGTACAAAACAGCGAATTAAAATCAACCATGAGAATCCCTTATCTGATCGAAGCAATTCTGGTGTCAATTTGTGCGTAGAGAAACTGTGGCAATAATTAATCTCATATATTTGGCGTATTGCCGCCCCGGTTGCATAGTGGTCAGCATCCTTGCTTTAAACTCCGGAGGTCCCGGGTTCGACTCCCGGCAGGTGATGAAAAAATTACGGCTGGTTAATGTAGGATCAATGAAATAATCATTCATTATCCGTTAAAAAATAATGATTACGAGACTACATAACGAAGCAGCCAAATCCCTCTATGGGATGTAGCGCCAGCGAAAAAAAAAAAAAAAAAATTGACGTATTCTGCATTTTGTGAAAAATAAATAAATTTCCGAAATTCATTATCTCTATTTGAAAAGCTTGCTTCTTCTTTACAAATCACAGTTGCTACGTTTTCTCACTCATGCTTCCATTTTTTCTTTGTTGCACAACTTTGAGTTATAGAGTTCGCGCCACATATTATATTAGTGTGAATGGTTTGTCTTTAACCTTCCTGTCAACACGACACACCTGGGTGTGTATTTGAGTTTTTGTAACTGAATGGAGTTTTTTTTCTAATAAAGTTAAATGCAATTTTCTTTATGATATCGTTTCTATATTTAATGTTTATCCGTGTTTGATGAAAAACTCTTGATTAAATTCATACACACCAGGGGTTGAACGTGTCGGTAAAAGTGGTTTTATTTTCGTGTTGACACAAAGGTTAATGCGACCATTGGTTACGGTTAAAAGTTAACGTCAAAACAGAAACGTTTGAGAATTGTTGAGGAACTATAAAAATAATAATTTTAAAATAGCCCCTACTGTGTTATGTAAATTAAGGTAAGTATATGGATTTACAATGGTGTTAGACTGTACTACACTGCCGGATTTTAAAAGATCGTTATATAAGTGCCACTTATTATTCGGACGTTTAACATAACAAGTATAATGTCCACTTGCACATAATGACGGAGGAAAGATGTAATTGATTACACCTTTTAAATAAACTATTTGGTCCAAAATTGCTAATAAACTTTGTATATCACAAAGCTGAATGTTATACTTCGTTTGTATATCGAATGGCTGGACATCAACAAACATAACTTCATTTTGAATAACAACTTTATTTGCTGTCATTTGTTCTCCACACATACAGCATTTTGATTTTGGTAACAATATTTTATTACTTATGCGTTTAAAGTCATCTTGAACGAAAGATGAATTTTCGATCGGTAAATAATAGAAATCTTTAATAAATAAATTCTCGTCTTTATGACAATTTAATTGAAAGCTGCATGGTCTTGAAAAATAATACTCGATTAGGTCGGATATATTGCATTCCGAATTTAAACTAATGTTGTTGCCTCTTATATTTATTCGAGATTTAAAACATTCTAATAATAGAGCTGATCGTTTGATATATACATTTCGTCTAAAACCATGCTTTTCTAACTGGTTTATAAACTTATTGCTAACTTCGGTTGTTTTTTTATTTCTTATAAATGTAAATCCATTTTTAAAACAGCGAAGAATTTTAGATTTAAATGATTCATTTATAGAATCTTCAGCTACTTCTTCATTCCATTTTTTTTCTCTTTCTAATACTTCTTTAAAAATATTTTTCGAAGCATATCTTTCAATCACATGATGGCCAATATGTTTAGGTGACTGTTCAAATTTATAGTGTTTGCTCCACATTTCTTCTTGACTCATGTCATATTCACAATAGAATTCTCTAAATTTTCCTTGAGAAGGTGTTTTGCGTTTTGGCGAAGCGTTCAATATATCGGAGAAACTAATTGAATTCAACAGGAGCAAAATTTTTTCATCCAACAACTCAACAAATCTACCAACTTTGGTGAATTTGTGATCTAAATACTGATTCTTTACCATATTGAACCAGTTTTCCACATTCGAGTTTGACAAACGCCCTTCGATTCCAAGAAAATGTGAAAAACAAGTTGACAATAATGGTAGATATGAGAAATACTTTTCTATGGAAAATAAAACAAAGTTTGGGAAATAATAATCATTTTGCTGATCGGATGTTGCAGTTTTCGCATCAATTTGTAGCAATATTCTTTTGTAAATACTAACGTATTTTTGGAAGAATGGACTTTGAATATATCTGACCTTTTCACCATTTAATTCGATAAACATTTCATCATCTTCTAAATATCCTTCATCATTTCTATTATGACAATTTGGTATATCTTCTGGATGATATGCTAAATATGTAGATGATCTAAACTTTTCGAAAGCCTCAACGACATCTTTCGTTATGAATGGACTGCAAAAAATTATGCAGAAACTTTCGAAAATAGAATCAATTGCTGTAATATCTTTACTATTTAAAAATAAACAGAAGAAATCTAGTAAAAGGTTTTTGGGACCCTTTCTAATTTTATCACATTTTTGAGCAATCTGTTTTACAATATTGTTTATAAAATGTGAACAACAAATAAAAATTGGTATCACTGAAGTAGGTTGCTGTTTGTGATAAAGAATCCTGAAGGCGTATTCTAAATAGCGTTGGACAGTCATTATATTTAAGGCGTGTAGAACAGCTAATATTGATGTCCATGACCAATCAACAACAATACAGACGGGTCTTTCCATTTTAGTTACGCTGCTATAGGATTTTTGAAATTCTATTAAGAATTTTGCAATGGTATATGCATCATGTTGGCAACTAATCATTTCTGCTACGGGAACAATAATTTTATTAATTTTAACAACGCAAGCATAGTATAAAATTCTCTTATAATTATGCTCCTTGTGGCAAATTGGCTTCTTTACGACACCGCCTGTTGCGTCCATATAAATAATTAGAGGGGAATATTTTTTTAATAACTCCGTTTGCTGTTTTCGCAACATAACAATATTTAAAGGCTCTGTAACCGAATGTATATAAATATTTTCTTTTGTTTGGATAGTTTTTTTATAGAAAATATCCATCACATCGCAATCCTGGACTACATCGTTCCGCTTTAAGTATTCGGATTTAATTTTCCTTAATACTTCTGTGGTTGTAATTTTTTGGGTATTACCTTTTCTCGCAAGCGCTAGACTTGAATTTTTTAAAATTTCTAAATTATAATTGTGTGCGGATTTGTGGATAAGCTGTTTTTTAGATGATTCTCTTTGTTTTCCTCTATATTGATAAAACAATTTATTCCCAGAATGCGAATTTATATCTTCGCCCTTTACAAAAACTGTCAGAGCTGTATTTGTCAATTCAAATTTATATTTTAGGTTGTGACTTGGGTATTTGCAGCAACCATAACAAACTAAATTTGTTTGAAAAATGCTTGGTTTGTGAACTGCCCCAAATGAAATAACACAAGAATTTTCAGCTAATGTTAGTGCTGTCCTAATTATAAAACGAATATCGTCGTTATTGTGAATTGGCAAATCCTTTCCGTTCAGTATTTGCTCTAAATTGATATTCGATTTATATCTCCACCCTAATTCGAAACCAATATCAGAAATATCCATTGGAAGAAAGAAATTCACAGGAGACAAAGGTTCTTTTACGATATTACACACGGGTGGAAAATGAGGAATATTGCTGAGTACAACATCAGGAGGATCCAAAATATCAGAAAAATCTAATTTTTGGTTTAGTTTTGCACTCCAAATATTATATAATAATATCCGATTTTCTTTACTATTTTTAATATGAAGTTTCTCACAGATCAATTTCATCATATTTGTGTCGCATTTGTTAGGTTTTGAAAGAGATACAGATTTTAAGGCACATTCAAGAATTTCAGCCGTCACATTATGACGTTTTTTTCTGTTATTGTAACGTGGCATTTTTGAAATGTAGGAACGTATACTACTCGCAACTATGAACGAAAAATGTAGAAAGAATAGATAAAAGAAACAACTGTCGATATGTAGTTAAAATAAATAAATTTATTTTATACAAAAACGCGAAAACAATAAAATAACGCCTGTTTTAAAGGATGTCCACGAAAAATCCGAGATCGATAGTTAAAACAAAAAATTGTGTTTTGCAAAAAACACAAAAAAAAACAAATAAAACCTGTTTTAAAGGATGTCCAAAAAAAGCCAAGGTCGGTAATTAAAAAAATTGTATTTGAAGAATAAACAAATACAAAAAATTACAATGTTTCAAAGGATGTCAAGAAATATGCGGGGGTCGATAGTTTTAAAAAAAACTTTTTATAAGCCAAAAAACAAACGATTATCACAAAAACAAAAAAAACACAAGCGAAACGCACAGTACAAAGTCTGAATAGTGAATGAAACAAATTCGAAAAAAAATTTCTTTATATACTCGGTAGTTTAAAAAAAAAAATTTTTTTTTAAGCCAAAAACAAACGATTATCACAAAAACAAAACAAAAGCGAAATAAAATTTCTTTACATACCTCGAAAAAGAGCGAGATTTTTGGCGGATTTTTAGACGGCGTGATTTGCTTTTTTATTTGTATCTTGACAAAGGATAGACGGATTTTAATCAGGCAAAACTCATTACACGCAGCTTAAAGTGTGCTTTTTAAAATATCATTTAATTGAGTAAATCTCTGAGACTAAATCGAGCAGAAAGGAAAATTAAAACAATTCATGGCCTGTTTTTGTTTCACCATTATAAAGGCACGAAATCTGTCATGGTCGGAATTAAATTAATCAACTTTATCCCCATGATATGAAGTTGGGGAGCTCAAAGATGTTTGATATTATCCTACGCCAGCTGACCATATAGCCCGCTACTTAGATTTATCTCTTGTAATTGCTGTTTGACACTTCTTGGTTTCTCCATTATACATGCATGAAGTCTGTCATGGTCGGCATTAAATTAATCAACTTTATCCCCATGATATGATGTTGGGGAGCTCAAAGATGTTTGATATTATACTACGCCAGCTGACCGTATACTCCGCTACTTAGATTTATCTCTTGTAATTGCTGTTTGACACTTCTTGGTTTCTCCATTATACATGCACGAAGTCTGTCATGGTCGGAATTAAATTAATCAACTGTATCCCCATGATATGATGTTGGGGAGCTCACAGATGTTTGATATTATACTACGCCAGCTGACCATATAGTCCGCTACTTAGATTTATCTCTTGTAATTGCTGTTTGACACTTCTTGGTTTCACCATTATACATGCACGAAATCTGTCATGGTCGGAATTAAATTAATCAACTTTATCCCCATGATATGAAGTTGGGGAGCTCAAAGATGTTTGATATTATCCTACGCTAGCTGCCCGTATACTCCGCTACTTAGATTTATCTCTTGTAATTTCTGTTTGACGCTTTATTGTTTCAACATTAAACATGCACGAAATCTGTCATGGTCGGAATTAAATTAAACAACTTTATCCCCATGATATGATGTTGGGGAGCTCAAAGATGTTTGATATTATCCTACGCCAGCTGCCCGTATACGCCGCTACTTAGATTTATCTCTTGTAATTGCTGTTTGACACTTTATTGTTTCAACATTAAACATGCACGAAATCTGTCATGGGCGGAATTAAATTAATCAACATTATCCCATAAACATATTTGTTATTGTCTTTGTGTTCAAAGCGTCACCCTATACTTTACTCCTTTTTTTCTAAGTGCGTTTATTTCCCTCAGTTTAACATAACTTATAGAATAATCCTAATAAAATATAAAAAAATTAAAATTCTTATTGGATTTTAAGTGGATAAATTACTAACACATACATATTTTTTGTTATTTGCTATTTTTTGTTAGAAACTTCACATCGGTAATTGCTGTTGCCTGTTGCTTTACAAAATAAAAATAAAAAAATTAAATAGGAATGAATGAAATTATTGGTTTAAAGTGGATAATGAAAGTTTAAATTATAAATTAATGAAAGGTTAAATAAGAAATAGTATTGATAATTGATATTGCTTTCTTCAACACTAGGGCTTGCGTCCCGGGAATTTCCGGAATGGAATTCCCGAGAATTTAAGAAATTAAAGGTATTCCCGTTTCCTGGGAATGCAAAATCCAATTTCGAGACGGCTCAATAAACTGCATTGAGGCATAGTCGTGTCCCGAATCCCGAGTATTCCCGGGAATGGGCAAGCCCTGTTCAATACTCACAGTTCATTCCCTGATTCGTAACTTCTTATTACAATATCCCAATGTTCCATTGCCTTATACCCATTTTCATGTTGAAAAATTTCTAAATTTAGTAATTCCGCATTCTCTATTCACAATTCTGCATTCCTGATTTCATACTGACTATTTCGAGGAATTATCTCCTGTTTCATTTTCTGTATTTTATCTTCCACATTCTACATTCCTGTATGAAAGAAAAAAATGAAAAATTAAATCAATGGAAAACGAAAAATGATATAAGAAAAATGAAAAATTAAAATTAAAAAAACCAAGGAATGTGGAATATGACATTGGGAATATGCTCCAATTAAAGCAAAGCTTTGAAATATTCAGATTATATATAGCCAAGCGAGGCAGCAATAGTTTATTCTTTATATACCAACTTGTGTGGAAGTCAACCGCTACCTAGCAACCTTGGTACAAAATATTTGTGCTATTTGACTCTGCTCGTTCTAATAATAAGTAAAAAATGAAAATTGGAAAATTAAAAGTTTTGGAATAAGAAATTGGAATGAAGAATTAATGCTTAGGTGTGTTGTAACTTCCACAGATAAGAATATACAGATGTGGATCTTGTATGGGCCAAATTTACATTAGAAACTTCAATACAATAGTTTTCTAACCCAATCCTTTTATAGACCAGGACGTATATATACTGCCTCTTTTAATCCTTTTTAAGCTTACTATTTTTATTACATCAAAACAAAAACAATAGTAGATTTTTATACAACATCATAATATACAATGTAGCGTTCCATACGGTAGTGCACGAGAATAATAGCAGCGTGGGCGAAGCTGACGGCGGGGATATGATCGGCGCGTGTTTAGGTTGGGTGAAAAGTTTTATTATTTCAGCCCTTACCTATAAATTTCCATAACCGTTTCCCTTTTAAATTCATTTGTTCCGTCCATTCGACTCACCGTTTAATATTAAGAATCGTCGTTGTTGTTGTTTCAATAAATTGTTATAAAAAAAAAAAAGATGTTTACAAAACATAATAAAGCAAATTGGTAATGCGCCTTAATTTTATATTTTTCCATGTACCGACGTTGAGTGCAAGATGGGCTACTGTCCACCAGATAGCCGAATGATGCAGAAGAAGGGTAATCATCATTTTTATTAAAGAGGGCGGCAATGGCAGAAAAGTATATCGTCAGTGAGGGGCAATTTGGCTGAAAATGGAGATGGCAAGCAGCGAACGAGAAAAGAGGCAGTTAAAATTTGGACAGCCAAGTGGTGAGGTCTAAATAAAAAGACCAAGAGAAATATTTTTTTTTACTATTTTTTGTTGTTTTTGGCAAAAATAAACGGGTAATGGCGTTAAGTATATTGGCCATACCTGTTGTTAATTGTTTTTTTTAATTTGCCAAATAAAATTATAAATTCACTATTGTAAAAAAAAAAATATATAATAAAATTCGTTTTATGTTTGTTCGCCTCACATTTTTTTTTTGCTTGGCTTTATAAACACTGGTAATGTGAGTGCATAAATTTGGTGTCAAAGAAAATATATAAAAAATTTTTGTTGGCCTCACATTGATTCCTATAGCGAATTTAATAAACTATTTGTGTGAGTGTATTTCTGTTAAAAATAAAATAAATTATGGAAAAATTAACAATCAAAGTTAAACAGTGTTTGTTTCATTAATTGGGTTGGTTTGGGAAACTTTGGCCTATCATTTTGAACATTTACGAACAACCATAGAAGTTAGACCGTGTGTTCATTCGTACCCGTTAGACTGTGTAGTGTATTTATTCGTTTGTGTGGGGCGTAATTGTTGGCGTTTGTGAAAAAGAAATAAAATAAAAATACGGCCAATTGTGTATATTGTATATATGTACATAAATACAAAAAAAAATAAAAAATAAAAAAAAAAGCCCTTGTGAAACTAAAAAAAAAAAGAAAAAAAAGTAAGAACAAATAAAACAGTGTAGTGAGTGAGCACAGATAGATATTAAAATAAGCCAAAGAAGCCGTGATAAGAACGAGCCAAAGGTGCCGTGGTGATTTGCGGGGCAAAACAAAAAGAGGAAACATCGAGAAGATCCAAGCGGAAAACGGTGAGTCATCCATCACTTCCTTTTCTTCCATTATTTTTTTTCATAATTATTTTCCGTTCTTTTTGTTTGTTCGCCATTTTTGCTCCATTTTCTTTCCGTAACGTTTTTTTTTTCTCTCACCCAACCTGTATAAAGCGTGGTTATCCCCAAGCGGTAGTTTTTTTCGACAGCAAGTAACCCCTCCCGAGTCCACCTGCTCATCGAGCTTAGTCCGGGAAAAATTACGTGCCGGTAGACTGGCGCCCAATTCGTGTTTTCTTTCATTTTGTCTACCAACTACCGCTATAGTGTGTGTGGCACGTTACATTTGGCGACCAACGTGGGCCCTTTGTGGTTTTGAGCGAAAACTGTTAGAAATTAATAACAGAAGAGTGTAGAATAAATTTCAATAATCGATATATTTCGCGGTAATATTTTTATGGTTACATTTATTGAATGCAATAAATAATTCTTGAACGAACACGAGTTTTTTTTTCTCTTCAAAGTTTCAGATGAATGGAAAAATTATTTAACGGGGTTCCTTATTGTGTAACATTTATGTAGTCATAATTTTAATATTTAATAATTTATATTTATTTGCGTTGTTCTAATCATTTGAATTAAACGATGTAATATAATTTTTCCGTTGAATTTATTTCTGTTGGGTCAACTGTTTCGATTAATTCAAGATTCATTAATTGCAATAGTTTTTATTTAGTTTTTTTTTGAGTCCATTACTTATATCCGATTTTTAAAATTTCCATTTCAAATATTTAGTTGGATCATTTTATTTTCAGTTGAGTCAAGTTCAATTATTCTGGTTATTTATGTTTAATTCATATTACTGTTAGATAGGATATAGTGGTAGGCTAGAAATTTAGTTTAAGCTTTACTGTTAATTTATTAAATAGGTTAGTTAGGTCAGTAAAATTTAATAAAAGCGATAAAAACCGGTACTGTAAAGAATTTTAACGTTTATTTTTGCGGAGCTATTGGATATCCAAGGAGAGAATTTTGTTTAACTCAATAATTATAGATCGAGGATCATAATAGTGTAAATGACCAGGTTAGGTTATTATTTATTATAAAAAAAAAAAAAATCAATCCAGTATTAATTCAGAGTATGTAAATGTATATATATGTAGAATATTTAAACAGATATTAAGAAAGAACCTAAGAAATAAAGAAATTAAGAAGAATTATAGAGAAGTTTTCTGAGTACTAAAGTTGATTTAGCGCAGTGGATTTCTATCATTGAGTTTTGTTAAATTCAGACAGTGTGGGTAAAGACCAATTAATTAAAATTTAAAATTCATAATGGAGGAATTACTTAATTTTGAATTGGATGTTTACGCATTGAACGTCAACGAACTATCATACGAGTTGCGCATAAGAAATAAACTGGTAAACGGAACGGGAAGACAAAAAGCTATTGAGCTTAAGAAAGCCATGGAATCGGAAAGCGAGGCGCCAATGGAGATAGTGGCGGATGAACAAGATTTCAATAGAGCCATCGAAATGCTAGCGGATCTGCAGAAGGAACTTAAAGCTGCGCTTAAAGCTAATGATGAAGTATACGAGAGAGCGGTTAAGAGCAGAATAAAACATTACCAGGATAGAGCTTTCAGGGCAACCGGAAACAGTGATGAAGCAGACGCAATATTATATGGAGTTGTACGAAACATCAAACGTATTATACGGATGGCAGTAGAGGAACGCGAGGCACTCATCCAATTAAAGGCACAATTGCCAAAAGAAAATAGGTCAAAACAAATTAGTGAGGAGAGATTATCAGTCATGGGTAGAGGAAGGGGGCGAAAAAGCATCCCGCAAAATTCGAGAGCGTTAAGTCCAGTCAGAAGGAGAGAGGAGAAAACAAATAGACAAAACGAGAGCGGCGAAAGTACGTCTCATCAAACGCGGATTACGGACTTATTTACCAGAAGTGAAGCAGGAGAATTCAACAAAATGATTGATGATTTTCGGTTCAAGGATGTAGAAGAAGAGCAAAGGTCAATGTTTAACCGTAGTCAAGCTCAACGATCGGCTGAAGCGCCGACGCATAGATTTGTTGAACGGCGGCGAGTGGCGATGGAAAAATGGCCCGTAAGATTTTCCGGAGATGGTACCATGTCTTTAACTGATTTCTTGCGAAAAATTGAGTTGTACGCCGAGGCAGACGAAGTAGCAATGCGAGATGTTTGGAGAGGAATATTCAAGCTACTAGAGGGAATCGCTTTGGAATGGTATGAGGTAAACGCGGGATTCATAACCAGCTGGGAAGAGTTAGTTAGAGGACTAAAATCGCGATTTTTATCAAAAAATTACGATTACATGGTTCGGGAAGAAATCTTAGAGAGAATGCAGCAGCCAAATGAGCCTATCGCAGACTACCTAATGAAGATGAACAAGCTCTTTCTAAAAGTATATCCACCTTTGGATGAAGGGTATAAAGTGTACGTCCTGCAGCGTAACATGATGCCACAGTACAGACTGCAGTTAACCGTTGCGGATGTGACGAATGTAGCTCAGTTAGAGAAGCTTTGTAAGAATATGGATGAGGCTAAACTGATAGATTCCCGACAGCAAATTTACCATAAACCTCAAATAGCGCAGACGTCGGCTGCTCCACAAAGACGCGTATTAGATAGACGAAACGAGATGAGAAATGTCGCGGCGGTCGAAACGGTAAACCATCAACCTTCTCAAGTTCAAAGCCGATTTACCCGCAAAAATCAATCAAACCGAAGTGGTAGTGGAACCATCAAGTGTTGGAATTGTCTGCAGGTTGGACACAGACATTTTGATTGCGAGAAACCTAGAGAGAGGATCTATTGTTGGTGCTGTGGCACGGATGGATTTCGGGCGGACCAATGCCCTAGAAATCATCGAGGTGGAGCATTATTTTCATGCTTGGAGAGGCCAACACAAAACAATAACGCAACAACAAAACCAGCGGAAAACAGCAATCTGGGACAGTAAGGGATCGTCTTATCCCAGCAGCAACGCAAACGATCCCATTATATATATCTCGAGGAGTACAGACTGAAATATTTTCCGATGATGAAGACATAGCCAGTGAATATCATCTCCCTTATGATTTAGACGATTGTGATAGTATTGATGTTCGACCACCAACGACACTGCTTAATAATGATAGAACCAATGCGAACTACTTAGTAAACGATAAACCAACTGTTAAACAAAATAAATTTAGAAAATTCAGGGAAGTTAGCGAAGAAGAAAATTGTCGTGATGTGAATAAAGACAAATTTATTGAAGACAACACCGAATTACTTGGAATGCCACAGACAATTGAATGCGTAATTAACATTGAAGGCGATAACCGACCCCATATAGAGGTGGACGTTTTGGGATATACTGTAACTGGTTTGTTGGATTCAGGTGCCAGTTGCACTATATTAGGCAATGACGATATCTATGTGCGATTGGAACAACTTGGATTAGCACTAATTCAAGTTAATTCCCGCATTAAAACGGCAGATGGTACAGTTCATCTCGTCAAGCATTCTGTGGACATTCCGTTTATTGTCGATAAGAAATGTAAAGTAATTAGGTCTCTGGTGGTACCATCAATTCCCAGGGATCTGATCTGCGGTATCGATTTTTGGGAAGCTTTCCGCATCTGGCCGTCAGTTGGAACCAAAAATATGCTTAGTGTTGACTGTGTTAATGTGTTGCCAAATACTGATAAGGCTGATCAACATCAGTTGGATGATTTACAGAAAGTGACACTGAGCCAAGTGATGAAATCCTTTCTAGTAACCCAACTCGATAAACTTGGTTGTACAAATCTGACGGAACACAACATTGACACTGGCGATGCTAAGCCGGTTAAAATGAGGGCTCGACCTATATCCCCATACGTCCAGAAAGACATGAACACGGAATTGGACCGTATGTTAAGGTTGGGAGTGGTGGAAGAGGCCGGTCCAACTGAATGGGCACACCCTATTGTTTGCGTGCCGAAGCCTTCAGGGAAAATTAGATTTTGTTTAGATGCACGCAAACTTAATGAAGTCACAGTTAAAGATAGTTATCCTTTGCCATATATTAATAGGATTTTAGGACAGTTATCCGGTACAAGGTACTTGTCCAGTTTAGATTTGAGTGATGCCTTCTGGCAAATTGAGTTAAATGCTACCAGTCGACCTAAAACGGCTTTTATTGTGCCTGGAAGAGGACTCTTCCAGTACAAGCGGATGCCGTTTGGGCTGTGCAATGCTAGCCAAACTCTTTGCCGGTTGATGGACAAGGTTCTCGGAGTAGATTTGGAACCAAGGGTGTTTGTTTATCTTGATGACATAATCGTGATGTCACAAACGTTTGAAGAGCACATGAAACTACTGAAAGAGGTAGCCATGCGTTTGCGGAAGGCTAATCTCACAATTAGTTTAGAAAAATCGCGGTTTTGTCTCAAGGAAATCAGATACCTGGGATACATCCTCGACGAGCACGGATTAAGAATCGATCCTGAGAAGATTACCGGAATCCTGAACTTCGCAACACCGAAATCTGTGAAAGACACCCGAAGGCTCATTGGGATGGCTGGTTGGTATCGGCGGTTTATCCCAGATTTTTCTACAGTAATAGCACCTATCACCAACCTCTTGAGAAAAACTGCCTGTAAGAAGTTCGAATGGACCGCCGCCGCTCAAATCGCTTTCACTCACTTAAAGACTTTATTGGTGTCTGCTCCTATACTCGTGAATCCAGACTTTGGGAAAATATTTACTATTCAGACCGATGCATCTGATACAGGCATAGGTGCTGTCTTGACACAAGAAGTAGATGACGGTGAGAGAGTGATAGCGTATATGAGTCAGAAACTCACATCTACTCAAAGAAAATATCCGGCCACAGAGCGTGAATGTTTGGCAGTGGTGTTAGCCATCGAGAAGTTTAGGCCTTATATCGATGGTGTAAAATTTAAAGTGGTGACCGACTGTGCTTCTCTGATATGGCTGAGGAACCTGAAGGATCCTGCATCGAGGTTGGCTCGTTGGTCAATGCGTCTCCAGGGGTATGACTTCGAACTCCAACATAGGAAGGGAAAGTTGAATGTTGTTCCTGATGCATTGTCTCGTGCTGTTGAGTGTGTTCAAGTCGATACCGACGTGCAGGAAGACCCAGCATATCAGAAGGTCAGCAAAAATGTATTAGATTTTCCCAATAAGTATCCCGATTTTCGTATTTGTGATGGGAAGTTGTATAAATATTGCCAGACGATTGGAGACGATGGTGCCGATAGCTGGGAGTGGAAGCTATATGTTCCAAAGTCGAGTAGAATGAAGATTTTATATGACAACCACGACAGCGCTTTAGCTGCACACCTTGGCTTTTTCAAAACGCTCCGGAGACTTCAGGAGAAGTATTATTGGCCGAAGATGGCTAGTGATGTGCGGAATTATGTCAAGGTGTGTGAAAAATGTCAGCTGAACAAACCAAAGTGTGAGATCTCGAGGGTACCCATGGGTGAGCCACGCGTTCCAACTCGCCCATGGGAAATGATTGCCATCGACTATATGGGGCCGTACCCTCGATCTAAAGTCGGAAACAGATATTTGTTAGTAGTAATTGACGTCTTCAGTAAATTTGTTATGCTTAAACCGGTTAGAAGGGCTGAAACGGTATCGCTAATGAAATACTTGGAGGAAAGTATTTTCTTGGTGTTTGGTGTTCCGTCCACCCTGATATCGGATAATGGCAGCCAGTTCACTTCGAGGAAGTTTAAGGACTTTTTGCAAAAATATAAGGTTCAACATTGGCTGAATGCTTATTACCACCCGCAGGCGAATCCGGCAGAGAGAGTAAACAGAAGCGTTTTATCAGCGATACGTAGTTACATAGAGAAAGACCAACGGGTATGGGACGAAAACATAAACCAGATAGCGTGTGCACTGAGGACAGCAGTGCATGAGTCTTCGCGATACACGCCTTTTTTTACGAATTTTGGAAGAAATATGGAGGTGTCTGGCGCGCGGATCACCAACATAAATGAAAAAGGGCCGTGTAAAAATCGTGAAGAACATGCACAAAATTTAGCTAGAATACATGATGCTGTCAAACTTAATTTGAATAAAGCGTACGAACAGAACATCCAAAGATATAATCTACGCACACGTCCTATACAATTTCAGGTTGGCGAAACTGTGTTGAAGAAGAACTTTAAGCAGTCCAAAGCAATAGACGCCTATAACTCGAAGTTTGATTCTCTGTACGAAAAATGCCGGATCACTAAAAGAATTGGTAATAGCACATATGAACTAGAAGACATGAATGGCCGTAAAGTGGGCAAATTTCATGCGAATGATTTAAGAAAATTTTATAGTGAAAGGAGATTGGATTGATTGTATTTTATTTATTTAGTGTCGTTTCGTCGATTCAACAGAGTTTAGGAATCGAAAAGAATATTCGTGTGTTTTTTTTTGTTCTACCGAGGTCAAAACGACTCACGCGAGTGATGAATGGAAATTGTTTTACACTCCGGATAAGTTAGCATATTTAACGAAAATTTTTGTTAAAACCTTTCAGGTTTTAAAAAAAATTTTCGTTGTTTCACTTGGGGTGTAGTGTAGCGTTCCATACGGTAGTGCACGAGAATAATAGCAGCGTGGGCGAAGCTGACGGCGGGGATATGATCGGCGCGTGTTTAGGTTGGGTGAAAAGTTTTATTATTTCAGCCCTTACCTATAAATTTCCATAACCGTTTCCCTTTTAAATTCATTTGTTCCGTCCATTCGACTCACCGTTTAATATTAAGAATCGTCGTTGTTGTTGTTTCAATAAATTGTTATAAAAAAAAAAAAGATGTTTACAAAACATAATAAAGCAAATTGGTAATGCGCCTTAATTTTATATTTTTCCATGTACCGACGTTGAGTGCAAGATGGGCTACTGTCCACCAGATAGCCGAATGATGCAGAAGAAGGGTAATCATCATTTTTATTAAAGAGGGCGGCAATGGCAGAAAAGTATATCGTCAGTGAGGGGCAATTTGGCTGAAAATGGAGATGGCAAGCAGCGAACGAGAAAAGAGGCAGTTAAAATTTGGACAGCCAAGTGGTGAGGTCTAAATAAAAAGACCAAGAGAAATATTTTTTTTTACTATTTTTTGTTGTTTTTGGCAAAAATAAACGGGTAATGGCGTTAAGTATATTGGCCATACCTGTTGTTAATTGTTTTTTTTAATTTGCCAAATAAAATTATAAATTCACTATTGTAAAAAAAAAAATATATAATAAAATTCGTTTTATGTTTGTTCGCCTCACATTTTTTTTTTGCTTGGCTTTATAAACACTGGTAATGTGAGTGCATAAATTTGGTGTCAAAGAAAATATATAAAAAATTTTTGTTGGCCTCACATTGATTCCTATAGCGAATTTAATAAACTATTTGTGTGAGTGTATTTCTGTTAAAAATAAAATAAATTATGGAAAAATTAACAATCAAAGTTAAACAGTGTTTGTTTCATTAATTGGGTTGGTTTGGGAAACTTTGGCCTATCATTTTGAACATTTACGAACAACCATAGAAGTTAGACCGTGTGTTCATTCGTACCCGTTAGACTGTGTAGTGTATTTATTCGTTTGTGTGGGGCGTAATTGTTGGCGTTTGTGAAAAAGAAATAAAATAAAAATACGGCCAATTGTGTATATTGTATATATGTACATAAATACAAAAAAAAATAAAAAATAAAAAAAAAAGCCCTTGTGAAACTAAAAAAAAAAAGAAAAAAAAGTAAGAACAAATAAAACAGTGTAGTGAGTGAGCACAGATAGATATTAAAATAAGCCAAAGAAGCCGTGATAAGAACGAGCCAAAGGTGCCGTGGTGATTTGCGGGGCAAAACAAAAAGAGGAAACATCGAGAAGATCCAAGCGGAAAACGGTGAGTCATCCATCACTTCCTTTTCTTCCATTATTTTTTTTCATAATTATTTTCCGTTCTTTTTGTTTGTTCGCCATTTTTGCTCCATTTTCTTTCCGTAACGTTTTTTTTTTCTCTCACCCAACCTGTATAAAGCGTGGTTATCCCCAAGCGGTAGTTTTTTTCGACAGCAAGTAACCCCTCCCGAGTCCACCTGCTCATCGAGCTTAGTCCGGGAAAAATTACGTGCCGGTAGACTGGCGCCCAATTCGTGTTTTCTTTCATTTTGTCTACCAACTACCGCTATAGTGTGTGTGGCACGTTACAACAACTACGTAGGAACATACTTTCATATACTCGTGTTTACAAAATTCAAATCGAAAAAATGAATGAAACTAACGTGAAAAGGCGATTGCCACGTAGCTAATGAATTATATTTTTGGTAAGGCAAAATAAGAACAGCCGCCCTGGTGGCACAGTGGTTAGCATGCTTGCTTTAAGCTCCGGAGGTCCCGGGTTCGATTCCCGGCGGGTGATGAAAAAATCAAGGCTGGTTAATGAAGGATCAATGGTTTAATCATTCATTATCCGTTAAAATTATGATTACGTATAGTGAAAATAATATCTCAGCGAAACTCATTTTTACATCGTTGTGCGCAGCCAACAGTGAAGTAGTTAAAATAAATTAAAAATTTAAAGAAGGGTCGGCTGAGTAATAGTTTTAAAAACAAAAAAAATTATAAATAAAGATTTATGAAATTTTATTCCATTAAATAATGTAATTTATGTTGGAAAATATTAAAAATTCTCATTATTTTATAGGTAAATTCTAAAATAACATGCGAAATTAAAAAAATATAAAAAATATTAACAACACCACTTGATATGTAACGTTATACCCATTTAAGGTACGAACTAGGCATATTTACAAAGAAATGTCATTTTTCCTGTTAAAGCAAAACAACAAAAAAACTCGATTTTAAATTTCAATTTGTTCGAGGCAAGCTAATGACATTAAAATTATCTTAAATGTTATCAAAAGTTCTAGTGCTAGTGTGTTATCTAAATTAAAATTAAATTAATTATTATGAATTAATTTGAGGAAAAACATAATTCAAAATAGACGAATTCTAACCTCAAAATGTAAACAAATTAGCCTAAATACATCGCTGTGTTTACGCCATTTGTTTTGATGCGCGAGAGCTGTCAGAATTTCGCTGAGATATTATTTTCACTATAACTTCATAATGAAGCGGCCAAATCTCTCTATGGGATGTAGCGCCAGCGAAAAAAAAACACATACACACACACACACTCACATAGATATTTTCACTGTGGATTAGTTATTTATTTTTTTTTCTATTGTGTGCTTTTGAAATTTGTGTGCATATTTTGGTTTGCATATCATCAATTCTTTAAATAGGAAAGCCAGTAAAGAAGTTTTTGTAATACGATAGACAGACTCAAACCGAATAATCGCGAATTCTAGATTGGACATCCCACTATGGACATCGAACGACATTTTGCAAAAATTTGAGTAATCTATATATATATAAAACAAAGTCGGGTTAGTTACACCATTTATAACTCAAGAACGGCTGGACCGATTTTTATGATTTTTGATTTGTTGGATTTGTCTCCATCCCGAATAGCAGAATAACTATTAAAACATCTGAAAAATTCACGAAAAAAAAATGTATGAAGAAAATTCATTTTCTCATATATTTTGTATGGAATGGCTTTTTTGATGATATCTCGAGAACGGATTGACTGATTTCGATGAATTTTTTTTTTTTGAGAATTTTTAATTAATAATTAATTATATACATATATAATTTTTTTATCGTTTGTTTTATTTGATAATTTTTAATTTTCACGAAATTACACACAACCACTTTTTCAAAAAATAAAAACTAAATGGTTTGTTTACAGAAAAAATACCAACCATATATTATTTATCTATAGTCTGTAACAGAGCTAAGTGTAAATAGAGTGGAAATGGTAAAGTTTGTTAACTTGGGTGGTTGAATGGGTTGGGTGATTTCATCAAGCTTCCCAAAATGATTTTTTACCCTTCAAAATAATTCCCAATTTCCTCAATCACATAACACCTACCGGCTGTTGTAAAGTTCAAGGAAATTAACGTAAATCGTGCAACTCCAATTTGCGCACAATTGTCAATAAACCGAAAATATATTGAGAAGTGAGATGCATTTCACCCACACTCACATACATTTTCATGATGATGCAAAATTTATAAAGGAGGGTGTGTGGACAAAGGCTCGCTCTCTTCCATGCTGCAAGTCATAACGATCGGACGGATTGAGGTGCGGTGAGACATCAAGGAAAAAAAAAAAAAAAAAAGGAACAACTCGAGGCACGCTAACAGCGATGGCCGAAAATTAAAAATAAACGTTTTCCGTAAGTTATAAAAAGAACAATTATTGATACTTGTGTTTATCTGGTGATACGAATTAAAATAAGTCGAGATAACAGTTTATATAGAAAAAAAAGAAGAAAACAGTGTGTTCTCGATTAAATTTCAAATGCTCAACTTTAACCTGAAAATACGGTGAACCGGGGCAAGGTTAAAGTGTACAGCGTTTTTTTGTTTTGTTTGTAAGTCGATCAGCCAGGTGCCGGGCGAGTTGTCGATAGTGTAAAATAAAAATAAAATAAAGAAAGTGAAAAAGTCCAAGAGATTATAAGATTTCTCGTTTGAAGTAGGAGCAAGAAAAAGGCAATCGGCCACGGCGAATATTACATAGCCGAAACCAAGGCTTATAATCATTGTGAGATAAAAGCCGGAAATTGCCAATCTACGAGTATTCACCGCAGCTGAGCGAGTTCTGATAATCAACGCAACTGGATTGGTGAACGCCCATAGCTTCGCAGAAGTGCGCATCCAGTTTGAGCGCAGCATAATCAAAGCGGATCGCGGATGTAAGTAAAGGAACAGTCGGTAAGTGTATTTATCCATTGTGAGTGCCAGAGTTCCGTGCTTGGTGAATAATTATCCAACTCACGCCGAGTGGACTGCTCGACCGAGCAAAGCTGGGCATCCACACGCGCTTACAGGCATCCTCTTAGAGGTGGCGTCCAATAAAAATTAAATCTGATTTGCCTGTTTTAAATTAACACCAACGCAACTGGAACTTGGCTCTGTGATTAATTTAGCCTCAGGTGGCCATACCGTAATTTCCCGTCAATTTTTTTTCTTGTTTTCTTTCCTAGGTCGGAACACACTCAGTCACCACCAACCGCCAAGCCAAGCCAAGCCAAGCCAGATTATTAATCAGTAGCGGAGGGACTGAAACACAAACTTTCTTTTGTTAAGAGGTTAGAACTCAACAGTTTTGGGTATTAAAATTAATAAAGTTTGTTGATAATTGCTAAAAGTTTGAACTGGAGATTTTTTTTTTCTTTGTTCTTTCCTCTTATTTTTTTGTATAAAAAAAAAAAAAGAAACTTAGTGTGGAATCCGGTCATTTGGATAGTTCGATTGAGAAATCTGGCCTCTGTGTTCTCAAGGTGAGTAAGCGCGTTACAAGTCATCTGTCCGCAACTGTCCACGCTTGAGAAAGCGGATTTGATATGGGTTGTTGCCTTTGAAGATGTTCACTTTGTGAGGTTATCACATTTGTAATTGTGCGCGCATCGATAAGTGCTTCATTATGTAATTTTGAATTGTGTAATTAATTTTCCAGTGTTATTTACAATGCCGCGAGCCAGAAGATCTAATCTTTCACAACGAAACCGTAATGCAATTAGACTTCGGAATTTTGCGAATCAATTCACTGCAGATGAACAAGAAATCGTACGAGAAGAGCGCCGCGTTAGTATGGCCCGACTTCGTGCTTCACAAACACAAGTACAAAGAGAGGCAGTACGTCAAACGGCTCGGTTGGCAATGAGAAACCGTCGAGCTTATCGCATAGATCAAAAACGTGATAATCTTCGACGCGCAAGAAGAAATACTTCAAGTGTTGATTTGAATTGAGTAGCGTTTCAATACGATTGCACAATTGACTACAGCTCGCACATTTTCGTTCGAATTGGCCCAATGGAGGTTGTGTGCGATCATTGCGGTGCATTGAAGTTTGCTGGAGCAACGCCTGGATTGTGCTGTCTCAGTGGCAAGGTGAGATTGCCATTATTGCCTCCGCCACCTGAGCCATTCATTGCTTCGTGGCGAAACACCAGAATCACGACATTTTCTATCCAATACTCAAAGATACAATGCACGGAAAAAAATAAACTGGTCCTCAGCTAAGAAAACGGACTTTTAATTCAAGAAAATGTACTTTTTCTTGATTTAAAAGCTAATTTTCCTATTCCTTTCGAGTTTTTCTTCATGTAAGAATTGTGTTTCTTAAAATGAAGAAAAATTCGAAAGAAATAAGAAAATTAGCTTTTAAATCAAGAAAAAGGACATTTTCTTGAATTAAAAGTCCGTTTTCTTAGCTGAGAACCAGTTTATTTTTTTCCGTGTGGATCTTTCCAAATAACCTCATTTGGAGCAGACATTATCGAAGAACGCGGATTCAATCCGACATTCAAGGTCATTTCGGCTTGAGAGAGCAAACATTCATTTTCTTTGGGGATCATAAATCACTAATTCTGACTTCGCCTTCGACTTTACAGATCCAAGGCCAAATTCACCATCAAATTGGATCATTGCAACCGCTTGAAGACGCACAGCATAAATTCATACAAATTTACTTCATGGGCAATATGGAGGACCAACTTGATCGGCGTCAAACGATCAATATGGCAATGAAAAGAGCAATTCTTCAAGATCTACAGCAATTACTATCTGAACATCATGCCTTGGTTCGGTTGTTCAAAACTGCGTTGGATCGCATGCCAAGTGATGAATACAAAGTGATAATCAGAGCGGATAAACGACCCGCTGGAACACACGAACGCCAATTCAACGCTCCAACAATAGATGAAGTCGCAATTTTGACGGTTTTTGGAGTTCAAACTCCCAATACCAACGATGAAATCACGCACTATCAAGTTGATCGATATGTGAGCTGCAATGAGGCGATTTGGCGTATATTCTCATTCCCAATTAATGAACGTCATCCCACTGTTGTCCATTTGGCGGTGCATCTGCAGAATGGACAACGAGTTTATTTCAACGCATCGAATGTTTCTCAACGTGCTGAAATACCTCCAGCGACAACATTAACCAGTTTCTTTTCGATTTGCCAAAGTGATCCGTTTGCACGAACGTTGCTCTACTCTGAAATGCCACGTTATTACACTTGGAACGCTTCATCAAAGAAAATTCAACTACGGAAGCAAGGCGATGCAGTTCCTGATCATCCGGATGTGCGTTCTACTGATGCCCTTGGTCGCATTTACACAATTCATCCGAAGAATGACGAATGTTTCTGGTGAATGTTCGTGGGCCGACATCATTTGAATCACTTCAAACTGTCGATGGTGTAGTGCAATTTGCTTGAAAACGATACTTATTGGGACATGACAATCGCTGAAGCAATTGTTTCTGCATATCCAAGTCAGATACGCATATTATTTGCTATCATTATTTCGACATGCGTTCCATCTAATCCACGTGAACTTTGGAACAAGTACAAGGATGACATGTCAGAAGACATTTTACATCGAATTCGTGTCAGTTCAGGGAATCCCGATCTCGAGGTGAATGAGGAGATACATAACCAGGCTTTGCTTTTAATCGAAGACGAGTGTTACCTCATGTGCGGCAATTTGTTAGTCAAGTTAGGAATGCCAAAATGAACGATGCTTTCAATCGAGAATTGGAACGTGAACGTGAATACGATCGAGATGCGTGGAACCAATCAGTTCAAACGAATGTACCACTGTTGAACCCCCAACAGAAAGAAGTGTACGATACGTTAATTAAGGCAATTGATGATGGAAATGGTGGCTAATTTTTTCTCGATGCGCCCGGTGGAACTGGTAAGGCATTCCTTATGTTGCTTCTTCTGGGATAGCGGCCACGTTGCTAGAAGGATGCCGAACGGCTCATTCAGCGTTTAAATTGCCGTTAAACCTTCAAACGACTGAAAAACCGACATTCAACATTGCGAAACACTCAGCAATAGCCAAAGTTTTGGTAGCAAGTAGAATCATCATCTGCGGTGAATGCACAATGGCGCAAAAACGCGCATTGGAAGCACTCAATCGAACTATGAAAGATCTGCGCAATGACTCAAGATGTTTTGGAGGCGCAATGATTCTACTGTCTGGCGATTTCCGTCAAACACTACCAGTCATTCCAAGATCGACCGCTGCCGATGAAATAAACGCTTGCCTCAAATCATCGACTCTGTGGCGCTATGCGAAGAAACTTCAGCTGACGGCAAACATTTTGACGGCAAACAATTGCTGACTATCGGTAATGGCCGTCTTCCTGTCGACGAATCGCACGGATTGATTTCGTTTCCGCCAAATTTTGGCGATTTCGCCTCAACGAAGGAGGAGCTCATCAACAAAGTGTTCCCGAACATCATTGCTAACCACAAAAATCACAATTGGTTGAGTGAACGAGTAATTCTTGCTTTAACTTCACAATTCAAAATCAGATCGTTGGTCCAATGCATTCCTTCAAATCGATCGACTGTGTAACAAACGAAGACGAAGGAACCAACTATCCAACTGAATTTTTAAACTCATTGGATCTGCCTGGCTTACCACCTCACAATTTACAACTGAAGGTTGAATCAGTAGTTATCATGCTTCGAAATCTGAACCAACCAAAACTATGTAACGGAACGCGTTTGGTGGTGAGAAAACTCATGGGCAATGTGATTCACGCGACGATACTCAAAGGAAAGTTCAAAGGTGAGAAAGTTCTCATTCCGAGAATTCCGATGATCCCAACCGATATGCCATTCGGGTTTAAACCAATTTAATATCCGATTCGTCTTGCATTCGCCAATCCTTGAGTGTTTGTGGGCTAAATCTAGAAAATGAATGTTTCTCTCACGGTCAATTGTATGTAGCATGTTCACGTGTCGGCAAACCATCCGCTTTGTTTGTTCTCGCACCTGACAACAAAACGAGAAATGTCGTATATCACAAGGTGCTTCAATGAAAGGAATCGACCCGAGTGCAACCCATACAGCAAATAATTTAATAGAATATAGTGCAACAATGCTACACGAATCATTTCGATTCACTTCAATAAAGCAAATGCCTTTTTGCCAAGTGAATTACATACATTCATTTCAAAGTAATTAAAATACATTTCATTTTGATTTTTGTACATTTATTGAATTCATTTTTAATATTCATTTTGTCTTAATAAAAATTTGAATTTAATTCAGCTAATATCTTAACATTTATTAATTTTGAGGCGGTGCGAAGTTCGCCGGGTCAGCTAGTTTACTAATCTATATATTAATACGTGAAGAGAAAACTTTGTACCCCTTTTACGCCGAAACCACCCAACCGATTTTTATAAAAATTACACCATTCGAAAGGTATTCTTTTGTAGATGTGCGCAATCTATGTTAAACGAAAATCGGTTGGATAGATCAGGAAAAATCACCTGAGGTAGTTTCCTTTACAATACATACACATAAAAGCCAAAAACGATCAAAGTAGTACAAAGATACTTTAATTTTATTCAGTGAATGAATGAATGAAAATTATTTTGTTTGTATGAATGTAAATAAAATAGATTTTTTTTTTTAATTTACACTCATCAACGAAAATGTTATACATGTAACTCCAACGTAATTTAAAAGTTTTCTTTATACAGAGAAACCCATTACAAATGACTTCGACGGCACCAAAAATGGTGTCCGTTGTAGTGAGGTTCCTTGAACTGAGGATTTGTGATTTTTTTTTATAAGAATTTTATTTGGAGATAGCATTCTAAAATGATTTTAGATAAAGTTCTGGAGCACGACCAATTAGGAAGGAATAACTTGGCCATTTCTTACCCGATTTTGATGAAATTCAGCATGCACGATGGAAATGGGATTCTAAAATGATTTTTTGATAAAGTTGAAACTCGGCCAATTTTAATCCGATTTTGATGAAATTCAACATAAACGAAGAAAATGGAATTCTAAAATGATTTTTAGTAATGTTCTGGAATTTGGCCAATTATTAGGAAGGAATTTGGCCATTTCTTATCCGATTTTGATAAATTCAGGTACTTGGCCATTTCTTATCCGATTTTAATGAAATTTAGAATGTACCATGAAAATGGGATTCTAAAATGTATTTTAGATAATGTTCTAGAATATGGCCAATTAGGTAGAAACTTGGCCATTTCTTATCCGATTTTGATTAAATTCAGCCGGAAATAGGGTTCTAAATAGATTTTTAAATAAAGTTCTGAAATTTGGCCAATTTGGAAAGAATTTGGCCATTTCTTATCCGATTTTGATGAAATTTAGGTACTTGGCCATTTCTTATCCGATTTTGATGAAATTCAGCTTTTACGATGGGAATGGGATTCTAAAATGATTTTTAAATAAAATTTTTGAATTTGGCCAACTAGGAAGGAATTTGGCCATTTCTTATCCGATTTTGATGTAATTCAGGTACTTGGCCATTTCTTATCCGATTTTGATGAAATTCAGCATGTACGATGGAAATTGGATTCTAAAATTATTTGTATATAAAGTTCTGAAATATGGCCAGTAAGAAAGGAAGAGCTTGGCCGTTTTTATCTGATTTTGATGAAATTCTGCATGAATCCCATGCAATGATTTTTACATAAAGCTCTGGAATGTGGCCATAGGAGGAACTTGGCCATTCTTATCCGATTTTGATAAAGTTCAGATGTATATAAAGTTAGCCCAGGATTCCTCCCAGAAAAAAAGATATGGTAACACCATAACTATCGCGACACAAACTGTAATCCCAGGAAATCACTAATCATTATATAAAGTTATAGTATAGTGTCAGCCCAAAAAATTCACGATACTAGATATTTTGCATCAGCCCAGAAAAATACATAATTATACGCAATATTTATAACATGAAAATGTTTACAATGTATTTTTTTATGAAATTGATTAAAATTAAATTTTCTTAATTGAATTATGCAAATGTAAATATTTTGACATAATTTAATTTTAACTTATAAAATTCTTTGAAAAAACTAAATAAATCTTTCCAATAATGCGATTAAAAGCCGAATCGCACATATCTCATAAAATTGTATATTGTACTGATTATATTGTATACAATAGAAAAGGGTTTAATTAGGCTTTCTAAATGTATGTGTATGTCCCATTTAATAATAAAGAGTTGGGCTCGAGGACTATACAAGGAAATCTCTGAGATTCATGAAATTCGACTTTGTATCAAAGCGGTTCCACATACAATTTCCGGTATGTCCAATTTGTATGAATGTTAGAATAAAGATTAAATTTATTTTATATTTTTTGATCCGATTTTCAAATACATATGTATTATTAATATTAGTGCAGTACATTTTACATTAGCAGGATAAATTATGAATGGGTTATTTTGTTTAATACAATAAGAAACATTAGTTCCATGCGTGGTATATTTTTTCTGTGATGTTGTAAAATACTATAGTGATAGTTATTTTCTGGGCTGACATAATTTACTATAATATTAATCATTTCCCGGGAAGATTGATATTCAGTAATTTTTAATATGTATAAATCGGAACCAAAACTTTTCAAATTGTGTAGTATTCACTTATTTTTACATTTAATAAAATATTGCTTCTGTGTAAGATTTTTATGAAAGTGATAAAATACTTATTAATTCTAAAATAATATTTAAGAGTCACTTGTTAATTATAACATATTTTATCTACTTAGATTTTTTGAATATATGTCATGATAGTATCGTAGTGTTGCTTGATGTATATTTTCGATTTTTCTGGGATGAAAGTCTGGGCTAACTTTTTTTACGTAAAATTCAGCATGTACGACGGAAATGGGATTCTAACATGATTTTTAGATAAAGTTCTGGAATTTGGCCAATTAGGAAGGAACTTGGCCATTTCTTATCCTATTTTTATGAAATTCCGCATGTACGATGGAAATAGGATTCTAAAACGATTTTCAGATAAAGTTCTTGAATAAGGGATTTGGCCATTTCTTATCCGATTTTAATGAAATTCTGCATGTACGATGAAAATGGAATTCTAAAATTATTTTTAGATAAAGTTCTGGAGTTTGACCAACTAGGAAGGCTTTTGGCCATTTCTTATCTGATTTTGATTAAATTCATGTCGAATTTTATCTAATCTTTTAAGGAATTGGCAAGAAATATGGTCAATTGTGCATCGCAGCAGGTACATTTCGATCATTCGATGGTTTGAGATTTTATATTTCCGAATATAATCGCCAAGGGCATTTAGCAAATGAAATGGTTTTTACAAAAAACATCGTTTACACAGATGTTCTGAATCATTAAATTCATTTTCAAAATATTTTAAGTTCAATAGACAATATTTAATTTTTTAACTTTTCAGTTTTTTTGATTTAATGAAAAATATATGAAAGAATATAAGGCACGTATTTTTTATTTCATTTTTTATTTAAATTTTATATCATTCGAATAAGATGGGCTAAATAACTGTGAAGCCTTGGGGAAACCTGGTCAGTATGGCAATAAAAAAATCCAAGGATATTTGCGTTTATTTGATTAAATCGAATTTCGACCCACTGGGCGACCACTAGTAAACATTAATTTACCAACTGCTGACATAAAATATAAAAGACAAATAGCATAGTTTATTTAAATCTGGCAGAAACCAAGGAAACTTAAATTTAAACTTTAATTTGCCTTGCTCATTGTTACAGCGCATTCACAATGCAAAAACTTTTGACTTTTACTTCCAGGTTTGTATGAAATTTATTTTGAAAAAAAAAAAATTTTTGCTCGTTATGTTGGTGGCCTTAAGGAAAAAGTTAACAAACTTTTATCTTTTTCCATAAGAAAAAAGGAATGAAGTTTACTACAATTTTAAATGAATTGTCAACTATAGAAAATAGAGAAAAAAAAATTTATAAACATAAACAAAACACTAAACGTAAACAGTGCGATTAGTTTAGTTGATCGAGTTATATCGTTTTTTATAATTTTTTTTTTTTTTTAAATAATGGAAAATAAATTAATAGAGTGCGTTAAAGCTTTCATATTTATTTACGATAAAACATGCAAGCTTTATAAAAATAAATTAGCCATAGAAAATGCTTGGGAGGAAATAAGTAGAACAATGGGGATACCAGCATCGGAGTGTATCACCAAATGGCGTCAATTAAGGAATTCATTTTCCAAAGCCCTAAAAAAAGAAAAAAATATTCCAAGCGGCTCGGCACCCACCAAAAAAAAATCATTTAAATATATGGACGAAATGAGTTTTCTACGGCCTTATGTACAAACGCGGAGGTAAGCATTTTGATTAAAATTGAAATTAATTAAATATAGTTGTGACAAACAAAATTGTTTTTTTTTAGGACTTTTGGCAATATCGAAAAAGATAATTGTGAACAAATACAAGTGGAAACTCAAGATGATCAAAATGAAAAAGAGAACAGCTTTGTTTATGACGCCGGATTCAGTTCAAATATAATTGTGTCGGACGATGAAAACTCACTAAATAGTGACGAAGAGCTATTTCAGCATGTATTAAGGGATTTGGACAAAACTAATACAGACAATAACCCAAAACCTGGGCCGTCACATCGTGACGAAATAAATAAAAAAAAGGATAGCCCCGTCAAAAAAAAAAAAAAAGCACGATATTGAAGAAAAACTGTGCGACATTATAGATATTCTCAAAGAACGTAACACCGAACGGGAAGAGTATCCGGAAGTGGAGCATTTCGGAAATCTTTGTTGCAGCATGCTTCGGCAGGAACCCTCAAAGAAGAAAAGGCTCCAAACAATTTTAAAATTAACCACCGTCTTGTACGATGAATGTTCCAATTAGTTTCGATTTAAAAAAAAAAAGATTTTTATTTATATTTTTATAATTATTTTATTTTATAACTTTTCAATAGTGACTGAATTAAAATGTGATTTAAATTTAATATAAATGTTTAATTAAAATAAAACAAAAAAAAATTAGAAAATAATCAAATATTTTTATTAACTTAAGATTTTTATTTATATTTTTATAATTCCATATTTTATTTTATAATTTTTGCAATGGTGACGACTGAATTAAAATGTGATTTGAATTTATATAAAATGTGTAATTAAAATAAATTTAAAAAAAAATTAAAAAGTAATCCAATGTTTTTATTAACTTAATTAATTATTTGCTCTCCCGACATTTATGCTATTTATTTGCCAAGGAAGGACATCGTCGTTCACAAAATAGTCTTTTATTTCATCACGCATTTCTAGATTCCGTGTTGAATTTCTTGCTCCAAATCTGAGGCCAACTGAATTTTTTCTGCGCAATCCACTGCATTTGTCCAACACTAGCGTACACTTTTGGTCTCCTCGGTTCGTGACTGTTTTTTTTGGCCGTTTATGTATAATAAAATTGTGTAGGGTTACCGCGGCTTTTATTATACTATCGATGGTTTTTGGGTTTGCCCGAATTTTATAAAATAGAATATTAAACCGGCTAACTAATACACCGAAAGCCCTTTCGATGCAGTTTCTGGCTCTGGATAAGCGATAATTAAAAATTTTCTTTGATGTAGATAGCCCTGTACCGCCATATGGATTGAGCATGTTTCGGTGCAACTGGAAGGCAGCATCTCCAATAAAAAAGAATGGGTATTTCTTGCCATCCTTGCTCTTCGGGAAAGCTCGATCATCCGGGAAATTTAATTTATTCTTGAAAAACTTTTTTCCAAAAGCTGAATGCCGAAATATCCCGCCATCGTGGTTCGAACCATACGCTCCAATGTCAACAAATATAAATCGAAGGTTTGCGTCGCATACAGCCATTAAAACTACACTGAATGTTTTTTTATAATTATAAAACAATGCTCCTGATTTTTTAGGGCATTGTACGATGACGTGTTTGCCATCTATACAACCCAAACAATTCGGGAAGTTCCATTTATCATAAAACTCGTCAGCAATCTGAAGCCATTCTGACTTAGTTGGTGGCTTTAGATAAATGTGTTTTAATGCTGTCCAAATAGCTTCGCAAACCTCGAATATAATTGATGACACAGTCGATGGTCCCACCCGATACTCATATGACATGCTTATCATTGAGTTTCCAGCGGCAAGGTATCTGAAATCGACGAAGAAAATAAATTAAGTGAATACTACAACAAGAGTTATTTTATTATTTTACCTCAGTGTTAGCATTAATCTAAGGCCTGGCGATATACTTTTCCGTATGCTGTTTTTTTTTAACAAAGGCGAAACCTTTTTTAACAGCTCCTGGTATTCCTCAATCGTCAGGCGGCAATAATTTTTAAATTTTTTGGGGTATTTATAAAGCTCTTTTATGAGAGTTTTATAACAGCCAAATTTCTCCCGATTTTGCCAGAGAGGATGAACCCAATAGCTCCGCTTCGCCGGTTTTAGCTTCATGTAAGCCACACATAATATTGATACAAGTGCTAAATCTATATTGCGATATCTAGCACTCATAATTGATTATTTAGTTTAATATTTTTAAGCAAATACTTTATTTTGAAATATACTAAAACAGTTTCTTAACACAACTAATTCAAAAACTCCTTGGATAGATTTTTGATGGATTTTCGTTTTCCTTGACAAAACGTGTACTATCTGTAACTAAAAATAAATACCTAAATATGTTATAATTTAAAAGGAACTCCTTAAAATCAAATAAACTACCTGGACTAGGTAGTGAAACAATATGAAAATTGACGGTTACAGAGCATAATGGGAGGTGGAAGAACAAATGTTATGACAATAGATTTATGTATAAAATTGACCATGTGCGACTCAAAAATGGGTAGATTACAAATGGCATTGGAGAAACCATTCGATATAATTAGGGTCGAAAAACTAAAAAAACAATTAGGTAGATTTTTATGTTTTATGGCACCGCCATTTAATTTACCTATTTGGTTTTAACTACCTATAGAATTTGGGTAGAGTGAAATTTGTTTTGTCAAAATGTATGATGCCTGCACGAGAGATATCGCGATGAACACCTAAAAATTAAAAAACAATTAGGTACATTTATGATACCATCATATAATTACCCATTTGCTTTGAACTACCTATATAATTTGGGTGGAGTGAAATTTTTTTTGTCGAAATTTATGAAGCCTGTGCGAGGGATATCGCGATAAAGACCTACAAATGATGATAGCAAATGGCATTTACTTAAAATAAAACATAAAATTTTACCATTTAATACAAAATTTCAATTTACTGATAATTAATTTTCATTTCAAACAAACTGAAATTTAGTATTAAAAACATTAAAATTGTCTTATTTTATTTATAATAAATGCACGATATTTTAACAATAGTTTATTAAAAGTTACGGTTTCCAATATTTTAATAATTTTCATTCATAATTTAATTAAAAAGGAAATATAGGCCCCGCCGCTCGTTCTTAATGCACACCAACATATTTCTCGTATAAAGGCATCTTAAATTACGACAAAAAAAAATGTTTTACTCCATCCTGTTATAACTACCTATGTATTATAAAAATATACACGATTTTATTATTAATTTTATTATTATTTATGTTATAATAATGCTAAGCAAACGAAAAAGCTGTTTGAGTTTAACATAAATAAATTTTGAGTTTGACAAGTCAACAAACAATTTATTACAACGAAGTTGGCTTTAATTTGACTTTTCCTCATTCATTGTGCATGCATTTTTTAAAGCAAAAGTAAAAGGCAAAAGGAAAAAGTAAAAAGTTTTTGCATTGTGAATGCACTGTTACGCCCGCATTGTTGAAGAACAGGTTACGCTACTCTATTTTTATTTTTATGTGTTAATAAGATTCTATAGTAGAGTTGATGGTCAATATCAGTGTAAGTATATATCTACCGAGTATCAAAATTAATGAGATATAAATGATACAAATGATCATTATGCTCGTTTATTTTTGGGCCAAAATAATTTGTGTGGTAATTGATATTCAGTTTGTGTAAAGCTTTCGCTCAACTTGGATCGTTCAGCGTTAGCGTATATTAAATGATTTATAAATATTTTTCTGGTGTCGCTAAGTGAATAAAACGTTAATCTAAGATCTAGGTAAGAATATTTGTGTATGTGCATAACTATTTGCAAGAATCAAACATTTTCTTTGGGTTCCATAGAAATGTATTTGCAATTAGTGAATTCTAAATAATTATCGGATTTCTACCAAATAAATAGCCGCCAATATCAGAATGAGCATCAAAAAAATTTGAGTACATCCATTTTTGATATTTTTTGTGACGAGAGTCGGTGGGTCACTGATAATAATCTTTTTTGTGATAAGGTACAACGGTTCTATTTTTCTTTTTGTTTTCTTTCCTTAGAGGATCACCAAAATATTTTCAATAAATTAATTTGAAAATTAAATCCGAACTTCGTTAGTTTATGAATATATGGAGGTTACAAAGATACGCGAATTTGTTGGCTGATGTATTAGTAACCTCACACGAAATAAGGGAGGAACCGTTTTATTTGGCTACCGGTCGGATATTTTATAGTGTTTCTATAACACTATTTGAATACATCAGCAACGATGCCAAGTTGTGCTATATAATAAGTGTTGTGTATGTGTAAAAAGTAAAAAAGTGTTATTTGACACCTCTGTTTGAGGTCGTGTATTTTTGTGTATCACGAGAAAAAAAAATCAAATCTCTTAAGTTCTCGTATTTCAATTCTTTATTAGTGTTCAATTTATTAGATTATAGTTTAAATAGTTAAATTAGTAGGTGTAAAAAAAAAATCAAGGAGCAAAACAGGGTGATTTTTTTTGTTGTCAAAACAGTTAATTCTTTTTTTTTTTCAGTGAGCCATTGTAATTTCCAAGGAGCGCTCTTCGGATTAAAATTGGTAAGCGACATAATTTTCTTTTAATCAAACCAGTCTTGCTCTTTCATAAAAAATTTAGACCAGTTCTAAATTTATATTAAGGTTGTAGATCTTTAGTAGATCAAAATTTATTATGTTGATTTTTTTTTATTTTCGTTTTGTAATTTGTTATGAAAAGTAATACAGTGTCAAAAATGAACTAATTTTCTTTTATTGTGATGACGTGAAGTAATCAGACCAGTGTGAACGTGAATGCAGATTTCTTAACATGTGCACGTATGATTTGTTGGATCTCGAATATTCGGTAACAAAAAACCCCCCTAGCCGCTAAAGCTACCCGAAATAAACGTGCATGTTCCCGAAGGATCCGTAACATCATATTACATACATTACTAAACAATTTATTTGAATGTAAAATGATCGATGAATAATTTAAAATCCTGTTTTTTTTAATAACAGTTTGTTGGAGACTCTTCCTAAAACAAATCACTGGAAAAGCAAAATAGAAATGTGTGGTCAGTATTGCATAAAATGCTGAATTCATATAAATTAAATTGCTCCATAGTGTAGAGAAATGGTCCTATTGATACTTGTCGCATAAGTTAAGCAAACGGGGAACTAATTTTGTACGAAATAGCCTAATAATAGCCTAATAATATACCTAATAGACTAATATCGTATTCCTGTTGAGCCCTTGAGTCGTACGGTATCGGAATACACGTACAATTATAACTTGATTCGTTAGCTCTGATTTTGGATTTACAGTATTTTCTAAATTTTGACGTCATTCTTCCTTTTCAATTTGAGTAGTAATTCTGTAGCCCTTCCAGTTTAAACCCCGCAATTGTACCCAATCCATTCCTCTTATCGTCTATTAACGTATATTTACGTATTCATAGTTTTATTAGTGTACCTGTCAACAGTAATTTACAGACAAATTATTTAATCACAAAATTTTAAATTTAATAAGTTTTAGTACAAATTATGCCAACATTCTAAAGAATAATGATTTGTACTATAGCATTAAACTCATATTCGATTAAGAAATGGGAAGCTAGACAAATTATAAATCCACCTCAATAATATTTAACCATTCCTGTCAAGTATTCTTTATAACACTCCATTATTTAATCAGCCTCCTGTTCATTGCCACATGGGCAATTGGAGCCAAACCATTAAACATTTTCTTTATTATATAAAAGTACCTATCTATAAAACACTGGATTAATTACAATAAATCCGCCATGGTGCACACAACTTTCATTTAAACCCCGCGCACCCACTCATATATACTAGCACAGCAAATGCTATATAAAATGCAAACATAGAATAAAACAAACAATGTCTGGGTGCACACAAACGTAAATATTTTTGTAACCAAAAATGTATGAGTGTGTACAGTAGATTTTACGATTTTCGCAAACGAAAAGCTTGTTATTGCTGTGTATATTTTGTGTTTGTTATTCTATAAAAGTTCAATTTAATAACATAACGAATAAATTGTGTTACACAACACAAAACACAAAGTGAAAATAAAAAAGCTCGAGAAAGGTTTTTTTTTTTGTTTATTGTGTTTATACCGTGTTGTGGTTATTTTAGAAAAATGAACAAGGAAAATTTTGAAAACCGGAGTATGAACTTTAAAAGGTATGAGATTGGAAAAAATGTTTTTGGTATAAAAATTGTTTGATGTAAAATCGAAATTTTATAAAAATTTACTCGGCACTCGGAAATAATTTTTATTTTTCTACTTGTAATTTATCAGAACAGGAAATGCATAAATAAACTTATTGCTTTTTAAAAACCACCATAAAAGAGAAACATAATTTTGTATGCAAACGGAACAGACTGTAATAGAAACTATTTTAACATTTTCTATTCATGAATGAACGAGTGTGTTGTACTGTATATGGTGTGGTATGTTTCTCTATTATAATTTAAAGTTAAATTAAGTGTTTAATGAACCAAGGAACTAACTACACGAAACTATAATAAAAAAATAACGGCGAGCACATGAATAAGAATTTATACGAACACACACACAAAGTAGAAAATAAAGCATCGATTTTATTTTTAACTTTTATAAAACATCGTTTCTGATAAAGCTTTTCAATTGAGGTTTTTCCTTACGTTTATCGAAGTTGTAATTCTTGTTGTAATTTAACAACAAAAAGTTCAATCGGTGGAAGTTTATTAAGTTCATTTTAAACAAAACCAAACAGTATACAAGTATTTGAAAAATAATTTATTATTTTCAATTTATCCGCTATGTCAATATAATTGTTGGTGTAATGATACACATTTTTCGGCACAAACGACGGAAGCTATTAGTATACATATAACAACTGAAGCGATTTTTTTTTCAAACCAATAAAATGTTATGTGACATATCAACAATTAATAAAATCGCGAATATATTGGTTGCCAAAAGTTTTATTTGAAAGCTTTTTAATTAAAATGTCAAATATATTGGTTTAGTCGTTTTCAACTAATTACTAGAAATATCGTATATTTTCTGTCATCGTGATTGGTGTGAATGGTGACTGAATTTAATTAATAGCCCATGATTTGAGTTGGTGAAAAATCACTTGTGAGGAGATTAATTAGGATAGCAGCATATGACGAAGGATGAATGGCTGATAGATTAATCAGTCCATATATATATATGCGGACTCTGGATACCAGGCACCCTCCAGTTTTATTTAACCTTCCTGTAGTAAAGCTGGGTGGCCTACAGGCGACTTTTTATTCCCAGCAACTCACAAGGAAGAAATTTGGAAATACGGATCCGCACATTAGTTTGGTACTTCGAGCCGGATCCCGAATCTAAAAGAAGAAAATTTCCATTGGAGGATTATCGTGGGCAAGCACATGGACTCATCACTGGAAAATCAAAGCCTTAAGTATAATTTTTCATTTTTTCATTATCTTTAAATTACATTGTTCCGCCATTACTTTCTTTCTTCACTTGTTTAAATCTCATAAAAAGTTAATAGACTGATTGCTTCCATATTCATAACTTCGTTCATCGTTTAAATTGGTTGACATATTCCAAATGGAGAATCTAAAAAAGAAAAGAGATTATGTTAAAGCTCAAATAGATAAGCAGTTTAAGTTTGCACAAAAAGTCGCTGAGTCTGTTGAATACGACGAAACAAAATTACGCTTAGATAGAGTCAATGAGCTATATAAGGAATTTATTGAAATCGAAAATAAAATGTTAGAAAAGGTTGCTGTAATTTAAAGCGAAATCGACCAAGATGCAGTAGACGTGCAATATTATTTTATAGTGCCAAAATTACAAGGTCTATACTCCGACCTAAGGCTAACAATTTTCGTGCCGTTAATTTCGATCAAACGCTTAACAACACGCAAGCATGCGGTTCTGAAGTTAAGTTATATGTAACGGCTATACATGAGAATACCACATTATCTGCGGGACAGAAGTTCCAGTAGCTCAAGGGACTTTTTAAAGGAGAAGCGAGTGCGTTGGTTAGATATTTTATAATAAATGATTCGAATTACTTGGAGGCATCAAAGATTATGTAAGCCGTATGATAAGAAACGTTACACAGTGAACTCATTCATACAGACATAAGATCAGCCTAATTTCAATAAAGCAACTTCTACCAATTTAGCTCGTTTACACGATACCTGTGATGAGGTTATACGAGGTTTAAAGGCATTAGGGACCAGCACAGAAGGCAGGGTTCCTTGGCTAATTTGTATAGCATTGCAAAGGGTGGACGAAGAAATAAGACAAAGTTGTTTATTACAAACCGCCGATGAGGACTTTCGATCTTTTCAGCAGTTTCTGGATTTTTTGGGCAAGCGGATGGATTCGCTACAAGGAATGAAGGTAGAAGGTAAATTTTATCCACCACAAACAACAGTGAAGCACGCTGCAGCAGACAACTGCGCATTTCGTAAGAGGAAGAGTCATAATTTAATGGAATGCAAAGGTTTCCTGGAGGCAAATGTACAAATACGTAGGGATTTCATTAAAAATATTATGAGATGCTCGAATTGTCTCATCAAATCTCTACTATCAACGTCAGGGCAAGCCCCAATAGGGACTACGACGATGATCACGAAATCCATTAATTCAGTGATTCTGCCGACTGCACAAATAAGCTTGGAGAATGGAAAAAATGCAGAATATTACTCGATTTTGAGTCACAAACATCATTTGCGTCCGAAGAATGTATTCACCGATTGGGTTTACATAGAATCAATGCTCGCATTACATTAGGGGTTTACGATATGAATTCAGGAGTATCCAGAGGCCTAACTACAATAAATATAAAATCAATGATTAATGAATCCTATGAAACCGAAACGGAAGTCCTTATAGTGCCAAAAATCACCATTAAAAAGGTTTTTGGAAACAAAAGAGATCGGACACGCCTCACTAGTATCTGAAGAAGAGCAAATGGAAACGGTTGAAAGAGCAGAGGACGGAAGATACATAGTGCGTTTACCGTTCAGTAGGCTAACCCCAAGATTAGCAACTCAAGTGCTATGGCAATAAAACGATTTTATAATTTGGAAAATCGTTTTAATAGAGATGCGTCATTCCACGAATCCTATAAAGAATTCATGAAGGAGTACAACGAATTAAAGCATATGGAACAGTGCAGCTTCGCAAGTGTTGATGGGTATTATTTACCTCACAATGAAGTGGTGAAGATGAGTAGCAGTCAGTACTACGAAGTTGCGGCTCGTCTTCGACGCCTCCACTAAGACTACAAATGGCGTATCATTGAATGACGAGTTGGCTGTGGGTCCAATCCTTCAACCGACGTTGTTTGAAATTTTATTAAGATTTCGCAGACACAAAATTATATTTATTGCGGATATTTAAAAAATGTTCCGTCAAATTTGGGTACATCCAGAAGATACGAAACAATAACGAATCATTTGGCGAAACTCAAACACGGAGCAGCTGCAGTCATGCAACTTGCTAACGGTAACTTACGGAACAGTAAGTGCACCAGTTTTAGCGGTCCGAACACTAGTATAGAATTTGCTTCAGATTACGAGAAGGAGATATTTTTACATGGGCGACTTAATTTCAGGTGCCAGTTCCGAAGAAAAAGCAAAAAAAGTAGTATTAGACGGTCTTAAATAAAGGCGGATTTAAATTGAGAAAATGGACGTCAAATTATCTCAACGTGTGTCCGTACTTGGTTTAAGATATGTCCCAAATAAAGACACATTCTGTTTTAAAGTGAAACTCAACGATTGCAAAATGACCAAAAGAAGCATGTTGTCAAAGTCAGCCAAGGTCTTTGATCCAATGGGGTGGTTATCCCCTGTCACAATTTAATTAAAAAATTCTTCAACAGCTGTGGTTAGCCAAATTAGACTGGGATGATCAATTAAAGCCTGGAATTCAACAAGGAAATGTGTAATTTAGAACACATTGCCATCAAGAGGTTGTTTAAAGAGGACAAAGTGGTTGAACTACACGGGTTTGCAGATGCTTCGGAAGACGCTTATGCCGCAGTAATTTATAGTAGACTTGTATTAGCCGATGGTTTCAAAACAAATATAGTCAGTGCCAAAACAAAAGTTGCGCCCATAAACTCAGTTAATATTCCGAGAATGGAGTTATGCGCAGCGGTGCTTCTCATTAAATTATTGAAATTGGTAATGAAATTACTCGGTGAGGATTATATGATAAAATATTATTTATGGACCGACTCAAGAATTGTTTTGGATTGGATTTCGTCTTGTCCAAGAAGGTGGAAAACATTTGTGGCCAATCGCGTATAATATATTTTGCAACAAACGGATAGAATCAATTGCATGCCTGTACCATCATCGGAGAACCCAGCGGACTGTGCATCACGCGAATTGTGTCCAAATGAATTTGTACAGTTCAAACTATGGTGGAATGGACCCAAATGGCTGAAAAAACATAGCAATACATGGTCGCCCCAACACAATAAAGAGCATGTTGAAATTGAGGCAGAAACCGAGCCCATTCATATTATTGGGTAACTAGGAACCCGATGAGTGTCAAGGGGATAATCATCCAGGATTGCTCACCATAGAAACCCATGATGCCTTTATGTTCTGCATTAAACGAATGCAAGAAGAATATTTTGGGACGGAAAATTAAGCATAAGAAGAGACAAACAAAGGAAAATGTAAGAACAAAGGAAAATGTAAGTAAGCAATCCAAACTTATCGCTTTGTTTCCTTTTTTAGATAACAAAGGTGTGTTATGAGTAGGAGGACGACTTCATAATGCTGAAGTGTCATTTGGGGCCAAGCATCCGATCATCCTGCCATCGACGCATCGCCTTACGAGTTTAATTATTAGTGGCAAGCACATTGGTCGATGTGTGAAATGTGCACGTCTAAAGGCTTTTCAACAGCAGCAAATAATGGAGCAGCTTCCAGAAGCGCGAATAAAATTTGAAAGAGCCTTCTTAAATACTGGTGTGGATTATGCGGGACCAATCACCATAAGGGCATCCAAGCTTCGAGGTGCCAAACGTATAAAATGTTACATCGCTCTATTTGTTTGTATGGCCACGAAGGCGCTACATTTATAATTGGTGTCCGTATATCGATCGAAGCTTTCATAGCAACATTGAAATGCTTTCAGGCTTTCTTATGAATGTCCATTGATCGTTAATGTAATTTCTGCATATAGCCGCGTTTGCTGCGAGCTGTAATATACCAAGTATTTAATTTTCGGCCATCATCTATTTCTTCATCATCAATGTTTCCAGGCGTTCCTATTACCTCTGGTGCAGTGGAAGACAGATTTTGAAATTTAGCCAAAAGCCTTCCAGTTTTAATCATGTTTGCCCCATTAACCGTTGTAACAGAGTCAACTTGTGCTATGGTAATGCCAAATTTTGTAAAACTGATAATATTATTTCTTTTAAATTTTCTGACGTCATGTGTTCCGTTAGACCTTTTCCTGATGAACTTCTGCTTTTATGTAATTTATAAATTTGCCTAATGTTGCCTTTATATGATTATGGATATTTTCTCAGTTTATTTTGATGTTTAATGCTTTCTCTAGTGGCATTAGTATTTGACGGAAGCGTTCATACCCAACTGCGGCTGGCGGTAGAGAATGGCAGATTAACAATTTAACGCAAAGCCAATATTTTTGCCTGCATTAATTTCAACTTTCACTAAAGAAATTTTCTTCTTTAAAAACCTTAATTAAAAACCTATTTCACTATAAACAAACTAATTTTATTAATTAACTAGACAATTGAATTACATTCTTATCTTACCTACCCCAAAAACACTGTTTTTTTTAATGAAAATTATGCTGTTGTTTGGTTGTGTTCGCTCACAAATTTTCGAGTCAACTCGAGTTAGGTAATAAGGTTTACCGCAAAACTACTAAATATAAAATTGGAAGGTCCCACTGAACTTGAGTACAAATCGGCCAACTTGAATTGGAGTGGCCACATTGAGCGAGAAATTTTATTTTGCAAATATCTCAAAAAATGTAATTACCGAAAAACTATAATGTATGTATATAGAAAAAAAGTGCAAAACATAAAATAATAAAAAGCTCAATTTCTTTAAGTGTATAAACCCACTTAGCTTACATGCGTTACACTTATTGAACTATTTTTATTGTTTTCAGACTTTTCGTCCCCTTATAAGTTGGTCAATTTCGGAACCATGGGTGTCTACTTTAGACAGATTAAAAACAAAAATAAACAGTTCATATAAAACAGAGGGTGTTCGCAACACACGACTTTCTTTTATAAATGAGGTCAGAATCTTATTACTAAAATTTCTTTCAAATTTAATTTGGGATATTTTGTACTTAATAGTGTATCGGTATATCTTATATTTTTTGAGATAGTTGCAAATTAAATATTCTGGTCCACTAATCTGCCACTACCGGTTGGCCGATTTTTACAAAAATCCATTGGGAGCTCCAAATTAATTAAAAAAAAAACTTTAATATGGGTTCAACTTAAAAGCAACAGGCCTTTATAGAGAGGTGATAGACAGCCAGACAGACTGACCGATCGACAAATATATCAACAGACACCAATTCGAAACCCAACTTTTTGGACTGAAAGGACGAGAGTTTTTAAGATTACTAAACATTATTTTACTGACATAAAAAAATAAAATCACTTACCAATTGTGTACAGTTTAACACTTACTAGCTAGCTACTCACAAATTAATTTTGATTTTCACTTTTTCCGATCACTCGCAAACTACTTCTTATTTTCAAAGAGGTTACATACGAGTGTATATACGATAAAATATTTGCGCATTTGTATTTTCAAATTCGTTTTGAAAAAAATTTGACTCGAAATACCGTTATTTTTCCAGATACAAACTACAGTGGAACCTCGCTTCAATGGACACTCACATAAGTGGATACCGCACCTCAACGGACCGACTATTATGTCCTACGCAAAACTAAAGATTTAAAATTTTGATTTGTCTGTTTTAAAGTGATGAATTAAACAAAATTCTTTTTAATTTATTTTTATTTCCTCATTTATGTAAAATGTAAGTAATCTATGAATTTTAATTTTACGACTATATGCGCTAAATAAATTAATTTAAACCTATGGTAATGGTAACTTACCAGTTTACCATAAAATTACCAGACCTTACTTTAACGAACACCAACTTTCAACGGACAAATTTTGAGTTCCCTTCGATGTCCGATGTTGTGATGTCTCACCGTAATATATTATGGAAAACAATCTATCCAATCTACCGTATTTTTCTGGAAACAAATTTTCAAGAAGTAAAAAAATCTTTTCAACATTCCGGTTTTTTTTTTTCAAACCAACTGAAAATGAATATTTCTCCAAAGAGAGAGTAAAAAATAATGACATTGCGCAAATATGTTATATCAATTTCGTCCTTTGTTCTGAAGAAGTTTTTTTTAAATTTTTTTTTTCAAAAAAATACTCACCGTTAATTATGACTATCGAGTCGATCTACAATCGGACTCTCTGTTGCTCTTTCGGTTTTCATATTGTTATTATCAAATGAAAAAATGAGAACGCAACACTGTCGATCGACTCGACAATCATAATAGAGATAACTTTTTGCCCATGTCAAATTTCATCATAATCGGTTAAGAAATAGCCAAGATCCATTTTAATTGGCCATATTCTAGAAGTTTATCAAAAAACCATTTTAGAATACCATTTCCATCACATTAGTCAAATTTTATCATAATCGGTTAAGAAACAACCTTGTTCGAAATAAACCTTTGCGAAATTAAAAAAAAGGTTCCGTCTTATTAAGAACCGATAAATCGTTTACATATTTATGATCAATGGGATCAGTGATTACACCCAAAAACAAATATTTACAAATAGTGAATGTATTGCATTCACAAAAATAGAAAATTGATTTTAGAAAGATTATTTTTAATCTTTCTTTCACTGTTCGTCGATCTGCCTGATCAAAATATATTCAGAGATGCCCAATCGTACGCACAAGCAGCATGAACAAAATTACACAGATTTTGTCACAAAATTATTTTATGTCTAGTTCGATTGGGCAAAATAAATCAAATGAATCTCAAAAAAAAAATGATTATAATCATTTCGCGCGTACGATTGGGCAGAAAAAATCATTTATTATTTGATTATAATCAATTTTGACAAATCGAGATTTTTTGCAACATTTACCAATACAAACAAAAAAGAAATGTCAATCAATATTGTGAAAATTCAAGGCGTCAACAAATTCGAAATTTTTAATCACTCCTTAATGTTTACGAGTTCGTTATTTATTAATAAATAAGTTGTCTTATTAAAATAACACAATTGTGTTACACACAATTTTTTGTGACAAAATCTCTATAATTTTGTGCATACTCAAACAAAGATTTACTGACGGTTAACATAACCTCAAAATAATATTAACATACATAATATACACACATTTTTAAAATTTTTAAAAACACTTGTTAAATATTTCGCAAAATTACAAAAGGTTTAAAATATCACTCGATCGATTTCGGCATATTAAGCCATCATCAGGAGTATCTACTAAACTGTAAAAATAAAAATGTAGTTATATATATATATAGTTGGAAAAAGCAAAAAATGAAACCAAAATATACAAATAAGAAAATGTGGGAGGGGTAAACAATAAAATTGGTGACAGCAATAAACATTAAAAATTAAAAGGGGTGAGTTAAACACAGGTATATGATCATTGATCAGTCACCGGTCGAATAACAAAATTCCCGATGTTGATTCCCCCCCCCCCTTCTTTATATTATTATAACCCGACGTATTAGTAATTTTATGGAATGGGGTGAGTATGTGAATAAAACAATGCGGGGTCGGTAATTGGTGAGAAACGGATTTCTCTCTGTTCGTTGAGGATATTTTGGTTAAGAAATATATCATAGCTTTTCAGATTTCGTAAGATTCTAAGTTGTCTAAACGTCTGCTTTTTGGTTGTACATGTAATATTTCTAAATTGTTTAAACTGGATGTGTGATTTTCTAACGTTAAATGATTATAAAGGGATGATTCATGGCTACCAGATAAATGTTCTTTGACTCTAACTTCAAAATTGCGCCCAGTCTGTCCGATATAAGAGGAACTACAATCATTGCAATTGATCTTATAAACGCCAGACTTGGAAAGGCGATCAATTCTTGGTTTGTTGTTAAAAATCATTTTCTTAATCGTATTATTGTTATAAAAAGCAAAGCTAATATCTGTATATTGTGTCACGATGTTACTAATCCGTTGACTAGTTTTTCCTATATACTCTAAGCGGCACCAATTTTTCGGCATTGGGCTATCAGGTGGATAAATGTTAGCTAAAGCTTTATGTTTCAGTTTTCTGTTTAATAGCTTTAATATAGTCTTAGCTGCATAACCGTTATTCACTGCTATTTCTAAAATTATATTAAGCTCTTTGCTATAATTGGATATGGTCAAAGGAATGTTTATTAATCTATCTAAGAATGAGTGGAAAGCTAACGTTTTAATATTATGGGGATGGTTTGACGAGTTAGGTATAATGGCGTCTGTATACGTGGGTTTTCTATAAAAACCGAAACTGCCTTATCCGCCCAGTCAACCCAACTGAAAGCAATATGTGTGTTACAGATTAAGAAAGGCTTGAGTAACGCTTCCTCCTCTATCTCCTCTCATTCTTCTGTTTCTTCTTCTAATAATAACCTTAAAGTGATTGGTACGATTAAGAAAAAGTTACGTGATCATGACCTGATAGCCTGTAAAGCGGATAAAGGCAATACGATCACTGTTCTCACAAGAATCGATTATTACAATAAAATTTCTGATTTCATTACAGAAAGCAACGCATTAGAGCTCAATAGAGATCCTACTAGGTCATTTAAAACTTTGGTCAGTAAGTGTATCAACCACTGCCCAAAGGTCCTTGATGGCACTGGTTGGAGGTACACGGTTATGAATCCATCTGCCCCAATTCTTTATGGTTTACCTAAAATCCATAAAGAAGGCATTCCAATTAGACCAATAATAGCGTATTGCAATGCACCTGCCTACAAGCTATGTAAGGGTTTCATAAACTTTTTCAACAGTCATACCAATTTCGTTTCGGCTTTCTCGGTTAAGAACTCGGTAGAATTGATTAGCAAAATTCAAGATGTTGATATTCCACTACACTCAAAATTAGTTTCGTTTGACGTTACTAGTCTTTTCACTTCTATTCCAATTAACATTTTGTCTTAAATAGTTTATACTTACTTAGATAGGAATGTTGCAGATATGGAAGCCTTCGGAATGAACTAAAGCTGATATTTGAAACTTGTATTAAACAAAATTATTTTTGCTTTGATAATAAGTATTTCAGATTCACTGATGGTCTACCAATGGGCTCCCTCAGTCACCTTTGTTAGCAGAAATTTTCATGAATTTCTTCGAACAAACGATTGTATCAAGCAATAATCCTTATTTCCGTCATATGATCTTTTGGTACAGATATGTTGATGACATACTATGTCTATGGAATAGAACTGATAGGCTATTAACCTCTTTTCTCACTTGGTTAAATTCTCAATATCCCACCATTAATTTTACGGTAGAAAAAGAAGAAAACAAATCTATTAACTTTCTAGATATAACAATAACCAGAATTAATTCTTCATTAGAGTTCAAAATTTATAGAAAACCCACATATACAGACGCCATTATACCTAACTCGTCAAACCATCCCCATAATATTAAAATGTCAGCTTTCCACTCATTCTTAGATAGATTAATAAACATTCCTTTCACCAAATCCAATTATAACAAAGAGCTTAATATAATTTTAGAAATAGCAGCGAATAACGGTTATGCAGCTAAGACTATATTAAAGCTATTAAACAGAAAACTGAAACATAAAGCTTTAGCTAACATTTATCCACCTGATAGCCCAATGCCGAAAAATTGGTGCCGCTTAGAGTATATAGGAAAAACTAGTCAACGGATTAGTAACATCGTGACACAATATACAGATATTAGCTTTGCTTTTTATAACAATAATACGATTAAGAAAATGATTTTTAACAACAAACCAAGAATTGATCGCCTTTCCAAGTCTGGCGTTTATAAGATCAATTGCAATGATTGTAGTTCCTCTTATATCGGACAGACTGGGCGCAATTTTGAAGTTAGAGTCAAAGAACATTTATCTGGTAGCCATGAATCATCCCTTTATAATCATTTAACGTTAGAAAATCACACATCCAGTTTAAACAATTTAGAAATATTACATGTACAACCAAAAAGCAGACGTTTAGACAACTTAGAATCTTACGAAATCCGAAAAGCTATGATATATTTCTTAACCAAAATATCCTCAACGAACAGAGAGAAATCCGTTTCTCACCAATTACCGGCCCCGCATTGTTTTATTCACATACTCACCCCATTCCATAAAATTACTAATACGTCGGGTTATAATAATATAAAGAAGGGGGGAAAAAAAAATCAACATCGGGAATTTTGTTATTCGACCGTTGACTGATCAATAATCATATACCTGTGTTTAACTCACCCCGTTTAATTTTTAATGTTTATTGCTGTCACCAATTTTATTGTTTACCCCTCCCACATTTTTTTATTTGTGTATTTTGGTTTCATTTTTTGCTTTTTCCAACTATATATATATATAACTACATTTTTATTTTTACAGTTTAGTAGATACTCCTGATGATGGCTTAATATGCCGAAATCGATCGAGTGATATTTTAAACCTTTTGTAATTTTGCGAAATATTTAACAAGTGTTTTTAAAAATTTTAAAAATGTGTGTATTAAGTGTGTTTCGCCAAGTGCCTACGGCAGAAAGTGTGAAAAGTATACATAATATATTCACCAGTACAAGTACAACCATGAAATAAATCATGCTGCTTGTACATACGATTGGGCATCATAAACTTGATTTTTTTTTGACAAGCCCAAGCGAACTCAACATTAATATAACACAACTTATTTATTAATAAATAACGAACTCGTAAAAATTAAGGAGTGATTAAAAATTAAGAAATTTTTGACGTCTTAAATTGTTACAAATTTTATCGACATTTATTTTTTGTTGGTATTGGTAAATGTTGCAAATATCTTGATTTATCAAAATTGATTATAATCAAAAAATAAATGATTTTTTCTGCCCAATCGTACGCGCGAAATGAATATAAGTTTTGACAGTAAATTGATTTGTTTTTATCCTGAATACTATTTACTCTTATTCATCTATTTTGTAACGAAAGAGCATCTTGTGAAATATATTTTTGATGTCTGGTAACCGTTTAGTATCAACTTTATAATTTACTGGGTAGCGATGGGGAACCCGTTATCTCCTATTTTGGCTGATATCGGGTTGGTAAAATTTTTTATTGTAAAATTACCTTTATTGTTAATTAAACAACCAATATTCATTTATAAGTACATAGACGACATTATGTTGGTCACTTCAGATGCAAATATTGACAACATTAAAAATCTGTTTAATTCATTTCATGACAAACTAAAATTCACTGTTGAAAAAGAAGACAGCAATAACTCTTTGGAATTTTTAGACATCAAATTAAACAGACAGACAAAATTATAAAAACGGAACGGTTTAAAAAAGAAATTGCGTCAAACACTTTACTGAATTCCATTTCGGTACACCCATACAAAATGAAAATGAATGTAGCGCATTCGTTGATCAAAAGAGTATTGTATCTTACAGATAGAGTATTTAAACAAAAGAAAACATTTAGATAATTAGCAACACGTTATGAAAAAGAATTACCCATACAACTTATTAATAAATTAATTACAAAAACTTTATAAACTTACAAAAATAAAAAACCAAAAAATACAGAAATAAAATATGGAAACGTACGTACCAAATTTGACTGAACAAATAAACAAAATGATATACATACCAACATCATAAGCAACCATTTTCTTTTTCAACGAAGAATTCGGGTGTTAGTGTGCTGGGGCGTCTAATGCCCTCCTCATCTTCAACATACTCATGGCTCTCGTTGAAATGTTTTTTCACTGGTAAATACTTCTTTTATTCTGAGAAGACTCGCCAAAACATTTAATATTTCAAATATGTTCTACACTTCTTTTCACTCTTAAGGCAACAATAAACCAGCATCAAATGTGGCTACAATGTCAAGTGGGACAAGTGACCCAAGAAAAAAAATGTGAACAAATCCGGCTGTTTTAATAAAAGATCGCATTTTCACCATCTAAAACTATTTTTGGTAGATACCATTCATAATGTTTCAAACCTATAACAGTCACAAGAAACCATCGCAAATTGTGCGAGTTTAGCGATATGTTATTCATGGGCTTATGTAGTTTTATTTCAAGATTTGTTTCATACCACAAATTAAGAGGCATGTTTGCATTGTCATTAGTTAGAAAAATGGACAACCATTGGAAGTTGCCACTATTGTAACAAACTAGGATGGTTTTTAAGTCCCGAAATTTATTATATATTTGTTCAACAAAAAATAAATCAAAATAAAATTTGTTTGAAGCCGACGACCATGGTTAGAAAACCGATTTTTAGTAAAATCTCGTCTAGAAATGTTGTAAAATACGCCACATTGATTCATCATTTGAATGTGCTGCAACTAAATAATTATCATCAAATGCGTTGGTTAAGTCAGATAATATGAAATTTTAATGGAGTTGGTGCATAATCGCAGAAGTTCTGTTTGGGATGTTTCTTAAATAAAAGATGGCCAGATTCAACAAATATTCCAGGACACTGCTAATAATCTCCAGCTCAAAATGAAACTAGGAACCATGTTTGTGGAAGGCTTTTAATAAAATTACGTTCATTTGATATTTGCAGGTAAACTCAATTGAATAGAATTGAAGCTATGATTGAAATTCAAGAAATATTGCGGAACATTGCAAATGATGTTTTAGTCGCTGCCTTAAATCAAAAATTTTATTTGCCCAATTTATGTTTACACACTTTGTCAATTCAGTATATCTCTTCGTATCCTGCATCAAATGGACCAGCACATTTGGTGTCAGATTTGTCAATGGCAAGAAATATTTTGGAAGACTTTCCTTACTAATATTATTAAATTTGTCAATTTTGGTTGCCTTCCACACCAAATAGAACGCACACATTTGACGTTGTATTTTTGTAAAATTTTATATCTGAGATATTAAACCAATTATATAAATAGTTCCAAATCTAAAATAGCATTAATCACGTCTTGAAGAATTTTTTGGGCCATATCATTTGGGCTGGAGAGAGTTCGATTTCTTAAGCAAAATATTTACGGTGTAAGGAAATTATTATTTTTTTGATCCCTCCTCTGCGCTTTGAGGACAATATCTTTTCTCTCTTCTACTGAAATCTATACCTGTTTAGCCATTTAGTTGGCAATGCCAAATCATCGCATAACAGAATTTTAGCGCACTAGCTGACAATAACTGAATTAACAGATTTTCTTTCAACATATCATTCTGAGTTAATATTTTCAGAGGTGAATTTTATAACAATAATTAGAAACAGAACAGCCAAAGGCAATTGCCTCGGTTTAAGATTTTGAGCTCGATTCCAAGCTAATCAAATTCGTCGCCCTCCTTCTTTAAAAATTTGCGTTGAAAAACAAAAATAAAAATCTGGCTTATCATGAACCCGATTTTGACTGACCCTTAATATTGAACTTTAAAAAAAAGTTATTTTAGGGAATTAGTTTGGCACGCACAAAAAGCAATACACCTTTTTTGTTCGGCCTCGGGCGTTATTTCACGGCACCGTATCATTCTTTCATATATGAACCATAAAAGTGTGAGGCCGCCAAAGGAATGAATTTCTATTTAATAAACGATATTTTTGTAGGTGGTGTACGAAGAATATCGTGAAATAATTGCAGCGGAGTCACTCCATGAGTACCACGACTCAAGTCTTATCAAATATTATTTCCCTCTTAATTGAGCCAGTCGCACGGAAAAGATTGCTGCCAATGTTTCCTACGCGACATGCTACAAATTTTGAATCGATTTTCTGGTAAGCTTCTACAAAGATTTGTTTATTATCGAGAAACTGACCAACGATAATAAAATAGATTTTATAATTAAGGCCCAAGGTAATGTTTAGTTACCTAAAGAAACGTTTTGAGAATTTAAACTAAATTAGACTAGGATGTTTATTCTTACTACACCGTGTTCATGCTAAATTATAATATTCTTCATTATTTTCGGAAATACTTTGTTTAAGAACATGTACAAAGGCAAAATTAAGCTAACAAAAAAATAATTAAAAACTCTTAAAAGCTCTTTATATTTATAAATCAAATACAACAATTTTTTGAAAATAATTAATTTAACAAATTATAAAATATTTCTGGTTTTAAACGATTTCACCGAGCTTTAGATGTAAAATACATTTTGTAAGCGTACGAGTACATACATATGTATGTATGAAATATTCTGCAAACACAATTTATGTTTAATCTTAATTTAAATTTTTTTTTTATTATCTTCACGTCTGAAATATATACATACATATACACAATATGTTTATACGTGGGGATATGTTCAAACTATACATAAAAATGTGTCTCTGTATATAATATTAATGTTTACCTAAAAGTTATTTTATCAAAAACTTTTTCTTGTTATTTTAGATAAAATTAGATAAATTTATTTACCTCAATCTTTAACTTTTTTTTTAGTTTTATTTTGCACAATATATAATTTGATCTGAAAATGTTTTAAAACAAGAAGATGAAGAATGTAAATTTATTGATTTTATAATTAAGATTCAAAAGTGTTAGGCTTTTACATAATATTTTAGAATAGTTGGAGTGGGTGTTATATTGATTTGGTCTAGAATATGTTTTTGATAGGATTTTAGGTAATATGCTAAATTATTTGAGAGAACAAAAATATTTGTGTATAAGCATCTATAAAGATGAATAAGGTAGATTAACTCTGATGGTAATTTTTATTACATTTGATACTCGCATGGTTGGCGGATTCAAATATTAATCCATTAAAAGCAAAGTTTTTTCTCTAACTATACGAGAGTACCTACATAGTACACAAATTAGGAAAATCACTTACAGGAACAAAAAAAAATTGTATTTTTTAGAAAATATTTCCATAATATAATCTAGAACTACTACAAGTTTTTTTCCAAATCGGCAAAAGTTTTTTTTTTAATTCAACAAACTAAAGAAATGTCGAACAAAAACTCTGACGAAACAGAACAAAACGCAAAGTTTTCAATTTCCGAGTAAAGTAGTTGAAAGCAACAAAATTATTAATAAAATTGAAAACTTGTATTTTAAAGCTTTTTTGTTTTTTGCTGCTGCTGGGAAAGTATATAAAATAAAAGAAATACGGGCGGCAATATTTATTTAAATTTCTTTTTAATTATAAATTTAATTTTTTTTTTGTTTGTTTTGTTTATTTTCAACAAAATATACTGACACTTAAATTATAAATAATGGTGAACAAAACTTTCAGTTTCTGGAAGAAAATCAGTTTTTCCGTAAATTAATGCTGTATAAATATTTGGTTAAATAAGATTTGTTTTTTTAAATGTAAATTAATTTTTTTTTAATTTTTGGTATTTGATTTAATTTATTTGTTCAAAATTGGGTAAAGATGTCAGTTAAAATATGTTTTGTAATGATTTTTGTTACTCGTATAGGAATGGAAAATGTACATTTTTTTAGGAATGAGCTGGCTTATTTAAAGTAAATTATAGATTCAGAAGTTAATGGTTGTAGAAAAAAGAAATGTATCCACCGAAAAATTATAATTGGCGTGCACGTAAATAACACAACACACTCGTTGTACACTCGTATTTAGGTAATCATTTCAATCAAAATGAGTCGAGTAGATGAGAAAGCGGATGCATAATGAATCCACTATTAACCGTAAGCAATATACAAAACAAAAATATGTGCTGCTACCACAATCAGCATACAATATGACGAAATAAATTAAATACACTGAATACATAAAATAAATCCAATAATTTTAGCAAAATTACTCAATTTGTAGAGTTAATAAACAAAATAGATTAATTAAAATAAATTAAATTTAAATTTCGAAATAAATAAAATAAGTTAAGTAAATTAAATCAAATGAATAAATTAAATATAATAAATAAATTAAATACATTTAATAAATTGTTCAGTAACGTGAGCATACCAACTGGTGCATAAGAAAGACCTCAATCGTGTATAAATACAATTCATTCTTATTATTGTTATAGCATTGCCACACTGCGATTTAATAAATCGGATTTAGTGAATTTTTCGAGTTGAGCCGTAGTACGGCAACCCTAATTTTTGCTAATCGCGTTTTGTTTCATAGAGTACCTGAACCAGTTTAGCTAAATCGGATTTATTAAACCGCAGTCTGGCAACGCTATTACTTACATTATATCTTCAGGGGCATCCAAGCCAAATGAGTATTTTTGGCAAATTTTCAAAATAACTAGAGCAATAAAACTGCGATTAGAAAAAAAAAAAGCCAACTGGACAACGCGGTAACTATTTATGTGTCCATAGCCACAGAATTTATTACTCTGGGGTGAATGTGAAGACCACCACCATTTTTATTCTATTTCCCGCGGGCTGCATGCTGCAATATGTAAGAACTAATACGGTGATCTTTACATCTATTCCAGCGTGATAAATTCTTTGGCCCTGGATACATAAATATTTACCGCGTTGTCCAGTTGGCTTTTTATTCTAATCGCAGTTTTAATGCTGTAGTTATTTTGAAAATTTGTCAAAAATACTCATTTGGCTTGGACGCCCCTGTCTTAGATTAAGGTAATTTTACTATAATGAAAAATGTCTCTTATGCATTTTTCATTTCAGAGCATAACATTTCACTTATATAGGTATGTGTTATATTTTAGAATAGTAAAATTGTAATTTTAAGATAAAGGAAATAAAAAATGTATACATATGCATTTTTTCTTAATAAAACGTTTTTCGTATATTTATGCATTTTTAAATTTTATTTAACACCAAATGTAACTAAAATTGTTTCAAAATAAAAATATTTGCTTCTGTTAAAAGCAAGATGCAACATGAAGCAATAAATTTAATATAATACGTTTAATAAATTATGTAAATTGATTAAAATTAATAAATATATGGTAAATTAATTAAAACAAAACAAATTACGCTGCAGCTAAAATAAATTAAATAAACAAGATAAACTAAATAAGTAAATTAAATAAAAAAAATATATAAACAAATTCAATTAAATAACTTATTTAAATTAATTATAGAAAATTAATAAATCAATTAAATAAATTATGTAAATGAAATTTAAATTATTTATCTGATTTATTTAATATTTTGAAACAATTTAATTTCAATAACATAGATATGTACATTTATTAAATCGGTGTAATTGAATAAATTAAATAATTTGAAAAATAAAATACACATAAATAAATAAAATAAATAAAAATGTGCGCTGCTGCAGCAAAAAATAATATTTTTATTTAAAATAATTTTATGTGATTACAATCTATTCTCCTGGACTAATGAGCAATTTGTTTCTGACTTAATTTTCTAACTTGTACGTTTTTTTTTAATTTGATTTATTTTAATAAACTATTAATTTCACTTTATAAAGTTAATGATTTTATTAGATATGCTTTATTTATTTATTTAGTATATTTAATTTATTTCACCATATTGCACGTTGATTTTTAGAGCTGCATGTATTTTTGCTCAGTCCATATTTAATTTATTTATTTGTATTTAATTTATTCGATTGAATCAGATTAATTAATTAGATATTATATAAAATTTAATTTATTTTCTGGACTTAAAATAACCAAAAAATAAAATAGATTAATCTATTTATTAAATTGATTCAAATAAATAAATTAAATAAGAACAGTACAAAAATATATGCAGCTGCTCCAATTAACGTGCAATATGGCAAAATAAATTAAACATACTAAATAAATAAATAAAGTACATCTAATCAAATCATTAATTTTATAAAGTTAAATTAATAGTTTATTAAAATAAATCAAATTAAAAAAAACGTACAAAAATAATCGCTGCAGCTCCAATCAACATGCAACATAGCGAAATAAAATAAATAAATAAAACAAACAGAAGAGTAAAATGCAAAATCAAATGAAATTGGTAGGAAATAAAAATCTTAATTTGTAATATGCAACATGAGGAAATTAATTAAATATTATAAATTTCAAAATTGATCTAATTAAATAAATTAATTACATATAAATACATACAATATAAAAATATGTGATGCAACTACAATTAACATTCAATAAAGCAAAACAAATAAAATAACTTAATAAATTGAATAAATTAGATAACTTAAGAAAATTAAATAATTCAAATAAATTGATTTAAATAAATTTAAGAATAAAATACTAAATAAATTAAATTGGTAGGAAATAGAAATATGTGCTGCTGCCACGTTAAAAATGCAACATGAAGAAAAAAAAACTTAAAAATTAATTACATTAATAAATTAATTAAATTTATTAACTTAACTGAATTACATAAATAAGAAAGATACAAAAATTATGTTATAATCAACGGGCAAGATGGCAAAACAAATTAAATCGATTAAATAAATTAAGTAAATGACATAAATTAAACCAATTTGATTAAATATAATAAATAAAACAGATTTACGAATAAAATACAAATATATAAATAAGTTGATTTGAATAAATTAATTAAATACAAATAAAAACATTATTTTTTTCCGCTGGCGCCACATCCCATAGAGGGATTTGGCCGCTTCATTTTTGAAATTTCGTAATCAGTTTTGTTAACGGATAATGAGTGATTAATTCATTGATCCTACCCTTAACCAGCCGTAATTTTTTCATCACCCGCCGGGAATCGAACCCGGAACCTCCGGAGCGTAAAGCAAGTATGCTAACCACTGTGCCACCGGGGGCCGGTTTAGTCTAGCGATTCGTTTTTTAAACTCATCTCTGGAAATATTGAAATCGAAACAATCCGCTACGGCATTGAGATCTCGTTGAATACGCGCTATAGGGCCATGGAAGCTGTAGTTGCTACTTGCAGTCGGAATATGAAGAAGTTCCCGGGGGCGTAAGCTGCGTTGAGGAGCATAAATATTAAAACATGAAAGAATCTCGGAGCAGTCTATTTCACCACAAATGATGTCCCGTGCAAATGTGGCATTTGCGCATGTACGTCTGTCACTTAAAGATTGGAGATTCAGAAAACGGCATCGGTCTACATATGGTGATAGTCTGAAATTATTGTCCCGTTCGAGAGACGGTAACTTTCTGAGAACAAATAACAAAAACTGTTTCTGAATACTTTTAATTCTGTTTGAATGAGACTGGTAGAACAGGGACCATATGACAGTCGCGTATTCAAGCTGTGAACGAACAAATGAAGTGTACAGTGACTTGAAAGTTATTGTGTCATGAAAATCCTTCGAGTTTCTTTTAATAAACCCCAACATCGAAAAGGCTTTGTTAACAACCGCATCGATGTGTGCGTTAAACGTTAAGTCGGAGCTAAAGATAACGCCCAAATCAGTAATCATATTAACTCTCTTCAAACTAACATCATTTAGAAAGTAGTCAAAAACTACTGGAGACTTAGACCTAGAATAGGTGATCACATGACACTTATCAACATTCAGAAACATAAGGTTAGTAACACACCAACCGCAAAATGTGTTCAGGTCCCGCTGAAATTGATCGCGATCTAATTCACATGATATGTTTGCATATATTTTCATGTCGTCAGCAAATAGAATACAGTATACGAATTTGAATCAATCCACAACATTGTTAATGAACAATAAGAATAATAGTGGGCCCAAGTGACTACCCTGAGGCACCCCAGATGTTGCAATAAAACAATCTGAGAACGTATCGTTAATCTTGACAAACATTTCGCGATCCGATAAATAAGACATAAGCCAATTTAAGGGAATAATGTCGCAATTAAGTTCACTGAGCTTATTTACTAATATCCTGTGATTAAGTTTATCGAAAGCTTTAGCGAAGTCGGTATAAACTACATCGACTTGAACTTTCGAGGCAACAGAATTAATTAAATTATTTTGAAAGACTGCTAAATTAGTGACCGTTGAGCGGCCAGGAAAAAATCCATGCTGACGAGTGCTAATATGTTGCTTGGAGTGGAAGTAGATCACTTTGTTAACCATTGACTCGAATACTTTAGGAATGCAAGACAGTATTGCAATTCCACGATAATTTGTTACATCACTGCGGGGGCCGCTTTTGTGGATCGGTATGATACTTGATATTTTCCAGAGATCAGGAAATTTGCCTTGGCTGAGGCTCAGATTAAATAGATGATATAAAGGAGCGGCAAAACCGACTGCTCACAGCTTTAATAGAGACACTGGTAAACCATCTGGTCCAGGCCCCTTAGATACATTCAAGTTCATCAAAGCCCTCATTACGTCAAGTTCTAAAAAGACAATTTTTGAATTATTGCAGTTAGCTAATATAGGAGAGAGCGAGCTATCCTTAACAAAACCACTCGTAAAATATTCAGCGAAGAAACCGCAGATTGCCTCTGGGTTATCTGATTTTTGACCATGGAATTCTTAAAATGACGGCAAGCGATTATTATGGTTCTTAATTTTGACAAATCTCCAGAAATTCTTCGGATTACATCGCAAATCGTCTTCAATGTCAATTATGTAATTGTTGTACAGGAATCGGTTGAGATAGCAAAACTGTTTGCGCAGAGACTTAAACTGGATATAGTCATGGGCCAACCCTGTATGCCTATACTTCCTGTGACTTTTATTACGCAGGACTTCTAGCTGCTTGAGTTCTTTAGTAAACCACGGGACGTTCCGGGTATGAGACTTATTCATTAATCTTTTAGGAACAAGTTTTTCAAAAGCAACCTTCAATAATTCATTGAAGGTATCTAATGAACTGTTGTTATCCATGTTTGAAAGGGTATCAGCCCAATTCACTTCAGCTAAAAAATCATTTAGTGAGCTGTGGTCGGCGTGCGAATAATCAAAGACGGTACAATTTTTAGTGAAGTTCAAATTATCAGAAGTTTTGTAGAACAACTGAAATGAAACCGGGGTATGATAAACACTCGAAGATCCGGCAAAGTCGTCGCATGATTCTAGTTTAAAAGACCTATTATTAGTGTAGAAAACCAAATCCAGATAAGTGCCGCGGCTGTTTGGTACACTGCTTATTTGTGAAGTACCCATGTTTGCCATAAAATCACAGACTAAGGCTGAAGAATCATTCGTATTAGCAGGAATGAACATATTGTCAACCATCATCCAAATTAGATCTGGAAAATTGAAATCGCTGAAAATAACAAAGTCAGTGTTGTCCGAAATAAAAGGTAATAAATTACATGAGATCTTGTCAATAAAATCATGACAAAAAGGCGCGGATGGCTCTAGAGGAAAGTAGACTGTGCTAGTTATTATGTAAAATGTACCTAGTTTGAGTTTAACAGCCATGAACTTAATGATTGGATCGGAAAATAAAAATTCACAAGAATAAATTTTCCGAACTGCAATAAGCACACCACCACCTTTCCGTTTTGTACTAAAGTTATACCGATCGCGACAGAAAACGCAAAAGTTCGAAGGGAAAAACTCCGCATCATTGAAATCCACTGTAAGCCAAGTTTCGGTCAGAATTATTACGTCGTAATTAGATTCCAATACTCCAAGATAGAAATTTCTTGCTTTTGAACGCATGCCACTACAATTAAAATAAAAAATTGACAAGCTACTGTTGAGGGCATTGTTAGATCCATTGATGATATTGCTAGAATTAGATAAATATGAATTTAGAATATTAGGATGAACTGTGATAAGATTATTGTGAGCATTTGGTAAATTAGTATTTAAAATATTAGAATTTAATGTATTGAATAAAATTAAATTGATACTTTGCTGCGAGCTCCTTCCTCATTTTTTGATTGGCGTCTTTCTTCAAAATCGCGAACTAGAACCCCGGGTGGCCAAAAATCAGGATTTTTCAAGGTACCATGCAAGTTATCGACGACTCCAACCTTGAAAGACACAAACGTTAGTTCTGCTGGATCCCGGTCTCTAGGGAAAAAAAAGATTCTAACGCTGGTGCTACACGAGCGCTTATTTTTGTATTGTACGTATTTGACCTAATTCAGAAATAATGTATTTAAAATCAATTAGTTTGGAAATGGTTTTGGTAGGTGAGTTTTCAAATTAATGATTTTTGAACGGAACTATCATGGAATAAAAGCTTTTACAACATAAATTATTCAAGTGTATTTTGAAATAATATGGAATATTATTAATTAGAATAGAATAAATATTTCAATAAACAATAGCGATATAAATTTTATGTGAAACAAAAATATAAAAACATAAATTCAACAAATAAAATTTAACATAACGTAAGACTATTTATACATTAAATAATTATCGTCAATAGTTATTGTTGCATTCCACAATACCGAATTGGTAGTTTTAGTGCATTCTTCAACAATATCTTGATGTGTTTCGGAATGGACAATCTTGCCTTATCTGCCTTACCAACAAGTTGGTAAAATCATTCAGTTTCACTTTCATATGTAAACTCCGACATCTAAAAGTTTTGGCCGAATTTGAGAGATTGTTTTGTTTTCTCGTAGAACTACCAACGTCCGATCTATGTGGTAACTCGCTGCGAACAGAAATAATGCTTGATGTTGTTAAACTGTCTTATTAAACCACCCATATGATCACTTTCCAGCCAAATGCAAAACTGCTCCTCTCTCTTGATTGTGCCGATTATTAGTCAACTCATCGATCATAATAGGGGCTCAGAATTCATAGAGTATAATTGGCCAGCTCGACCATCAATTCTCTAAAAATTACGAGACTACTTTTCGTAACCACAAATAACATGCTTCTTCGAGCTACTAGCAAAACACATTAGAATAGTCTTACAACAGCTTGAATATAAAAATTGCACTTAATTCAGAGACCATTTGATCTGTAATTATCGACAAAATATCATTAATATTTAATCAGACCGATTTTCATAATTTACTTAATTAAAATTAAGGTAAAAGTTTGTTAATATTAAAACATCAAATTAATTGAATAACTTCGTTGCTCCACGATGGGCCGTAGGCGTACCAATATGAAAATTTGGAATAAGCAATTTGGAGCAAATGACTGCAGGAGAAAAAAATAACGAAATCATGACCCAAATGATGTATTTGGTCGAGAACAGAATAAGGGGTAAACATTAAGAATTGTGATTATAATTAACTTAAAACGATTCATCCAACAAGCGAGGACTAAGGAAGGATTTTGCCCATGCTCGCCAATTATGGACAAAAATATTGTAACGAATAAGTCCCAGTAAACGGAATTTCTGTACTCTCTTCTTACAAGCGTATTTTAATATTGAAAATTATTCCTATGCGATTTATTCAAATTCGATTTTGTTATAATTTTTTAAGACTAGCAGGCCAATTTTGACATTAATACCAAGGGCAGATTAGGGCACGTATGATATGATGCCTCACATCAATATGTTTCGTTCGATGATGCAATTCGGGATTTCTTACAAGCCGAATTGTACTTTGGTTGTCGATGAACAACAGTGTCGGCTCCTTCTGTTTATGTCCAATATCCAATAGCAGTTGACGTATCAAAACTGCCTCTTTGGCCCCTTCGGCTGCGGCCATGTATTCCTCTTCGGTTGTAGACAACACTACATTCTGCTTCCGATGAATTCGCCATGTAACAATGCTCTGACCAATCAAGAAAATATATCCAGTTATTGATCGACGAAGTTCGATATTTGTTGCATAGTCAGTATCAGTGTAACAACTTAATACGAACGCATTGGCTCTCGCGCTTCTGTATATGATGCCATATAGTTCAATGTCCCTTTCAAATAACGAATGATTCGCTTCACAGTTGCAATATGCTCGGATGATGGATTTTCCAGAAAACGGCTAACCTCTCCCACTGCATAAGAAATATCTGGTCTTGATACTGTCGCTGCATACATCAATGATCCTACCGCCTGTCTGTATGGGAAAACTGGCTCATTTGTTACTTTCGATTTCTTCAACATGACACTTGCATCAACTGGCGTTGATATCGGTTTAGCAATAGTCAAGTCAAATTTTTCGATGATTTTCTAATTCTGATAGTTGTTGCCCCAGGATCCCGTTTGATCTCCATTCCAACATAACAATCAACGTCACCATGTGTTACCTCAAACACGTTCTCCAATTTCTGAATCAACGCACTCAATATTTCCCCGTTGCTGGACAAAATCATGCCATGGTCAACGTAGAGCAGCAAAATTACCCTATCGCCATTGATGATTCCATGAAATACACAATTGTCAGCAAAAGATTGTGCCAGATCGGCACAAACGTTACCATGTGTGAAATTTTTCTTGACTGCTTCTAGTTCGTCACTCCTTGTACGTTAATGGCTCGTCCATGATTGCTGAGTAACTAAATGCATCTGCAATATTTTCTCGGAGGATTGATCACTGGACGCAATGCATAATTTGAAATTACTGAATTGGGGTTTACTGGCCTCCCTGATTTGATCGTCTTTGCTTCATCAATTGTTTCACCCAATTTATCTGCATTAGGCACAAGCCTGGTCTCTCTTTCACGCATTGCAGACATGCTCTTGTCCTCGTCAGATTCAATACAATACTGCATCATCTCGTCCTGCATATCGTTTTCGTTGAACTTCACATCACAACTGATGAACACCTTTTTCGATTCCGCATCATATAAACGGAAATTCGTGGTTGTTGGCTCATAGCCAACGAGATGAACCTTTCGTGCTTTCAAGTCCCATTTCTTTCGACCCGTTTGTTTCGGGCCAAAAACTTTTACATGACCCAATTGCGGTTTTTCACCAGTCCATGATTCATACGGTCATAGGTGTCGTCTCTGGATTTCGTGTGCTGCATGATCTATTCCAGAAATAGACAGCCGTTCGTACCGCTTCTGGCCACAACATTTTATCGAGACCACTGGCAATCAACATTATACGCGCTGACTCTTGAATCGTGCGATTGTCTCGTTCGATGAAACCATTTTGCTCAGGTGTGTATGGTGCAATATAATGACCCTTATTTGACAATTTCTGTAAATCCATGTTAATGAATTCCGTTCCGTTATCACATCGAATGTACTTCACGTGGTTCCCAGTAGCATTCTTCACCATTAGCAAAACCCCTTAAAAATGTTGAAAACATCAGACTTTATGAAATAGACATACCTGAAGCTCGTAGCCTCATCCTGTAGAAGCAAAAAATAGAGCATTTCGCCTACTCCAGTCTCGTTCATATCTTCCCACACACATCAACGTGAATATATTGTCCCTTCTCCGCATTACGAATATTGTTTGATAAATGTGATGTTTTCTTCATTTTTCCATATTGACATTCCTCACAAAAGAACGTTTTTTCATCCGAAGAATGTATGCCGTCGACAATTTTACTATTGAACAGACATATGCATGCTCATTCTGTTTCACTCGAAAAGCCATTCGAATTTGATTTGTTGCGTCTTTGAAACCAAACGCTCTCGTTGCACCATCGCAATCCAATGTTTTGCAGTGATCACTATGAATCACTATTGAAAACCCCTTTGCCGTTGTCGACGCAGTTGCAAACAGATTTTGTTTTAAACCAGGTACGTATTTGACGTCTTCAAGTCGTATTGGGGACCACTTGCCATTGCACCAAGCTTCTAAACATATCGTGCCATAACCACTTATTTTCAGACGTTCATCGTTTGCAATGGTTACGTAGCGATCACCTTTAACACACTTTAATTCACTGAACCATTCTCGTCTCGATGTGATATGTTCAATGCGCCTGAGTCCGCCAGCCAAACATCGCTATACTTAGCCGAAATCACATCACAAATTGCGATCGTAAAAGCCACCTCGCTTGACTCTTTTTCTTCCAATGAATTACTATTTCTGTTGCGTTTTGGACACTCACGCCGCTAATGACCTATTTCCTTACAGAAATTGTATTTCGAATTTTTTTTTAATTCTTCAATGTATGTGTTTGACTTCTTACCGATTCCACGAGATTTTGCATATAAAGCTACCTCGGTCGATTCACTATCCATTTCCTTTTTTAGTTGATCCTCTTCCAATTTCAAGCGGGGCAATAAATTGTCCAATGTGCCACCTTCTTTCACATTGTACCATACCGTACGAAAATTCTTAAACTTGAAGGAGAGACTGCTGATGATTCTCATCATTTTTATATTTTCGGACAACTTCTCCCCTTGGTCTTCAATTTCGGCTGCCAGCAATGAACATTTAGATACATATATGCCATTACCGAATCCTCCTCAGTCGTTTTTAGGAAAAAATATTCCTCATACAAATTCATGATTCTAACCTCACTTTTTACCTTGTGTAAACTTTCAATTTTTTCGTAAATTTCTTTTGATGTTGTAGAGCTTAAAATGTGGTTTGCTTGGTCTTCGTTAATTGAAGCAAGTAATATCGATGTTGCCTTGCCATCTTGCTGCATCCATTTCTGTTTTTCGTCTGTTTCCTGTGGCACTAAGGTTTCATCGTTCACTACATCCAGCAAACCTTGTGCTCGTAATATCGCCTTTACTTGAAAATCCCATAACTTAAAATTCGTCCATTAAATTGAACGACGCCTCTAAATCTGACATGTTGCCCTATTTACAAAAAAATAAAAATTTCTCCTGTATAATGTATTGCGACGCTATTCATACTTTTCAGAGAATATTCAATTTCTTTGGAAAATTAAGTTACTATAAATCAGCAAATTGCGAGCCAAAAAAATCAAACATCTCCAATTGTGCTTCGATTGCGGTACTTGATACAGATAGGTTTCGGAACCAGTAATTGTTGTGTCAAAGTAATGTTTGTAATAAGAGAGCAAGCTTGTACTTCTAACTCTTCTAATTCTTTCTCCACTTATTGAATTGTCGGAAATAAAACAGACAACGTCATTGAAATAAGCTCAGACTTGGAGTTAAGGCTCGTTATTAAACTTTAAACCGGACATTCATTCCTCCAACTGATTTTGAAATGTAAACGAAAGGTATATTTTCAGCAGCATATGATAGCTTTGTAATTGTCATAATTTGAAATAATACATCGCCAATTATCGTTACACAGTTTGCAGTTTGCACTGTTTAGAAAATATGTGATTGTTTTCAAAATGTATGTGTTACCTGAATGCGTCACATGATACCCGGAACAAAATTGAAGAATGCTGAATTAGAATTGTATCATCCAAATGCCGCTAAAATACGTTGGAAGTATGAAGATACAGCTCGATAAGTAAAGAAAATTACAAGAATTGTGTACTGAAAATATATAAATCGAGAACACCTCGAGAATGGCCGAAACAGCAACAGAAAACCGAATTAGTACAGACTACATCAATGTGTAAGGAAAATCACTGGGGGAAGTTTAAATTTACCACCTACTTTAGGGTACAACTGGTCTTCCAAAACACAGACGAACAACATGTATATGGCAACTATAATGAAACAATTAACACCCGTATCATTCATCGGAGTGGGCAGTTGGGATTGGCATACAATAAAACAACGTATCTATGACAGCAGAAATTTTAACACCTCTATATTAGCTGAAGTTTGGAATATTCGCAGGATTCCGCTATGAAATGATTGCCTAACCCAAACAATCCGAAGGAATGATGCCTCAGAGAATGCAGTAAATTAGGTATTAATCTATTGTCATTCAGCAATTGGTAGAGCATATCTAAGGAGTCTGAATTGGGGAGCAGCACATTAAAATGTAGTCTCGATGAACAAAATATAATATTTGTCATCGTTTGCTTCATAGTACCACCAATTATATTTTATCTTTCTCTTCTGATGATAAATTCATGTCGGCAGCACAATCATACGAATTCTTATAAGTCGGTTAAATCTTCAAACCAATCCTCTTTTACTATATCACTGGTCGATTATTTTTGATTCAACAAATTTTATTCATTAAAACAAAATAAAAAAAAATCCGAAATCAGGCAGTACAACTATTCGTTATGTCCACAACACAACATACATACTAATAAAATATTTCTGCAGACAGTATTTATGTATGGTATACATATATTGGAACATGAAAAACTGTACAACATGACAATTCTGGCAAAAATATGCTACAACAAAGTGAATTTTATTTTTCAACAACAATTCACAATATGTTCTGTTGTGATATGCTGATATCACAAAAACAAAATTATTATTGAGCTTTTTTTTATGTTTTCGAGATATCTACATATAACATGTAACAGCCGACAAAATAAAAGCTATAGGCAATTATTATTGTTACATACGTGTGTGTGTGTAATATATATTTTGATACAGTGGTGCTTTTTATTATGAGATTAACGAATAACACTACACTTCACTCAATCATTTTGGCTATCACATTTTTTAACGACTTCAAATCAAATAAATGTTGCATAATTTTACCCAATAATTATTTGCGTAAAATGATCGAAGTTCATTTTAATTAAATTAGTGCAGAGTATAAAGCTGCAGATTTGTATGTGCATACAGTTTTGCAACCGAAATAAATGCTGAAAGTAACGTAAATTTCATCTAATCAGTTGAAAAAAAAAATAATTCCCGTCCATTTATATTTCCCTGTCTTGCAATCCGTTTGCTCCACCATCTCCTTTCTCTATGATTGATGTTCACAAATTTGATGTAATCGTATTTGTTTTCATCATCAAAATTTCAATTCTATATATTATACAAACCATTTATTATGCTTCATGTATACAATATACATACATATTTTGAAATCATTTTGATGAAGAAATCATATATTTTGTGTATAGTTTATCCAACTAAATAAAAAAAAATTGTGGTTATGAAATAATCTTTTAACATTTATCAAAGATAAAAGCAGAATATTATTAGTGTGCGGTATCAAGTTGCTTTTGTGTGGCGCGCGTTTACTTCTGCAAACAACAATAACAAAAAATCCTTAAGTAATGTAAAATCATCATATTTTATGCAAACCTTTGTAAATGGTATTGTTTCGATTTTAATATGAAAAATTGGTTGCCATAATGTTTTACTATAAAGCACACAAAAAACATAAAAACGGATTTTTAGTGTTGTCAGGCAAATTTCATGCTTTATAAGCACGGGATGAATAAAACCACAACATTTTTAGAAGCACATAAAATATCTAGCTGCTTTGTATGTGCACAAAGAAATATTCTATGAAACTTGTGTGCACGCGGTTAAAATATTAATGTTTTGATTATCTAGTATATAAAATACAATAAATTCTATATGTGTCGTTCGTTTCATTCAACGAATTGAAAAATTATTTCAAATATAAAAGTTTAACTGCATATAGAAATTTCTCTCCTTGAGTTAATAAACTAAAATCAAATAAGTGAAAAATCGAAACTATAAAATTCTAAATAGAGTTAAAAGTTTCGATCCGATTTAATTATCTGTGTTTTATTAACCTTTTATTCCATAAATGGAAAATCAAAATATTTTTTTCGTTTGAAACACAAAATCACAATTTCATAACATAATGCTATTTGGTTATATAGCCCCGTATGGTTGGTGTGCGTTACACAACCAACGCCTTACAATTTTCACAATTTTATTTTGTAAAATAAAAAAACTAATTTAGTGGACTGTAACCTTTTGTTTTATTTTAATTTTATTTAATTTTATTTTTTGTTATAAGGCAATTGATTGTGCATGACGTGTGCACATAGCAAAATCTCGACGTACAGTGATTGTTTCTTTATTGCTTCATTCCCATTTTTCCCGCCAAGCGTTCTGTTCATTTTTATTTTACTTTAAGCGTATTCGATTGGACTGAATTATCTGAAGTAGTAGCTGTATCTGAAGTAATTGAAGTAAAGAGACTGTTCGATTGATAACTCTTCACTTCAGTTAAAAATTGAGCAACTGAATTAACTGAAGAGATATTTTGCTTATGTAGTTACTTCAGATGAGTTATTTGTTTTTCTGTTTTGAATTTCTTTATTTTCGTTTGTTTTTATTCTCGCGTGTAGATTTAGGGGACTGTTTGGTTGGGAATTTGCGACCTATAAAAATAATTTATAATAAATTTCTAGAAATTAATAGAAAATTAAATTTTGAAATATTTTTTCTAACACAAGCCAAACTGAAATAAATTGTTTTATTTTTATTTTGACATTTAACTGAAGTGAAGAATACCAATCGAACAGTCTCTTCTCTTCAGTAACTCAATTAAGTGAAGAGTAACTCAATTAACTGAAGTGAAGAGTTGTACTCTTCAGGCCAATCGAATACGCTTTTTACGTCTACAAATTGAGTTACATTTTTTAGTACAGCTAATCTAGTACTATTTTCTTCTAATCATTTGAACAATATGTCAAAACATAAATTGTCAATACAGCTAAGGTAATTATTTACATTAATTTGTACATAAAATTGTTTATAATTAATATTAAATGAATTGAATTAACATTTATCTTACAGGTTACAATCATTCTAAAGGAGATACAGCTTTTAATTTAAATATAAGTATAAATTACATTAGTTTGTATAAAATAAATATTAATCAAATTTTGTTTTTATTTCAGGTTAAATTACATAAATATTGAAGTACAGTTTCGCTACGTGTTGCGCGAACCTTTGGAATTTTGGCCATCTCATGCTCATCATTATGTAAAACCAGTAAATTTGTGATTATAGTTATTATGTATAGTGTATTGAATAGTGTAGCATAAAAATTGTGTATAATAAATACGTTGTATGTTGACGCAAAATATTGTTTGATTTTTTTTTCTTCCTGATTTTCGGTTGCTACCAAACATACTCCCCTACAAAACAAAATTTGTTTTTTATTTTAAATTAATCTTGAATTGGTAAACGGAATAATTTTGTAATAGGACGTTTTTTTTTTTTATGAATGATTTCATTTGAACTGTAGCTACTCTTACTAACCCGTCTGTCCCTGGATGTATTTCCTTAAGCGGCCCAACAGCTAAGTACACTGTAGGGCATCTTTGCTATATAATATCATGACATCATTAGTTTGTAAAATTCGGTCTCTTTGATGCCCATTAGTCCGCTGTTGCAACGTATTTGAATAATTAAGCGAATAGCGTTGCCTAAACATTTGCACAATCATTTGTGATTAATCTTGACATGTTGATCACACCTTCCATTTGGATCAAGACTGTGTTTTGTTTCAAAGATTCGACGCGTGTTCCCAGTTTTAATTAAGTGCGTCTTACCTGACTTCATAGCATGTTCCGCAATGCCTCCGAAATGAGTTGAAAGTGATGGAGTCAAAAGCCAGTTACTAACTTTGTCTCTTGAAAATTCGTCTATCTTGATTTCGGTCTCTTTTAATGATAAAATGGAATAGTATTCCTGCATCACTCGTTTCGCTCCTAGGAAATTTGATCCATTATCCGAATTGACTTCTATTGGCACTCAAGCATTTATGAACGCTTACGTAGATGGTGATGATGTCACTTGAGTGTGTAACGCTTTGGTCGCGATACATACAAATAATATAAAAATAACTCTCTTTATCAACCTTGTAGCTCTAAGTATTTTAGATGGAATCTCTATGGATCCTGTGTAGTCAATTTCGATTCCGGAAAATGGTCGATTAGGCGATACTCCCGTGACCGATAAACAATTCGTTTGTTGAGTAGATTTCGTAGTAGAATAACGATAATACATAATACATTTATAAGTTATTTTTCGACCTATTTCACAAACTAAAATCCAATATTTGTGACTAAAAATTGCAGTTAACAGCAACGGTCCGGGATCAAATTGTTTTTTGCGTATCTCGTGGTGTATTAATCTAGTAATTACATGATTTTTTTTCAAAATCAATGAAAGATTTTTCTCGTATGAATAATTTGCATTTTCTAGATGGTTGCCTTCACGTAATACGTCATCAGAATCTTTGACTGGTGTTAACTGCTTCGACTTCGATTTAATTTCGTCTGAAAATTTAATTCGTTGGATATGTTTTATTATTATAAGTTCTATAGAATTCACCTCTACGACCGTCAATTGACTTGGCACTATGACCTTTTGTATCACAATATGAATAAATTTCAACATATAAGTCCTTATTCCTTCTAATTTTGACCAATACGAACATTACTGAAATAAATGGTTTACTGGATGTAAATTATTCGAATTGGTTGTGGCGTGGTAACCCATTACTTCGCTGTTATAGAATTCTTGCCCAGTATCAGTTACAGCTACTATTAGTGACCAACTTACCTCGGTCTGCGACAACCACCTTAGATTTTTGAACCATGATTCACCCTTGAGCCATTCGTTCGCTGTTACTTCCCTAGCTGAAAAATAGGAAAGATTTTCGCTTCCTTGCTTCTGGCACCAGATCGCTTCCGGCATTGAAGTATGAATTGCACCGACCCGACTAGGAATATTATTTTTCCATTTGCGAGGGTGGTTCAACCGTTTAACACCAGATAATGAAATAAGACAGGCCTGTAATCCTGAATCCAATGATAATATACAAAAACTTGCACGACCGATACGATTCTTTACTCTTAAGATGGCAGTAGAGAGGGTTGTATTTCCAATATTGCACGTATGGGTTTCACTTAATTGCTCTACAGGTGGCTTGGGCGATTGCTTCGGTGGCTCTTCTGTTGCAGTAGTAATTTGATTCGCGATTGAGCTTGAAGTTGTATCGTGCAACAACGTATGATATCGACGGTTACATTTTAAACAATTGAACTTATTTTCACAGGTATTTACACGATGACATTCAGATAAGCAGTTAAAACACAATTGAAGTTTAACTGTTAATTCACAGCCCATGTTTTTAAACTTGTCGTAATGACACAAGCGATGCGACTCTTGGCAATGTACACACTCTGTTAAGACGAAATTTACTGGAGTCACATGATTACTTTTAAAGATCCCTGACTTTGTAGAACAATTTGCCGGAGCACAGGATTCCAGTGCATCACATCTACCGCCTATGAATTTTGTCACTTCGCCTGGCCTATTGTATAGCCTTCGAAGCTTTTTTGCTGATGGTTGTTGCATAACTGGTTTTTCCATGAATGACCTTTCTACTAAATTCTGTACAGGGTTATGTTTATCGTATCCTTCACAAAGTTTTTCCCAACCCTGTTTGTAAGTTGTATACGATACGGTTATGTGTTTAGTCAATTCTGCCGCCTCACTCTCTAACTGACACTTAAAATATTTAAATTTCTGGAGTTCGCTGAGTTCCAACTTGCTTTGAACCGACGGCACAAATGCATCTTTAATACTTGGCAAGTTTCCATAACTTCCCGAAAAACTTGGTAAGCGTAACTCTGGCAACTGTATCGAAACGAGAGATTCCTCTGTTGTATTTTTAATGGTTTGGCTCAGCGAACTGGTGACGGATGATCATAACTTTGTTAAAATTTCATTTCGCTCCCGTAATAGTTTCGATATCATCCCTTCCTCTTGCATTCGTTCTTGTTCTCGCTGCCCTGTTTGCATTGAATTCAAAAATTGTGTTTTTATGTAGAAGTACTTCGTTTCGTATTCGTCTAACTCAGAAGCAACCTCGTATTTTGCTAACTTTGTTTCACAATCCAGAAAATCGGCGAACACTTGCTCGAGGTACTCTAACCGTGTATTGATTTCTCTCCACTGAGTTCTTTCGGTGATTCTATCTGCAAATATTACTAAACGAATTATGCTACCTTTCGCTTTGTTTTCTTTGCTGTCAATTCCTTGATTTCCTTGTCGGCCATTATGTTGCACTGTCTTATATTCATAAATTGCCACGATCACCAATGTTGTAAATTATCCTTACTAAGCTTAAATTGCAACACACAAATATAAAGAATACCCCTTTCACGCTTGGAATGCAACACAACGAAATCAAGAAAGCCCTTAGACTTAAAATTGGTTAACTCGTAATTTCCCGATTACAAACGTACTATTTAATAATGCGCGATGTTTGCTACACTATGGACACACTATGCTAATTTTACATACGTTAATTCACTGGTTCTACTTACGTGCTACTGAGTATTGCTGATTGACACTCCCTCGCTGGAATTCAATCCCCAAGAATCAACCTAGAGTTCAAACTCTTCTTGACGCCAACAATGTCCCTCCCACGATGGAGCTCAACCTCCGAGAATCGCCCGGAGTTCAAACTCGAGTTAATATTTGACAACTTTTTGCTTCCTCACTGGAACTGATAGTTAATTCGCCCTTGGAATGTATGTATTCTTCTCGTTTGTAAATGAAATTTGAGGCACGCGGTTTTAGCGTTAACCTTTCACTGGCGTTGGTACTTCTCTGATGTTACGTTCACTAGTAATAATTATACTCTCTCACTAGAGTTTACTCCCTTACTGGAGTCTGATAATTTTCACCTATTGACTTGACCTGCAGTATCGACTACAGAAACTAGATCCGAATAAAATCGTGCAGCACGACGCACCCACTCCAACCAAATCACTTTTGCTTTATTGCAATTCGACGTAAATTTGTGCTATACGGCACGCCAAATTTGAATAATTCACCTTTGCCTTGCTGCAATTCGACGTAAATTGTGCAGCACAGCACAAACTAATCCAAATCACTTTTACTTGCTACTCGAACTCGACTATAATTGTACAGCACGGCACAAACCAATTCGACTAAATCACTCTCACTTGTTACTGGAATTCAACGAGAATTGTGCTGTAAAACACACCCAATCACTTTTGTTTTATACTTAAATTCGTCTATAAATTGTGTAGCACAGCCCAATCCAATCCGACGCCGACGAAATAACACCCTTGTTGTTGGAATTTGACGTAAATTGTGTAGTACAGCACAACCCAATTAAATAATTATTATTCGTTCGAATATTGATTTCACTCGCCCATTCACTTGCTGACTGTACACAACTGATTTAATGATTCATGCCTTCTCGAAAACTTCCCTTGAAAATGGCGTCACCTCGCTTCACTACCGCTATGTCACATTGACCGCGTGTTTTTTATAATTAAATTTCGCCAGATCCGGCTCGAAGGACCAAAAACTATGTGCGTTATACAACCAACGCCTTACAATTTTCACAATTATATTTTGACAAATAAAAAACTAATTTAGTGGACTGTAACTTTTTGTTTAAATTTTATTTTTATTTAATTTTATTTTTAATATAAGGCAATTGATTGTGCATGACGTGTGCACATAGCAAAATCTCGACGTACAGTGATTGTTATTTCATTGCTTCATTCCCATTTTTCCCGTCAAGGTCAAGCGTTCTGTTCATTTTTATTTTACTTTACGTCACAAATTGAGTTACATTTTTTAGTACAGCTAATCTAGTACTATTTTTTTCTAATCATTTGAACAATATGTCAAAACATAAATTGTCAATAAAGCTAAGGTAATTATTTATATAAATTTGTACATAAAATTGTTTATAATTAATATTAAATGAATTGAATTAACATTTATCTTACAGGTTACAATCATTCTAAGGAGATGCAGCTTTCAATTTAAAGATAAGTATAAATTACATTAGTTTGTAGAAAATAAATATTAATCAAATTTTGTTTTTATTTAAGGTTAAATTACATAAATATTGAACTACAGTTTCGCTTCGTATTGCGCGAACCTTTGGATTTTGGATTAATCATCATGTACATAAAACCAGTGAATTAGTGATTTGTAGTCTTTATTTATAGTGTATTAAATAGTGTAGCATAAAAATTGTGTGTAATAATTACGTTGTATGTCGAAGCAAAAATATTGTTTTATTTTTTTGCTTCCTGATTTTCGGTTGCTACCAAACAGTTGGCACACTTGTAGAAACGGTTTCACATTCTACTGTTCTGAGTTATGCATGCCAATATTAATATCGATCCAGTAAGAAATCGGTTAATTTTCGAATGTGGTTTGATACTGTTATAGTTAGCCGAAAATTGCCAGCCGAAAATGAAAAATCGATAATGCAGAACCTTATTAATGTCAGTCGGAAGTAAACAAAGCGATAATGCAGATCGTGGTATCCCAGTAGAAAATGAAAAATATCGTCTTTATCAATCAATAGTGTTTATCCAAAAAATGACTATGGATGCATGGATAGTATTGAAGACCTTTGTCAATATTCTTTTGTGGCAAAATCTGAATTCAGAACTTTGTGGTAAACTGTGGAAAACTCGCAAACCCCACAACAAAATGTAAAATTGAAATAAAATCTGACTCTAGAGTGTTACGTCTGGAAATGTATTTTATTGGTGTGACTTGTTAATAGTTGAAAAAAATTCAGATCAAGTATCCCGTGGGAAATTTGGGATATTACGATTTTCCAAAAATCATTAGAAATTTGGCATGAAATCTGTCTCTAGAAGCTTACATTTATTTTTTACTTTCGGCTGTAAACTTTATCAAATGTTCAAAGATTGCCAACGGGAAACTTGAACTAATTTTTTTCCTGCGATATCCATTGACAAGTTACATCAATACAATCCATCTCCAGACATAAAACTCTAAAGGCAGATTTTATAACAATTTCCTAATAATTTTCGGAAAATAAGTTTTCCCAGATTTTCCACGCGAAACTTGAACTGGATTTTTTTAAGTCACATCAATGCAACATATCTCCACACATAACACTCTAGATTTCCCACGGGAAACTTAAATTTAAATTGTTCCCTGCTATAGCTATTGACAAATTACATAAAAAATGATTCACCTTCAGATACACATATAACTCTAAAGGCCGATTTTATTCCAAAGTTTTGAATTCTTGTGATTTTCAGATATTTTCCAGGAACAGATGGAAAGGTTTCCACGTAAGACTATTTACGATTACTTCGGCTTTTTATACCATCATACCATCATTCCCTTATACTATCATATCATACCATCATAAAATCATACCATCATACGATACCATCGTACCATCATATCATCGTGCCGTTATGGCATTATATTATTGGTTGACCCCATTTGCAAGCTACATACTCAATTTCATCGTGATTGGTGTATAAATGGTTAAGTTCCATTTTTTGCTGGCCACTGCTTCGCTGTGGCTCAGTCTGACATGAAATAAATCGAAAAGTAAAAAAAGCATTCTAGCGAACATAGATTCACCGAGATAACACATCATTCAATTCAATACCATGTCTTGCGTTGCTGTGGCTGTGCTGTGGAATGAAACGGTAGGAAAAATTCATAGAAAATCATTTTTTATTGAAAAGCTTTTGAATTGGCTACATTTTTTGTGTGTCCGTTTTCTGCATATTATAAAGATCAGACGGTTTACCGACTCTTGAGCATGCGACGTATAATTGCTCTTGAGAGAAGCATCAGTTTCTAAATTCAAAAGGCACACTTGTAAAGAATGCCCTTGCTTTGGTTCATCACGGAGTCAAAACATTTTATGTCACCTGTTACAATGTCTTTGTATTTCTGCCACAATTGTACTGGTTGTGACGGGGAACATGTAGCTAAAATAATTTCGAACAGCAAACTTATTTGAAATGGATTACAAGTGGCAAATTTTAATATTCAATTGTCTTGTCCCAATAACCGTTTTACAGCAAATGAAGTATCTTGCACGCACTCCGATATGTATTATGTACTATTCCATCTACTGTGCAGTGCAACACAGCACATAGCCAATTGAAAATAAAAGCATTCAACGTGTTTCGGATGTACAGTGTATATTCTTCCTAAATCATTTGATGAAAATATTCCAGGTTGTTCAACTAATCCTTTACCTCTCTTCCTTCTTTCAAAATTCTTTTCTGTTGCGTTCCAAGTCCAATAAGTCTGAATATCTGCATACATCAAAGTTCTTGCCAAATCATCTATTTGACATAATAGAAAAAACGCTGTTAATGTTATGTTCGGTGAATTTGTTGCTCTGTCCTTTATGTTTTCTTCCGTGAAATACACTCTTTGTCTATTTTCAAGATGAACAGCAAGATGAACTTCAGTTGGATCCCTCTCGTGGGTGGACTGAAAATCCTAAAATGCTACTTTAATTTTTCTATGAGGAAGTTCGATTTCGTTCTGAAAATTTCGCACGAACAAAAAGATGGGTCTACTCTTCAGGTAGCTACGACCAAACTACAACATACAATTCTAACTTCATACATTAAGTATGAGGCAAAAACGAACTGACTTAGCGAATTATATTCACTAAATAAAAAACTCAATGAAAACCATCATTTCTGTGTGTTTTATGTGTGTTAAACAAATAATAGAAAGAGAAGTTTATCTGCATTAAAATCAATAAGATTCTTTTGGCTTGTTGGGGGAGGGGGGGGGGGGGTCGATACACTTTATATGACCCTTGGGTTACAGTACGGAGCGGAGGAAGACTGATGAGAGTTTGGCTCTTCAGAAGTAAAGTCAAAAGTTAACAGATTATAGCAATGGAGAAAGCAACATTCATCGTTACATCCAGAAAACCAGGAAATCGAAAGTCACCGCCTAAGATTGTAAAAAACAGCAGTATTTTCATTCTGTAGGATTAAAAGTATCTTGCAAGAAAATTGCAAAAAATGAGATAGAAGTTCCCAAGTTTCCCTCATTTTAGGAGAGTAACTCATGATATAAAATTGTTTTTTGTAGCTCGACTTGGTAAAGCCACTGTTGGTGAAACTACAGCCCAGTTAAATAAAATTTATTTATTAAATCAATGAAACATAAATAGCTACTGTAGAAGTAATTATTTTGCGCCGCTTAAATTGAGCTATGGCTGAAAATCTCTCGATAAAGCTTAACATCGTATATACAAGATACAACCAGCCTGACAGCATTAATCGATATTGAAGCACATGTGAGAGTAAGACTACCGTCTTAGTCGTTTCCATGCTAAATGAAGCAACCTAAAGGAAGCCACACTAAGAGGGACATGTAAAGTAATGTGAAGGGCATGGAAATTAATCCGTTTCCGAATAAAACGGACATGCGTCTTGGAAAATTGATGCTGAAATTATTTGTGGGTGAAGTTTTGGAATAAGATAAATTAGGATAAAACTTGGGTATTTCTCAATCGATTACGGTGAAACTCGACAAGTACAATATATAGCGTATTTACTTGAGACATTTACAACAACAATTGCACTAAATAATCCCTGAGAAGCATTAAATAATCCCAAATTTTGTTTGGGATTATTTAAATCTTATCCCATTTTTTAGTTTTCGTTCTTAGCGATAGAAGCCGCCAGATGTCATAATACATGTTAAATTTATATTTTATTTCGAAAGGTTGGCTTTTGAAAATTAAATCAAATTGGCTATTTTCTTGGGAACAAAATAAAACCAAAATAATTCGAATTACATTTTTGGTCAACAAAATACGCTTATAAATGGGATTCTAAAATTATTTTTGGATACAGTTCTGGAATATGGCCAACTATGATAGAAATTGGCTATTTCATTATTGACGTTTGAGTTCACGCCACACCAGTTTCATCTTCTGGTGTTGAGATCTGTGGGGCTCACGGTTCCTTTCCTTAAATCTAGGCTTAAAGTTCCAATCATTTTTCAATACTATTTTCCACTTTTTTCTATTCCGGTTCCTTTTGTGCACGCATTTATGGTGATGTCCGGCGATTAACGCTGTTTGAGTTCACATATGCGTGCGCCAAGGTTTCCTGTTCCGAAACATTTGAGCTGAGGCTGTTGACCATCTCCACCGTGTGGTGTCGATTGGTCATTTGGTGTTGGTGTTCTCAGTTTCATTGTTTCGGATTCACTCTTCGAGCTTAATTTTCTTTTTCATCTTAACGTTCTTTTCTCCTTCTCTAGTTTTACTATACACAATTGTTGATTGCGACAGAAAGTGCGAACGGTGTTATAGTTCGGCCTGTTATAGTTAGGCTATAATGGTTGGATTTGCTTCCCGAGTTTGGTTGCGTTGAGTTTACATAATTTATTTGTTTAGTATTTGTTAATTATTGGTAGTTATTTTTAGTGTCAATTTAAAAATTGTGTGTTTTGCAGCGCTGTCCTAATCTTAGCGAGTAAATCTTAGGTAGAAGCGTGAAGCCAAAGAAAATTGTGTTTAGCTAATTTCGAGATTTATATTAACGTCAGATACTAAGTAGAGGGTGTAGTAGTGTTTACAGTCCATCGAGTTTCCGATTAGACATTTGATTTATTCTCATTACTGTTTTGCCATGAATAAGTTGGTTGATTACTCGGAAGATGTAGGCGATGGGTACAATTTGAACGAAGGCAGCAGCGATTAGAAAACTGATTGAGGAGGGTAGGCCGCGGTGATTAATGTTACGTTCGATGAAAAAGCATTATAGACAAAGCCTATAGACAGGAAGGAGAGGATAGCGAGAAAACCCAAATAATAAAATAAATAATTCAAAGCTTTATTAGAATGTCGAAACTGTTATGTTATGTCTATTATGCAACCAAATTTGAGGGTGGGTGCTGAGCGTGACTGAGTAAAACAAAGTGTGGGCACCATAATATTTTTTTGGGTTTATGGAGCGGAAAGAGTGAAAACCGATTAATGTAAGACAAACCATGCAGGAAAAACGGAGAAGCTAAATTTGGGGCTACAAATTCCAAGCAGCTGACGCCAAACCTAGAGAATTCGGAAAACTGATGGTAAAACCACATGAAGGTCGTTGATATTCTTTTGTAAAAAAGCGACCGAAAACTCAAAAATCTTAGAAAATACAAGGCAGACAGACCATAGATCAAAAGTAAATAAAAATCAAAGTTCAAAACCCAAATTCACTGACGAAAGAGGGACTGACCGGTTCAGCCAAGTTAGTGGTAGGAATGATGAGTCAACTGTCAAATGGGAAAGTCGAAATGGGGATTGATCTAAAAACACTAACGTAATAAATTTCGGAAAGCAAGATAAGTCAAAGAGGGTTGTTCAAGCTGAGTACAGGTCAGAGGTAAATGAATTTATGCGAAATATAAATTTTTGGGTCAGCAAAATCTGACGAGAGAGCGAGGGTGTGCACTATTTTCAGTTTGGTAAAGTGTACCGAGGTACGCACATTCCTAGCGCAAACAATAACCAAGGAGCTGATATTCGGAATGGATTTCTGTCGTTTTTTTTTTGATTTCGAGCATCGGTAGAACCATTTAACACAGCTAATGTTACAGAAATGAACCTAGTACTCGATCGTACCTAAAGGTAAGGAGTCGTTGAGAGGGCCGATTCTACCAAATGAACACACCCTGTGGTTTGCGTAAGAAACCTTAGGTTAAAATACAATTTTGTCTTGATGCTCATCGACTGAATAATGTTACAGTTATAAACAATTTCCCACTTCTTTACATCAAAACGACATTTGACAAAGTTACGTTTCATCAAAATATCGTTAGCAAATTTGGATATTTGGCAAATATCATATGACCAAACAAGTTGAATGGCAAATGTATGTTTAATGATAAAATATATTATAAATTTGACAGGTATGATGTAAATGGAATTTTTAAATGATTTTGGATACATTTTTAGAATATAACTAGCCTATAACCTATATGTTTATTTTACTGGAAATAGAAAAAATTCGGAATAACCAAAAATGCGGGTTCATAATAATCATTAATCAATTTATACCAACGTCAAATTATTGGTATCGCAACAATATTATGTCATTTACTACAACCGCTTAATACGGTAGGCAAAAAAAAAATCGGTTGCCGCAAACAAAGTGTTCTGTCAGTGTTAGGCATAAAAAACCTACATATTCTATTTTGAGCAGTACCTCATTTACAATAAAATATACAGCAAGAGGTGGAATAATATGAAAAATTTTAAAAACCTACGTATTGCCCATCAAATTGAGTTTTTCTATCATGAGCTTCAAATTATCCTCGTCCAAATATTGGGGGTATCGTACACATTATACATATATATTATACCTGTACGGTTGCAGCTATACATAACTTGATGCCCGACCTCATAAATTCTGATACATGCACTCGCAACCCAAAAACAATAATTAAAATGCCACTTTTTTTATATAAATAAATTAAAATTATGAATTAATTTAAATTGAATTAAAAATTATGGTTTGTAAATTAAATATTGGATTGGACCAAGTTTTTATTTTTGTTTAAATTATTTAAACAAATATTAATATAAAATGATTTAAATAAAACAAAATTTTGAACTGTTTTGGTATAAAAATTTTTGTTGGTTTTAAATTAGATAATTAATACACGAATAAATAATGCGATAATGCTACGAAGCTGTGGTGCGGTTTAACATAAAGTGATTGTTAATGAGCTGTTAACCGGATTAAATAAAATTAACGTGATTAAATGTTGTAACAAAAAAAAAACTTTTGATTGTTGTTACAAAATATTTGATAAAAGCTCATCAAAGTCAATTAAGGTGTACGGCTGCGTTATAACACAGGGAAAAAGCATGGAAAATATTTAATATATAATTTATATAATAAATGAAGGTAAAGGTGCGAGTATATAAGGTAAAACATTATGTACAATGTAGGTATAAGATGAGCTAAATAAAATAAACCCTCACGTAGGTTGTTTAAACTTTTCTTCCATTTTTGTTTTGTGTTTAGGTATAAATTGCTATTGTCTTGATTTTGATTTTATTCAGCTTCATGGTATCTGTCGTATACGGTTTGTGTTCCCGTGTGTGATGATACAATAAAATATCAAATTTAAAATTTAAGGTGATGATTTTTAAAGCACCAACAAACAAAAAAAGGATCAAGTAGATAAAAGTACCATTTAGATTTTTTTTATTTAGATAACGTAATCTTTATTGGCTCACACAAGATATAGGAGCACCAGTATAGTCGTACGACAAAAAACTATTTAATTCTCAGTTAAGGTATTGGGTTGGATTTTGTATATCGATATTTTTATCCTTGTCACACGTAAACGTGAACCTATTCTGCTTATAGATTTAAAATTCCTTCTGCTTATAGATTTAAAATACTATTTTCAATCGTTTGATGAGTCATGTAATATTTTAAAATATCATTGAGTATTAGCATGTGTATTGCATACATAAAGATTTTATAATCTTTTAGCCCATATTTAATATGCATAGATAATAATGGGAATGAAATAAATCTGAGACCTAAAATGCTTCGTTACATTGGCTATACAAAATTGAAAATTATTTACCCGTTTGACCTATATATCATTCGGTGCAGTGATTAATCGAGATAGTTCACTACAATTTGATGATATTTTAGTGAAATTATCTAACAACAAGTCTATAAAACCAAATGAAAAGTTTTTTTTTTATATACACGAGATATAATGCATATTTTTAAACGCCATAATTTTTCCGCCTGGAAATGAAAACACTGCGCTAATAAATTTTATATATTTTTAATCCCGCTAATTAACTAAAAATATCAACTCACGTTGATTTTCCATGTTTTCCATATTAAAATCTACTTTCACAGATTTTCCATATTATAACGATTCCCACAAACTCATACTCTGATCAATTAGGAAAAACTAAAATAACATTTTTTCTATATATGCTCGCGCCTCCTAGTTAATTTTCACCAATTTTCCTTGATTTTTCCCTGCTTACCTTTTAAAAATTGTTTATATATTTTTCAGCAAACTAAATTTTTGCATGCTAACTAAATTATACATAAACAACTGTGTTTTTTTTGTGTATATGTCGGTTTTGGTGTGTTTACTATTTACTTTATAGCATAGTCTATACATAAACAGTACATTTTCATAACACAAAGATATCCGATAGGAAGAAGAAGAAAAACAAGTTGAAATCATGAATAAACAGATTTTTTCCTGCGCCAAAATGAATTTTCCATTTCCATGTAAATGTACAATGCACAACAACAATTTGTGGAGTACCCGAATGATAATGTATAGGATACAATATTTTCATTTCCCGTTATAATAACAAAAACTAAAAATTATGCAACTGATTGCAGTGGAAATGATTTTTCTTTATTGGATAATTTTGTAAATTATTCTGGTGAAAAAGCGACGTTGGTATAATATAGTGAATGTTTTGGATAAAGGTGGATTAAAATAACTAATGCAAGACTTCCTATTGTCAGCGTTTGAAATTTTCAAGCGTATTTCAGTGTTTTGAATTTTCAAGCTTATTATAGTTGGGTAACATTTTAATTTGGTACAATAATAATTGATGCTCCTATTTTAGAGTTCAGACATAATTAAAATTTCAACTCGTTCTTTAAAATAAATGAACATGGTACTCTAATTCCGCATTCTCCGATAATTCGGAAGAAATTGGTGAAACTCTCCAATAGTATTCCTCAATATATTCTTCGTACACTGGACCTAGGTTAGCGCGTAGTCGCATGCCTTAGGCTGCTTAAAGGTATTCTTCAATACAGTTTCCGCTACCTCAAACTAACGCGGTTAACTATGAAGATTGTAATACGCTTGAATATTACTGAATTGTTTGGCCATTCGCTGGCCATGGCTTCCAATGCCCACCTTTTGCTTACTCTTGACATTGTCCACCATATCCTTGCCATTTGTTATAATCTTTCATCCAAAATTAACATAATTCGGCCAATCTGAAGGCATAAGCAATTTGTGGAAAATTGACATCCCATCGCGGCCGTTAATATTGACCTTTTTATTCGCTCTGAGTCACTCCATACCAGCAAACCTTATTGATACAAATTGACTACCGTTCCCCGGCGCTATACCCTTGTACCCGAGGAAAACTTCTCCTTAAAAGAATTTGGAAAGGGATTTTACTTCAGCCCTCCTCACTGCCTTATGTAAGACTAACTTTGTAGACGTACCACTATTAAATGTTGATTCCAGGTCTTGGGTTATGGGTTGGGAATGGCGAGACTTCATTACTCTAAAACGGTATTTATTTATCTAACTCTCTCACAGATTTTTATATAGTTCCGCACATCTTTGGACGTTCCCGACCAAAAAGATCTGTTCCGGATTCGTTTTAAAATTTTCCAATACCCTTGCTGCGCCACCAATGGACTATCATGATTTGATGCAGAACATCCAGTATCGCCACTTGTCCAATCAAACTTATACGCAGTTGGTCATCCTTGAATTTGCAGTTTATATGCAATTTATTTTTTTATACATTTCCATCTCTCAAACAGTAATCCGGATGCGCATTCTGGACACCCACCTTTATTTTTTGATAACCTATGCAACAATGCATTTGGCACCATATTGTTTCTTTCTTTGCGATTAGTAATCTCAAACTCGTACTGCTCCCACATTTAAAAGTGTGCTAAACGAGAGGAAGGATCCTTAAAATTTCGTAACCAGATCAGCGACACTTAGTCAGTCATCACTTTAAATTTTTTTTAATTTATAGTTAGCACTACGGCTTAGCATTCTCGTTCCGTTTCCTCTTTTGTGTAGCAGTTAACTTCTGCAAAATCAGGATTTACTAGTATTAGCGCCGATACCAACATAACTTATAATTTAGTGAATGTCTCTTGAGCCTCCACGGTCCAAACGTATTTGCCTTCGTCCTGATTCAAAAGATTACTGATTGGCGTAGTCATTGTAGACAAACCCGCGATAAATCATCTGTACCAGCTATATTGTCTAAATACCAAGTTATATTGTCAGGATATACCCGTAAACCATGCTCATCCTACATATAGCCTAGATATTTTATTGGTCAGATTAGCGTTTCGCAACCGTTTGGCCACTACCTTTAGCAATTCGACATGGTCCTCAAAATGTTTGCGAAGTACTTATGTCATCCAGGTATACAAACTTTTCACACATTCCAGGTCTACGCCGCCTAATTCTTTGTCCATAGATCGACTTAGAGTCTGACTCGCGTTACGTAACCCGAAGGGTATTCTATTGTATTGGAATAATCCTCTTCCAGGTGTATTGGAATAATCCGCACCCAGTTTCACTTGCCAAAAATGTACCCAAATCGATGGTGGACATATATTTTGTGGGTATATGTACGTCTTTTAGCAAAAAAACGTTTCGCAAATGAAAGTGTGATCAAATTACTTTTAGCAAAAAATACGTTTGGCCAACATTTCTTTGACAAAGAAGGATGAATGGCAAATTCACCTATGTCAAAGATATGTTTGACAAATTTCTTTTTAGCAAATTATTCTTCAGGAATTATGAGGCATTTTGATCGCGCGATTAAAATGCCTCATAATTCCTGAAAAATAATTTGCCAAAAAGGGATTACTCTAAAATGTGAACAAAATTTCCGCGTGCCGCTCCAATAATAGGAATATTTTTGCTTCAAAATGAAAATTTAAATTCTGAAAAATGAAGATTTAATCTTATTTTCCAGAATTTCATTTTGAATTTTTATTAATTCCAGCGCGTCATTCCTACCAAATTTCATCACAATCAGTTCAGAAACAGCCAAGTTACAGGCTAATTGGCCATATTCAAAAACTTCATCTAAGAATCATTTAACAATCCCATTCCCACCGTACGTGGCAAAATGTATCATAATTCTGAAAGAAATGGCCGATTTACAGACTAATTTGCGATATCCCAAAAATGCACCCAAAAATCATTTAACAATCCTATTTCCACCATACCTATCAAATTTATTCACAAAAGGATAAGAAACAGCTATAGTTTAAAATTTTCAATATCTACTAATATGTTTATTTTTTTTAAATGCTTTATAATAAGAAATTCAGATTTTAGATAATCAGTGATTATCAGTGAATTTAAAATTAAAGATAGCTCCTCGAAATTACTTCTACTACTATCCACGTTAGTTAACAATCTTAAAGCATTTTGAATCTGAGAATCATAAAAAGAAAAAACATTTTTGAATACGTTTAAAGCAGTCGTTCTAGGTACTCTGCCATCACTCATTGTTTGCAAAGTTAGTTTTAACAAACAATGACTTAAATTATTTTATCAAATGAATTAAATTCTTATCTGTGCTCGAGATTTTAAAGAAAATTACCGTTTGTTTCCGGTAAATAACTTATCATAGGTAAAATATTACTATCCACAGAAACCACCAGTGACGCGACTTTATTAGTATTATTGGTTATTTCATTTGAAGCAAAATGATACTTACTTTCAGAAGGATAAATAATATTTTATGAAGGGTAAACGGCCAAGCAACATTTCACATGGGTCTTAAAAAAATATTTTTGGTCAATCAACGTGACATAATATGCGGTTAGACGTTTTAGATTACAAACAAAAAATACTCTGGGTCTCTCCGATATTTGATTTTAACAGATTCCTTTCGTGACTGTCTGCTTGCTATAAGATCTGTAAAAACGAAAAAAATTATTTGAAATAATTATTTGGAGTTTTAATAACAAGTTTTTGAATTGTATAATGATACTTACGTCAAATTGAACAACAAACTTTTCCTGGACTTCTATTTTTGATGCTTTGATTTCTTTTATCCACGCTCTGGTCGACGGAAAAAGATAAGGCAAACTAGCCACGCTACTGACTTTCTAAAATGAATCTATAAATATCGATCAATAAGTTTTTCTAGCATTTTTTAATAACTTACTTTCATCAGTATCTTTTGTTGAATCAAGATTGTTGATATTAAGATATTCTATCCCATACATGAAAAGATCGGATATCCCTATATTTTGCTTTTATAATATCTGCTATAATAAAAAAATTTTCTTTGGTTTTTAACTTAATGTTTTATTTATTTGTATTAATTATTTAATAAGAACCCGACGTTTCGACGGTACATTCCGTCATTCTCAGGGGTACAATTTTTACTACACAATTTGAAAGAAAATTTTATTTTTTAATAACGAATGTTTTCCTAATGTAACTAGAGTTCAAATTAAAATTTACGAATTACTCAGTTTAACCGAAAAAATTTAAAGTTATACAATTTGAGTGACAAAAAATTTTTTTAAGGAAATCTACAAAATGTTGTCGTAATAATTTAACAAATATTTTGAAACTTCCTGGATATTTAATAAATTTTGAGATAAATTTTGTTGTTTTTTGATGCAAATGCTTTCCAAAATTAACCTTTTATTGAGATTTTGCTCCTTATCAAGTATCTCAGCGTCATCTATAGATAAGGAGTGGTTACTTCCACGTACATGATTCGATAAAGCACTGTGTGACGGTTTAAACTCATACGTAGAATCATAAATATGTTGACGAATTCGTTTTTTAAAATTTTGTTTAGTTTGACCGATATACTCTTTTCCACACGAACATTTTAATTTATATATTAGATTTGATTGTAACTCTATGGGAATTTTGTCTTTTAATTTAGTGAATAAAGCCATGTCCAAACTGTGAAATGCTCTACCAACAAGTTGTATATCATAATTTTGTAAAAGAAATTTTATTTTTTCGAAAAGAATTTTAACATATGGGATCGAAATGTAAAGTTTGCGATTATTTTCAAAGACTAAATTTGGATTTACGCGCGTATTTTCCAAAATATTTCCCGAATTACTATGTGTGTCGATAGCCTTTCTATTTCCTCTAGTAACTACCCCTCTTGGATAGCCATTTTGAGTTAGAACATTACTTAAAATTTTGAAATTTTCGGCATGAAAACCCTCATCCGATAATCTCAAAATTTTTTCAGCCAACAGAAACACTGTATTATTTTTGTAAAATGATGGAAGCCACGAGTTATAATTTAGATACCGACCCGACCAGGTTTTTTTATGATATAAATCTGTAGTTAAACTTCCATCCTCATTACGTATTACCATAGTATCCAGAAAGGCTAAACGACCTTGATTTTCAATTTCACATGTAAATTTAATTCGCGGGGTAAAACTATTAAATGAATCCAAAAAATTATCAATTTTCGAACTTGGAATAGCCGCAAATGCAATAATATCATCCACGTACCGGTAAAGAAGATAAGTTTGACGGAAGATGTTTTTAACACTTCAGTTTCAACGTGTTCCATTACTAGGTTAGCCACTGTTGGACTAACTGGCGAACCCATCGGTGAACCAAACACTTGCCTAAAACATTTTCCCACGAAACTAAATTCAGTATGATCTAACACAAATTTCAACCCTTCTACAAATTGTTCCGACTCCAAACTTGTGTTACTATATGCTTTTATGCTATTCCACCATTTTTTAACCAAAATTATTACCAAAGATGAGTCAACATTTGTAAACAACGAGACCACATCTAACGACACTAATATATAACCTGTTGGTAGAGACACATTTTTAATTTTATTTCTAAAATCTTCCGCGTTTTTTACAGAAGAAAAGTTATTTCCCACGTAATGATTCAAAATGTTAGACAAAAATTTGGATAAATTGTATAAAGGCGAACCTAAATAGCTTACAATTGGTCTCAAGGGAATACCAATTTTGTGTACTTTTGGCAGACCATACATTCGTGGGGTCGTACCATGATAATTTTTAAGAAATTTTGCCAAATTGTTCTCAATTTTTTCTAAACGTTCCCACCAGCCAATTATTACATTTAATTTAGATTGCATTGAAGAAATACCAACTTTCCGAATTACACTGTACGTGTTGTTGTCCGACAAGAGTAGCTCCATTTTTTCTACATATTCAATTTTTGGCATAAGTACCGTTATGTTACCCTTGTCAGCTTTCAACACATACAATTCGGGGTGCTCATTCAAAAATTTATTTGCCTTTTGAAGGGTGGAAGTAACCACTCGTTATCTATAGATGACGCTAAGATACTTGATAGGGAGCAAAATCTCAATAAAAGATTAATTTTGGAAAGCATTTACATCAAAAAAGAACAAAATTTATCTCAAAATTTATATATCCAGGAAGTTTCAAAATATTTGTTAAATTATTACGACAACATTTTGTAGATTTTCTTAAAACAATTTTTTGTCACTCAAATTGTATAACTTTAAATTTTTTCGGTTAAACTGAGTAATTCGTAAATTTTAATTTGAACTCTAGTTACATTAGGAAAACATTCGTTATTAAAAAAATAAAATTTTCTTTCAAATTGTGTAGTAAAAATTGTACCCCTGAGAATGACGGAATGTACCGTCGAAACGTCGGGTTTTTATTTAATAATTAATAAAAATAAATAAAACATTAAGTTAAAAACCAAAGAAAATTATTTTATTATAACAAAAAAAGCTTAAAAAGTGAATTAAATTTTATATCTGCTCTGCAAAAAACTAAAAGTACAAAAATATATTAATTCTTAATTTTATCATATTCACATTAAATTCATATTTAATTACCAACTCAAAATCAAGGGTTTTGTTTTATCTGAAAATTGGGAACAAATTAAGGTAGTCGTCTGTTGATACTTTTTTGTCATTAAGTTTCATTGAACTTTTGATCGTCTCTGTGACACAGTTCTATTCCTGTCTCAGCAAATACCAACGAATTTTTTATTACTTTAATTTACTACTGTGCTATAATACTTCTGTGCATTCCAGCTCGTTCAACATTTCAGAAAATTGATTTCATTATTAAATCAAAAAAAATTGAATCGTGCTGCCTTGAAATGAATGTCATAATTGTTGTATGTTCTTCTTCGTGTTAATCTGTAAAACACATTAAAATGGCCTTGACGACCTATGGTACATTGGACATTACGTAAATTAGTAATAATTTAAATTAAAGTAATCAAAAAATCATTTATATGAGTATACATTAATACAGTGATAAGTTACCGATGTCAATCAGAAAATATGGTTTCTGAAGTCGCCGAATAAACTTTAATATTTTACATACCTTTAGATATAACTAAAATGTGAGTAAAGTGCTGCTTGGAGTAAACCCGTCGTTGGATGATACCTGCTGAACTCAACTGTCTTCGATAATTTGAATACACGTCATAAAGCTTTCGAGATACTTTCTGACCATTTAACGCTCTAGTGTAGTAAACCTTTTTAATTCGAGAGGAAAAACGTCGCAAATTATTTACGATCAAAAAATAAAATCTTATCGGGTTGTTAAAAAAATTAGAAATATTGGCAACATAATCTAAATAATTAATCAATAATTATTATTAACTGTTGTACTATTAATTTCGTAATTTGTTTTGCAAACCATTGATTTTTATCTTATATTAGGCAAAATCATTAAATTTATTATTAACTACAGAAATCATAATAAGATTCCCGAAGTGATAGAAATAATATGAAACACAATGGCGAACGAACCAAGAGGAAATCGACTAGTTAAGGAAAACAAATCCAATTTTAATTCTTAAACTTACTCGATATTGGCTTCGTTTTAAAGAATAGCTTTTATGACTACCTTGGATAATTTTATTTGATCTACATTTGTCAAAATTGCTTTATTTTTCTGGTAAAATCCATAAATGATTTTATACTCAATGCCTTTAAGCGATGATAGTGTCTGAAATGTTTAATAATAAATTTTTCGTAAAGAAGGTTAGGTCATATAAACTTAAACGAACTTGAACTTGCTTCAGCGGTTAAAATTCCACACAATATGCTTTGCAAATATGTATCAGGCTCCGATCGAATCGAAGATGGTGAAGCAGCGTTCATAAACTCCGAAATGTTGATGATGTGCGTAGTGGTGGTTCGTTACGATAGTTCTACTTGTATAAAATGATGGGGCTCGTAGCTGTTCCTGTAGAGTTCAAAATTTCATCTTTGAAAGTGATTTAAAATGTACAAAAAACTTGTTTTAGAATCATTAAGAAAAAAATTTTATACCACCCTTTATTGGGACAATCGCAATCCAAAATTTAAATTCATACAAGAAATAAATTATAAAATTAACCTTGTTTAAGATGAATAGCTTCCAAAGACCAGCCTGGATCATTGAGATATTAGTTTACATACTTTACGATATTTTGATAATGTCTCCCGAAATTTCAAAATAAAATTTCACTGAATAGCTAAATTAATGTCGAAATTGTATAATTTGACAAATAAATTATTAGACATGTACCGGCAACATAAAAATCCTCCGCTGCCAAATTTTTGCCTTTTGCCGATTGCCTAGTTCAGTAAAAACAATCAAGACATTTTGGAAGCATTTGGTGAACGATGAATTGCCAACAGTTATTTTATAGGTGATCGCCTAAATCCAAATTTTCAAAACCTTAGCGATTCCTGCCACTGTTACACTCTATCTAATGAAGGGAAAATCTCTACTTTCTATATTGTTTACATTTTAAGTATTATCCTCAACACAGTTTGAATCAAAGCATCATTATCGTGAATTTTTTTTTATGTATACTAGTAACAGAATGGACCTTCCAATATTTTAAAAATTTACTTTACTTACTACTGCTGGTTTTGGTTTTGTCAAATATTGAAAGCTTATTTCGATATGAATCCTTGGTTTAATTTAGAATATGCAATGTTTCAGTTTTGATCATTTTAAGTTGTCCTCCATGTTCCGCAAAATTTACTAGAGTTTGAAAGTATTGCAAATTCAACTACATACACTTTAATGCAACACCAGATGGCGTTGAATTATTTAACTGGTTTGTAATACGATTGTTTCTGGAGAAAACTCAATAAATTTTGCAAACAATTTTTTTAAATAAAATCAAAAAAAAGGTCGTTGTTGTCAAATTTAATTCTCATTTATATAATCTACAATACTAGGTTGTTTTGCTTTAAGCTCTGGAGGTCCCGGGTCGATTCCCGGCGGGTGATGAAAAAATCACGGCTGGTTAATGTGGCAGCATGTTATTGGGATTTACCTGTTTGCTGCCCAATAGATAAAAATAAATTAATAAATAAGAATATGAGCAGTATTATATTTTTTAACCATTATCAGTAAAGCCGGTCGCAAAAGCTCTAAATTATCGGAAAAAACCTTTTCCAATAGTACAAAAGATTCAAGGATGATGAACATAATTTTAGGTTTTTAAAAGTAAGAAAACCACTCTGTTAAATAGTTATGTACTATTAAATGAGCTTTAAAGATACATTTGTTCACATTATTGGAACTAGTTTAATTATTATTGGTCAGTAGATTGTAGATCTATCTATCTATCATTCTCTTCTCAACTGTTGTGAGGTGCGGTTGTGAAAAATAAAAATAAAAAATAAAAATAATTCTAAAGTATATTCAAAATTATATGTACAATAATTAAAATTTAATAAATCAATTTTCTGTTATTTCTTTTTTCTGTAATTAATACATATTTCTTTTCGTGGTATTATGTCGACCTGTACTAAATGTGGTGATAAAATTAATCGAAATAGTGTAAAAACGAACATAAATTGCAATTTCTGTAAAGAAATTTTTGATGCAAAGTGTGCTAAATTAACATGTGATCTGATTGAACAGTACAAACGTGATAAAAAATATTGGTATTGTGAAAAGTGTACAGCGTTGAACAGAAATAGTGGTAATTTTTCCGCTACATCTACAACACAAACATCAGTACAGGGTCAATCCAATGCTTCTGTTGATGAATATCATTATGATGCTAATAATTTGGATGACACATTAAAGAAAATATTTCAACTTCTCCGGGATAATTCCACCAATTTTACTAGTCGTTTTGACGAACTAGGTGAAATTCTAAATAAATTAATAAGTGAAAATAAATCATTGACTTGTAAAGTTAATCACCTTGAAGCCCGATTGGATTATTTTGAACAACAAAAGATCAACAATTCTATCGAAATATTGGGTGTCCCAAACACTCTTGATGTAAAACCGGTGGAAACTGTCGCTAAAATTTTAAATGATGAGCTGGGTTTGCCTGAAGCATGCAATTCGATAATTAAGTGTTTTCGTGTAAAAACTAACTCCAATAAATATCCTGGTAAAATCATCGCTGTGTTTGAAGATATCAAGTTTAAATATGCGGTATTGGAAAAAGTTCGTAAAATGAAACATTTGTCGGCTAAAAAACTTGGCTTTCCTGTTGATGCACCCGTTTATGTTAACGAGAGTTTAACACTATATAAGTTGAATTTACTGAAAAGAGCGAAAGAAATGAAGATTGAAAAAAAATATAAATATATCTGGATGAGAAATGCGGTAATCATGATGAGGAAAAATGACGGTGAAACAATCAAATATATTAAATCAATTAATGACCTTGCTTTTTTATAATTGTTTTTATTAAATTTGTTTAGATAATTTTTATGTCAAATAATTGTATTGTAAATAATCAAGGTCGTAATGTTAATGATAATATTGTTTCCCCTTTTAGTATAAACGATTTTACTGCTGATGCACCAACAACATATGATAATTTTTCGAGTGACACAGAAATTTTAGTAATACATCAGAACATTCGCAGTATGCGTAAAAATTTGGATTCCTTACTCTGTCATCTTGCTACATTAAATAAAATGCCAACATTAATTTTTTTAAGTGAAATTTGGTTGAGCAATTCTGAATTGGGTAATTATAATATTAATAATTATAAGCTTTTTGCCAATTGCAATTGTAATCAAAAGTCTGCTGGAGTAGCCGTTTATGTTCAAAACTCTACATCGTTTAATGTTGTTAATTTGAATTTTCTAAGTGCAGACGGTATTAAAGTTGACTTAAATATTCAGGGCGAAAGTATTACATTTGTCTGTTTCTATAGATTACATGGTGTTGTCGTTGACCTCTTTATTGAGGAACTTCAAACATTTGTGTATCAATCGACTGAAAAGAATATTTTTATTTTGGGTGATGTTAACATAAATTTATTGGTTGAATCTCGTGTGAATAATGATTACATTCTATTAATGGCATCAAATGGTTTTAAGTCTCTTGTTAATGATATAACTAGACCTACCTCTTCTACTTGCTTGGATCATGTTTTTGTTAGAAATAAAATAAATTTTAATTTTTCAGCTAGTGTTTTTGTTAAACATTTCGCAGTCACTGATCACTCAACTATTTGCTTAAGTTTAAAAAAATTAACCGCTTCAGATAATAGTCAAAATAATCAGTCGAAATCGTTCACAAAAGTAAATTATGATAAACTAAATAATCGTTTAAGATATGAATCATGGGACAAAGTTTACACATCAGCAAATGTAAATAATGCTTTTGATATATTTCTTTCAATTTTAAATAATCATGTTAAGTCTTGTAAAATATCTTGTAATTTAAAATCACAACCCGTTAAACTTCAAAATTGGATTCATAGTGGTCTTTGCAAAGCGATAGCATATAAAAATAAACTTTATAAAAAGCATAGGCGTCATCCGGGCAATGTAAAACTGGAAAGGCTATTTCTAAAACAAAAAAGTTTTGTTGTTGCCAGCATTAAGCAATCTAAGAAGCAGTATTTTGAAAAACTGTTTGAAAAAAATAAAAGTAACCCTAAAGCTCAATGGCGTACGATTAATAGTTTAATTAAGGAAGTTCCGAATACAATAAAAACTTACGAAATTTTGGACTCTAACGGGAGAACTCATACTAACGACTCAAATATAGCAAACATTTTTAATCAGTTTTTTTCTACTATTTCAGCTAAATTGAAGCAAGATAATATTGAAATTAACTCTTTAAGTGAGTCTGAGAAAGAATTACTGATGTTTTCAAATCATTTTGAAACAAAAAATTTCTTTTTTACGCCGGTTGTATCTTCTGAATTGTTTAAAATTATTAGCAGTTTAAAAAATTCTGAATCATGCGGTGAGGATGGTTTTAGTAATGGAATAATTAAACAAATTTGCTTTAATATAATAGATCCACTCACATTTATTTTTAATTTTAGTATTGGTACCGCCACCTTTCCAATTAAACTTAAAAATGCTGTTATTATTCCATTGTTCAAAAGCGGGGAAACTTCAAACATGTCAAATTTTCGTCCTATTTCGTTATTATCAGTTTTTTCAAAGATTTTTGAAAAATTAGTAAAATATAGAATGATCATATTCTTGCAAGAGACACAATTTTTTAATAATGATCAATTTGGTTTCAGAGCATCCTTAAATACAGAGGACGCGATTCTCAAATTGTTGTCCAATATTTACAATGGCTTAAATAATAATAAAAATTGTGGAGCTCTGTTCATAGACATTACCAAGGCTTTTGATACTGTTGACCACAAAATTTTGGTTAATAAGTTATATTATGCTGGATTTAGAGGGAAGGAATTAGATTGGTTTAAGTCGTACTTGGATTCCAGAATGCAGCGGGTTAAAATTAATGATATTTATAGTAATTATTTGGAAGTTTTAAATGGTGTACCGCAGGGTTCGGTGCTAGGACCTATTTTATTTATCATTTATATTAACTCTTTGCTTAGTTTGGAATTCAAAGGGCAGCCAGTAGCGTTCGCAGACGATACTGCTCTTTCATATACTTCTATTTCTTTCCGAGAGGTACAAGACTGCATGGTAAATGATTTGTATACCCTGAGGAAATGGTTCAATTTGCATTCTATGATTCTGAGTCCTAAATCGAAATTTGTTTTGTTTAATATGAGTGACACTAAGTTAGATTCTAATTATGATCTTGTGATGTGTCATTCTGTAAATTGTGATAATCATTTATGTACTGATAAGTGCATTAAAATTGACAGAGTTGTAAGCTTTAAATACCTAGGTGTTACTCTAGATGATCGTTTGAAATTTGTAGACCACATTAAAAGCTTAAAACAACACATGTATGCAAGTGTTAGAAAATTTCATATATTAAGGTCACTTTGCCCGAAATATATTATGAAGTCCCTATATTATTCTTTGATTCAGTCAAAAATCAATTATGGTATTGCTTGTTGGGGAGGAACGTACTTAAATAATTTAAAACCGTTAATAGTTGCCCAAAAATATATTCTCCGAACCATTTTCTTCAAGAACAGACGCTTCCCGTCTTTTACTTTGTTTAAGTCTTCTAAAATATTACCGTTACGCCATTTATATGTATATAGAGTTTTGAAAATATTTTATACTAGAAGTGGGTATGATAAAGTAAAAACTAACATAAAGTATAATTTAAGAACTACAAATAGGTGCATAGTTCCATTTACAAAGAAAGAATATTTTCGTCGATTTTATGATTGTTCCGCACCATACTTGTATAATAACTTACCCCAGTTTGTGAAGTCAGATAACCGAATAAATATTTTCTTACGGAATCTTAAGTTATGGCTGTTTGATATGCTTGATGACATTGAAAGGTATTTTTAAAGTAATTGTAATGAACTCGTTGTGCATTTATTCTCATGTTTATTTATACTAATTTTTCTTTTTCTTTTATCATTTTTTCTCATCCAAAGTTTTTTTAAAGTTCTTATTTTTTTAGTTTTTGTCTCTCTAGGTATGTTTTCTTATAATCTTTTCTAGTCATACTATGTACACATATTTTAATAATATAATTAAATAAATAATTGATTGGTTGCACCTCACGCAAATAAATTTGATTATAAAATATTTTATCTTGATGGGGCATTTAACACAACATTTCTATATGTTTCAAATGTTCCTAATTATTTATCTGTTGTCTTGATTATTTACTTTTAAGTTAATAGAATGTTTATTTAGGTAATTTATATTGTTATTGTATTAATTTGTAAGGCAAGGTCATTAAATAAAAAAATAAAAAATTGTATTTAATTCAGATAAATAAAAATAAAATAAAATAAAAAAAATAAAATAAAATAAAATAAAATTATTAATCAAATAAACGGAACCAATTATAAAGAAACTATAGTTTTTTCAAATAAAATCTGAGGTCGTTGTTGTTGTCAATAGTTTTGAAATTTTGTTGTTATCAATTTAATTTTTCTTTGTTTAATTTGCAAGGATAAAGTTAAGGTAGTCGTAAAATAATATGCAATATGTATTTACAACGCTCTCTTAAAAGCTTTACTTTTCGATTTAAAAAAAATGGGTGGTGCGGCTAACACCAAAGCAACCTTGATTATACAAGCCATAATCTAAAAAACGAAGCTTTTATAAGGGAATTAGAAACGAAGAAAAAACCAAAATTTACATAGTAAAACATATAAAACGTATGGGAAATCACTTTTTTTCCTAAGACAAATTTGTAAATGAAAACGTTGCAAATCTTTAATTATGATTTCTGAAATATTTTCATAAATGTTTGAATTTCAACATAGATAAATCTCGTTTAAGTAAATCGCTTTTGTTTTCTTGCAATAATTGATTTATTTAAACCAAAATATAAAAAAAGTTCATAACAACAGCTTTCTGGTCTAATTAAAAAGAAAAGCTTACTACAAATCTTGTGCATTAAGTCAATATACATAGATGGCAGTGGGTAGTAAACATTTTGAAAAATCGTACCAAAAATTGCGACCTGGGGAAATTTGAGTTCAAAAATTGTAGGAAAAGCAAAACAAATTCAGAAAATGCTAAGATCGTGTCATAATTATGTGATTAAATAATTTTTTTTCGTATTTCTCTGCCAACAATTATAGACATCTAACGTACACTACTAAAACTAAAGATAAATTTAGCAAGTATGATATTATTTTAATTTGTCAGGGCAAACTTTGATGTATTTTTCAAAATGAAAGTTCGAAAAATATATTTTAGAAATAATTTAATTTTAAAATTTCTGCAATTAATATTTACTTAATACCAATAAACCCTTCCTGTATATTGCTGCTAAAGATATGTAGAACACTTTTGTATAAACATTTTGTAACATTTTTGCTGTTTTCATTGAAAAACTTGAAGCTAAAAAACACCGTTTTTACTATGGATTCCTATGGAAATCTGTGAAAAGTTATACCACTAAAAAAGCTTCTAAAAAATAAGTCATAATGATTATGGTTCTATACTCTAGAAGGCTCTGACAACAGCCGTAAATCTGAAAGATTTTCCCTGCTCATCAAAGAGGCTTGAAATGAATCAATACAGGTACTTATACATAAATGTTTTCACAAACATTTTTCGTCCGTTGCTTTTTTGGTTTTGTTTGTTTTTGGCATAGATTCTCCTTGTTTGGAAAATTCTCGTGGTTAACCGTTTTCCTATCCCCCTGGCTTTTATTTCATCTTTTGATCACTTTTTAAAATTTCTCGAAATTATTGGAGTTTAGCTTGGAGATGAGATTCGTGATATTTAAAACTTAATTGGTTAATTGGTTAGTTGTTCGATGTTACTCAAGAATCTTAGACTCTAGTCATAGGCTATTATCTATGTCGAAAAAACAGGGGTAAAAGGAACTAATTCTTTAAAGGTATTTTATTATTTCATATGTTGGATGGTACCCGAATAATGATAAATCCCCAAAGTGCTATTAAATTTAGGCTTGGACTTTTGAGAACTGAGTAAATTTGGACACCTTATAGTTTTTTAACTATAACTCATTAACTATGCATGTCTAGTATATACACTCTATGCAAGTTTTCGTATAGAATTAAATTTCCTATCGAAATGATACTTTAAAAAGTCAAAAACCTTTTGGTTTGAACAAAATAAGTCAAAAAAACCGAAAAATTTCAATTTCTTGTTTTTTTTTTTAAGTTTTTGTGTAGCACTTTTACTGAGTATGGGTTTAGGTATAGGCATTGATTCTCAAAAAAGAAAGCTACGTAATTCCCGTCAAAACGGTGTCCGTCAAAAGTATTTCTGATTAACGTTGGCTGAGATACAGTCATTCAAAGTTACCAACTACCACCTTTATACCATGTGATTTTAATTTTTCCATGGAAAAATTTTTTTTATTCAATACAAAAATTGTTTTCGGTTTATCAATGAAATACCTTTATCATTATCATAAATGTACTTTTAATTCAAGAAACCTTGGGTTGGCAACAAATAGAGGTGCTTTAAACGAGCTTTCTCAATTGTTGAAAATGTGTGGCAGACATTTCAAATTTCGAGTTTTGGTTAATGCAATCCCTAACCTAAATAATTTTCTATGTTAAGCTTAGGACTTTAAACTATCTCTAATATTATTTCATAATTTTTGTCCGGTCAATTGATTCAATTTTTTACTAACCAAATGAAAGATAACAATTTTAGTTCAACCCTTTTTTTTTTCAAATAATGCATTTTTAAGTCTTATTTGTGAGTGATAAGTTATTTAGTTTATTAAAAATATTTAAGTTTTCACTGTGTCTTTCAACTACATGCGATGAGGTTGATTTCACAGGCAAAGTGTATAGATATATCTGAACCGTACCATAAATTAAATTTAATGTATAATGAAATTTTCTTATTTATTGCATCACTTGTCTCATTTGCTATATGTTGTTCGGTACACAAGACAACAATAAAATTGAAAATAATGTTTACACTTTCCGACATACCGTCCTTCTTTTGTAATGTATAATGTTATTATGATTTTGTTTGGGCAATGGAACGGGAAGAACAAAGGTGATATTTAGTCAACTATCACCATTTTTCTATGGTCTAAACTAATTTATTTTCACCGTAAATTTTGCTCGAAAAGATGAAACGAAACATATACATTAGTCGTAGTTGCAACACGCTTTTAATATGTACATACATATAATATCCATACAATATTATTAACAAAAAACTAAATGGTACCATTTACAGAGTGTATACAAAAAATAAATGTAATTTATGTAACAAAAAAGTTGGATGGGAGTGAACTCAATTAAATTTAACTAGAAAAATATGATTTCATTTAGGTTTTTTTTATGTGTATGTGAAGCTGCATAAAAAATATTTTGTTCATCAAACAATCATATAACTAGTTTTGCTAATTGAAATTTTATGTATTTGCAACACAACAAAAAATTGTTTTATTGTTGCTAGTAAACAATATACAGTGTTTTGAAATTTTTTAATTGAGCTTTTAGTATTCTAACAACAAAAACTGAATTTTTAACTTATTCATACGCTTAATTTAATTTGTATGTTTTCTTTATAAAATGTTATAAAATCATATCAGTTGCGCTTATAATTAAGTAAAACGTGATCGATTTTGTATTTAAAATATTTTTGAAGCTTTTTAAGCTTTAATTTGTTCAAGCAATTTGCTGATGCTTTCAGAGAAATTGCCGGATTAATACCAAAAAATATCATAACAAATATAAGAGATTTAAGAGTTACATTTAATTAATTAATTTTAAGATAATTAGAATTTTAATAATTTTGCAATAAATCATGTGTTGGGTTGTATTGCTTTGTTTGACTAAATATGTATATGTAAATGATTACATAAAAAATGACAAGAACAAGCCAACTTAAGTGTACATACATTAATTATAATTTAGACATTTAGTCATAAAAGCGTCTTGGTATTTTGAGTAAACCCCTCGAGGGTATCACAAAAGACACGGGATAAAGCGTGGGGCACTATATTATCTTTTCTCTTTTGGTGCTCTATTTGGAATTTAAACCCTTATATAGCTTTAAACTCCATCTGGCTAATATTCCGTGCAAATCACGTTGTTACATTAGCCATTTCAAGCTAGCGTGGTCTGTTATTACAATAAAATCGTGACCCCCGATGTATGCTCAGAATTTACAACACTGGTACAACACAGCACCTTCAGAGCTCGCGTCACACCGGATGAAGAATCGTTCATTGTATCGTGGATTGATTAACACTGGTGCTGTGGTTAAAATTTACTTTAGTGAGTCAAACGCTTGCTGTGCCTCTTCGTTCCATTTGAATTTTCCCTTTTTCAGACAGTCCGTTATTAGAGCTGAAATACTGGAATAGTTGCATATAAACCTCCTGTACCATCCTGACATGCCTACAAAATGCCTAATTTGTTTCACGCTGTTTGGCACAGGGAAGTTTAGAATTGCTTCTACTTTTCCTGGGTTTTGTTTTAGTCCTGATTCTCCCACTATGTAACCCAAATATTTTATTTGTTTCATAACAAACTTGATTTTTTCTATGTTCAACGTTAGTCCGGCCGTCCGTAGTAAGTCTGCAATCAGCTATAGCAGTTCAAAGTGGCCCTCCAATGTGCCGCTGATAACAAGCAGGTCGTCTAAGTAAACAAATATTCTATCCTGAAGTTCATGTGGAATACCATGTTCATCAAGCGACACATTGACTGGGCTGCATTGAACAACCCAAATGGTATCACTTTGAACTGATACAGCGGTCGTCCCAGTACTGTAAAAGCCGTTTTGTATCAGCAGCTTCCGCAAACGGAATCTGCCAGAATGCACCTTCAGGTCAAGTCCAGTTATTGTACTGTAGGCGTCCTTTTTCGTGACCACGTTAACTTTTCTGGCGTCTAGACATAGCCTTGATTTCCCGTTTGCTTTAGGAACAAGGGCAACTGGAGAACTCCACGAACTATTACTAACTTCTGTTACCCCTAGTTCTAACATACGGTCTATTTCCTTGTTCAGGTTATTTTGTACTTCGGATGAGATAGAACAGTAGCGTTGTTTTGTGCTCATGCAGTTAAGTTTTCCCCATTCCCTCTTTTTGTGATGATGGAAACATTGATATAATTCGGTCAAGAGTAGACTTTTTATGTTGGGTGAGAGCACGTTGGTTGCAATTGTCGGGTTGCAGTGGCTTGGAACATTCAATTGTGGATATTTTTGGGTATATATTAAAGGTTTCCCAAAAATCAATCCCCAAATAGAGTGATGATTCCAATGTGGGCACGATACAAAATTTTATTTTGGCGGTTTTTGAGCCAAACGTTATTGGTAACCATGCATAGCCTAAAATCGTATTTAATGTCCCATCAGCGGTTTTAATTTTAGAAGACAGTTTGTTAAAATCTTTATTTATATACTTCAAAAAATCTAAAGTGCCCTTTCCTAACACACTCACAGTTGCGCCACTATCTAAAAGTCCATTCATTTGTTTGTTATCTATGATTACGTCTACAGACGTTCGAGGATCGGTGACTGTTTTGCATTTTATTACAGAGGATACACAATTTTGAATTAACCTTCTCTTATTACGGAAATAAGTGATTGATCTATTGATTTGGTTACGTTTGGATGAAGAAAATTTAGAAAAACTATTTGAAATTTGATTGAACTCACTGATCTTGTTAGTATTGATATGATTTAGTTCTAACCTGAGGTTTTTGAATTCTGAACTCTTGATCCCGTCTGTTGAGTCGAATTCCCTCCAAAGCGTGAACTCCTCGGCATGTTCACACCCGGCCGCAAGTTTTTAGTGGCACTTTTTAGCTGGCATGCAGAACAGTTTGGTTTTCGTATATTAACTCCTCTGGAAAATCCTAACAAAAAAATCCCTAAATCGTACCGACAATGCCAACAGAAGTCATGCGTGAGACAAAAGCAAATATGAATACGAAAAAGGCTCCTGGCTACGATCTAATTACTGCAGCAGTCTTAAAAGAACTGCGAAGGAAAGCTCTGGTGAAGCTCACTAATATTTAGAATCAAATGTGTAACAAACAAGCTTGTGGAAAATTGCAGAATTAATGATGATTTCAAAACCTGAGAAACCAATACACTTAACCTCACCTTATACGCTGCAATTTCTCTATTGCCAGTCATGTCCAAACTCTTTGAGAAGCTACAGGTAAAAAGGTTAAATCCGATAATCGAGAGTAAAAACTTGATTCCAAATCATCAGTTCGGTTTTTGTAACCAAAACTGAACAATTGATGAAGTTCACAGAATAACCAGTATAATTGAGAAAGCATTAGAGGAAATAAAGTCTGTTTAACGATATTTCTAGACATTGCGCTTGATAGGGTGTGGCATGATAGGGACTTAACCACAAATTAAGAAATCTTCTACCAATGCAATTAGCTAAAATACTGGAATCATACTTGAAAGATAGATTCTTCAGGATTAGATTACATGGTACATTTTCTGAATTGAAAAAAATCAACGCAGGTTCAATTTTGATATCATAATGAAAATATGGTTTAATTATGATATCAAAATTGAAAATGCTAATAGTAAGCTCTTCTTAATAATTTAGACATCAAATACAATAAAACGCTATAATTGCGCAATTAAATAAACGCCAAATAGTGGTTTTAACTAGTACATAAATCAAGTTTTAAATGAAACATTCGCTTATTGTGGTTTTTATGCCAATTTATACGAGTGTATGACAATAACAAATTTATTGTGCAATAAAATATTTTTGCGGTGTGCGCTAATAAAATCAATCGGAAATCCATAAAACCATAATAAATTAAAAATGTAAAAATGACGGATATTTCTATATACATAGGTAATAAAAATAAGCTACAAGTGATTGAACTCATTGAAAACGTGTCGTCAATCAACTCGCCTAGGTAACAATTATGTAAATTTTAAATGTAACCTATTTCTGTATTATACGGATCGTTATATCAACCATATCATAAAAGAAATCTTTCAAGTCACCATAACGAAAAAGCTTTTCGTTTTGCCTAAATATGTACCATTAATTATTTTTAGAATATTTGATTGTTTTAAAAGCTGAATAAATTTAATTTTTTTTTTTTTTTAATTTAAAATTTTTATATATTTTCCGATAAGATTTCATCTTTTGACTCTTACATAGATACAAAGTAATACAAAATCAAAAAATTAATCTAAAATCAAAAATAAAATTCTTCGATTAAAGAAGAACCTTATAATACTCATATCTATACATAACACGAACATTTTGAAAGAATTTTTTTTTTTAGCTTCATACCACTCAGTTGTACACGATTATAGTCTGGATATGGTAAAAATAAATAAACAGAGCTTTTTTTGGGGGGTTTTGAATTTTCGATGAATTGAAATATCAATAAAAATCTAATCTATATTCTAAAGAGAAAATCTTAACCAACCTACTTTTGTTATAGTATCCTTGGTACCAAATTTTTGGTTCATCTTATCTCTTCGGATATCTCAGCTTTATGTACTTTAATTTTAGTTTAATTTAAAATAAAAGTACAAAAACAAAATATTAAGTTGAAATACACACAACAAAAATGAGTAGAAAAAAAAAAAGTTTTTGAAAGCATTTTTTGTATTTTTTGTACATTTTCTTTAGAAAAAAATGTGATAACTTTCCAAGTACAAAAAGGAGATGAAGTAGAGGAGCGCAACGTGATATTTAGTTATTAAAAAAATGAAAATAGGAAGAAAAATTGTTATTAGCCTAGTTGGTGTTGAGTGTGACAATATTATAAATCAGTTTATCATGAAATTGTTGGGGCTTGTAGTTATAAACATATTCATTACTTGGGAGGGGTTAGATTTATTTGCAAAATGGAAATAGGTCACAATTACAACCAAATATCGTAAACTATTGCTTGAAATTTTATCACAAGGGTATAATACATTCGCTGCTTATTTAGTGGCCTATTTACCACAACATTACACTTGGAATCGATCCGAAACTTTGGGTTCAAAACCAAAAAGTTTCAAAAATTGTTTCATATACGGTTCTGATACAGTACAAAACCGTTGCAGACCCCTGTTTTGCCGGCGTTTTTTGAAACTTTAACGTTTTATTTATACTACCTGAGAACTTATTTTAGTTAGTTTCAAAAAATCCAAAATTTTTGTTACAGTTTAAAAGCTGTGTATGTTTCGTTGTAAAAATACCAATCAGTTCTTTTGCAACTGTACAAGAGCTAGTTTATAACCTTATAAGCTTATAAGCTAGTTTATAAGCTAGTTTAGTTTCAATAACACGGAAACTAAAAAACCGGAAAAAGGTTATTTTTAAGCGGTTTTGCAAAGAACTATAAAGTACCAAAAATACTGAATAAATTCGTTTTTAACCGGTGTGAAAAAAATTAAAAAGTACAAAAAATCAAGTTTCCTATTCATTTCATCCCCGACCACCACTTTTCTACTAGAAAAAAAAATAAAAATACCATAAGCCCCCTTTACTTTACCGCATAGTCTATACAAATGTATCGACTCTCAAAAATGAGAACCCTTCTTGAGTTCTCCATGTGGTAGTTTGGTTTCGTACTGAAAAGTTCGTTCTACTCATTAGGTAGCTACGACCAAATTACAAAAACGCAATTCTAGCTTAACACCTTAAGTATCAAGCAGAGCGCACTGACTTAGCGAATTATATTCACTTAAAACTTCCTTTTTGTTTTGTAATTTTTGTAATAATAATGGTTTCCAGGAACCTTCTCGGACTCGTTTTAGATACATTTTACAAAAACTAATAAGTTAACATTTGGTTACATAAAAACATTTGAGAGTACATTCCAAATAATCCAATTTTAAAACATTTAGATACCGTGTTAAAATAACTAGTTACATGGAAACCAATATGAACCCAATTTTATCGTTTTTTAATACTATGGTATCAGATTGCTACTTGGGACACTTGTTTTTTCATCAACTTGGAAACAGAATGGTTAATATCTCATATTGAGGTTGATCCGGTTACATACATTAGGACCATAGTTGGAATAAGTAAAACAAAAACAACATGAGAAAACTAGAAAATGGCTTGGTATTTATTCGACCGTACACAAAATAAGAAACTTAAATTTTTTTCGATGAGTTCGTTAATATTTAGCTATTTTTACTTAAAAGCCTTCAAAAGAGTGAAATTTCGTGTAATGTAAATAATTGGGTAATTATATTGTAAATTTAAAACCTTAAACCAAACTAAAACATAACATAAGAAATTAAATTTAGATGTTAAATTTTCTAATCAAAAATGTGAACTACTAAATGTAAATTAATAGTTTACAAATTAATTTAATATAATTTCCTAAAATAACTAAAATTAAAACAAAATTTTTCGCTTCGTTAAGATTTGTTCAGTTATTTTTGGCCAAAATGTCAAAGTAAAAAATCATTAAAATTCCTTCCATATTGTAGTTAAATTCATAACCATATGTAATAAATGAAACCAATATCATAAAATAAAATAAAATATTTGATGGCTGCAACATGTCAGAACTGACATACTCAAAATACGGAACGGTTCAACACTGTCATCTTTAAACAAAAATAAAAATAGGATGCCTGGAGCAGGATTTTGCACAAAAGACGAGAAACGAATTTTTGTATTTTTTAAAAGAATAAGTGTTTACTTCATTCGAAAGATCTTAATCGTGCGGCGATAAATGATTTAGTGGTTAAATCTTCAATTAATTCAACATGGAAAGCTTTACTATTGGAACAGTCGAAATTGCTATAAAGCTTGGTATGAACTTGTTTCTTTAATTTATGTTTCAGTAAACAAAGTTTCCGAAAAATGAACCTCTGTGAAGTAAGATATTTTGTGTGGATTTGAAACTCGATGTTCGGGCAGATTCCCCATTATTTGATCCCAGAAATGGATTTAACGATAACAATTGATTATTATTTGCTATAATCTTGTTGTTTTGTAACAATTTTCCGATGAGAAACAACTTAATTTATCGATTTTAAAAATATCGGTATTGTGGCAAAAAGCAAAATAGTATTTAACAGCTTTTACTGCAACGCTAATCGCACAAAAATGAAATTAAACTTATTGTTGACACAGGTCCTACAATTAAAATGAGCCCCACAAGCAAATTATTTTAAGGAACTGGCTAGTAAGCTGAAGGTAGAGGTAACTGAAATGGGTGTCATATAAAGATGAGCCCAGTCTCCGTGTCTAACACGTTTATTCCTTTCCCTTAACCGACGGTATGGCTTATTCGACCTAATCCAACAAAATTTTTGAGCATTATTAATTTACAACAAGTCTTCTGACAGGTAACGCTTTTTTCTAAAATGGCGTTCAATGTGCTGCTTGAGTTATGCAACGTACTCCAGACGACTTTGCTTCAATGACATTTGAGGAATATTCTCAATTTTTAGGTAAAATTGGAAGCAGTCTTTCTAAAGAACAGCTGAACGGTTTCGTCAGTCTGCTCTAACATTGAGCAAAAGGGCATTAAAATCTCATTGTAAATATTCCACCACACATTTCTCCTGATTCAAACAGACTTGAAAGTAAAACTAGTTCGATGGACCCTTCAGATTCAAAGTTAAAATTTTAGAATCGACTGTAAATTTCGTTCCGATTTTCTTTTAAAGTGCGTACAAATTGTATTGTTCTGTTATGTGCATAATAAGACGACTTTACTTTATCAATATTTTTTTTCCAGCTTAGCAAGTTATCGATGATCACACCAAGATAAGTACATATATTCAGTTACATGCTCAATTGGTTGATTATCGTAAGACAATGTGAAACGCGACTTCTCCTCAGATTTAATATTTTTGTTTCCAAATAATAAAAGTTTAGTTTTTTCGACATCTAATATTAATAGGTTAAGGTCAAACCATTTTTTAATTTTTGGAAGGTCATTTTCCATTTCAGAGTGCATACTGCTGAGAATTTTATATTCGTAGCATATTACCGCATCATCTGCATAGAGAATAATATTACCAACTAGATCTATTTTCGTGATGTCATTAATAAAAATATTGAACAAAGTTGGCCCTAGAATTGATCACTTACTGTGTGTCCTAGTTGTACTACTTGTTCTCTATTTATTAAATAATTTGCGAAAAAGTCTAATTGATCTTGAGTAAGAGCTGCAGTATCGAATGCCATTTTAATATCAATGAAAATACATCCAGCGTAATATTTTCTAATAAAAGCTCCATTCACAAGTCCCAACACCGCAGCAGTAGTATTTGAATTTTTCCTAAATCCAAACTGTGAATCTGAGATAACCCTATTTACCGATAAGAAAATTTTTAATCTGTCCAGTACTACACTTTCTAATATTTTAGATGACGCATTTAATATTGATATTGGCATGTTATTGTTAAGCAGTAAATAATTTCCATTAATTGGTATCGGAATAATCTTGCAAGATTTCCAGAAAATTTTGTAATAAATTTCGCCGAGACTCCATCGATTCCTGTATTACTCTCGCCAATAGTAATGAAAAATGTGTTAAAAATATTACTAAGTTTCAACTCATCCGATACAACAGCAGTCCCAATAATATCAGACTAGGCTTCACCGCATAATTGACTATAAGTGTATTGCTTTCAACCAAAATGAGTTAGGTGTTTTTTTTGATTAACGGCTGATCAAAGCAACAGCAAAAATTAACCAAATTTTGGTCTAATTTTTTTTTTCTTGTATTTCCTTGTCAATTCGACTCTTGTGGCAGGTATTAAAACTAAAAATTTAGTTAAAATTTGTTTAACCACTAATTTTTGTTGGGTTAGCTCTAACGTATTTTTTGGTCTATCTAGTACGATTGTTGTTGTAATTTTTGTTTTTTTGGTGAAAGCAATACACCTATTACTATACTATGTATATACCATATACGGCGATTGTTATGTGAAGGGCCGGTACAAAAATCAAGGCCGTCCTGATTTGTTTTAATTTTTTTTTCCTGTAAACAGAAACATTTTATTGTTTGATCGCATAAGTAGTGAAAAATTGTGGTTTTCTTTTCTCATCCTACCTGAAAATGAATAGAGAGATTTTCTTCTATGATTTTTCAATTATTAATTCTAAACATATTGATTACGCAAATAATCGAATAATATATTCAATTCGATTGAATTTTAGTTGAAAAATGTTTAAGTCAAAATGGCCAAATTTCCATTAGTTCTTATGGGAAATTAAAAAAAGTAATATTTACGCCCATATTACGGGCTTTTCTTTCTAGAATCTGTTATAAAGAACTCGTTTCACATTTTTCCAAAGAATTCTGCAATCAGCGCAATTCCCAAATTCTCTACAACTGTATATTTTCTTAAGCTTAATATTTTTATTAGCGGCCAGCTTTTTATATTTATTATATTGTTCAACTAAATAATAGTTATTTGGAGATTGTGTCATCATCCGCCGCGCCGGTATCTTTCTCTTTTATCTATAAGATCCAGAAGCTCCTTATTCACCCAGTCTCTCCTTTTTCTCTATCTATTTATCAAACTAGTTTTCGTATTACTTCTGACTAAAAGGGATACATTTCTGATTACTTCATCAAAATCTTATTCATTCTTAAGTAAATCCCATATTTGGAATTCAGAAATTGTTTTATAATCAGTTACCGTTTTCACAAGTGATGACGGAGAAGATTTATTGCTAATATATATTGAAAGAACAATACTCCTATGGTAATATAAATATTTCTCTACAAGATGAAAATCAAACCTATAGCTCAAATCCAATCAAACCTTTAGCTCTCTATTATAGTGTATAGTGTTAGTTGTGTTTGTCACTCGAGTCGAAAATTCTGTATCAATTTTATTTAAAAATGAAAAACCATTTGTATTCACAGTTTCGACATATTTTGAAACAACTTTGTTTGAATCTTTATGCAGCAAATCTAAATTAAAATCACCAAATATACTATACTTTTAGGATAACAGTAGAATATTTCGTCTAACCGAACATTAAATTCAAATAAGTTGGTGTCATGTCCTCTATAAATACCTATCACATTAAATTTTTTCCAAATTATAGATTTGAATTCACAGCTGTCATTTTTTAAATTTGTAACAGCTCCAGAAAATATACATACTATGGAAATACTAGCTCCCCATATTTCTTCTTCATATTCTGGTGACCTTCGCTTTTTTCGACCATATCTTTTATTGATGGCATCCGCAAACATCGGTTCACTATGAATAGGCGTTGATATCTCAGTATCAGTCAGTTATCTTGTGTTAAATCGCTTAATGGATTTTCATCAATTAGCATGTCATATTCAGCACAAACCAAAGTATTTGTCGATAGAATTTGATCATCGATCAAATCACAATCATCTTCATCATCAGTGGTTTCCATCCGATGGTAAAGAAGTCATAAGTTCTTCGATTTTCTTATCAGTCGTTTAAGAAATTTTGTAGGATTGTCGATATGCCATAAAATCCAGCGGAGAGTTGTTTTTAAATATACGTACAAACAGACAATACAATATTTACACGAAATTTCACTAAACATTTCTTCAGAAAAATTTATGAATATAAATGCAAATTTTCATTGTAATGCACAGGTCCGCCTTCAGGCGGGTATTACAAAATGCATCGCCAGAGTGCTCCAAAATAATTGTTTACTAAATTAACACCAAAAACTGAGATAATAAAGCCAAAACTACTTACCAATAATTTTTTCAACCTTCTAAAACGTTATAAAATATGTTTTATGATTATTTAAAATATGCGAACTACAACAAAACAATTTTTAGTTAATTTCTATCAAAAATTTGACTAACTCGTTCAAGTGTGCGTATTACAACAATAAAAACCAAACCGTTATGATGAGAGTAATTTTAAAAAAAATAACACATGTTAAAACTAAAGAAAAATATATGTGAGTGATGATAAGGTAAAGTCCGCCTTGCGGCGGTTAGATTCATTACAGGGTTAAAGTTCTGGGAGGAATGTTACAATGCGCAATTTCTTTTCCGCATTTTTCCCCTTAGCGCGTTTATTGTTATCGTGGCAGTTGACAATATTAGGCATTCTAAAACAAAACAAAACTGGCAACCCAAGAGGATTCAAGAAATATGCAAGTAAGGAAGAATATTCATCCCAGTTTGGGTTCAGAGACGATGGGAAAATGAACATTTGCTCGTACGTTCCAAAAAGGAACCACTTTGTGACCGTTGACGACGATGCGCACTACAAATAATACGAATGGTCCAAAAAATAAACCAGAAGTGATTTTGTAGTACAATGCCACTAAAGCTTGGATAAGGTAAGGATAACTTGGATAAGGTGGTGACGAATTATACGATATATGTATATAATATCTGTGGCAATTCAACAAAACCACTTATCTCATTCTCACTCACTTTTCAGGAGACAATAAATTAACAGTAAAACAGTAAAGTAATAAACAGTTATCTCGAGATAAATGATTATGTTGAAAGGCTCAGACTGTGGAATCATTTATCTCGAGATAAGTGTTTATTACTTTACTGTTTTACTGTTAATTTATTTATTTTTTTTTTCCGCTGGCGCTACATCCCATAGAGGGATTTGGCCGCTTCATTTGAAGTTTCGTAATCATTTTTTTTAACGGATAATGAGTGATTAATTCATTGATCCAACATTAACCAGCCGTGATTTTTTCATCACCCGCCGGGAATCGAACCCGGGACCTCCGGAGCTTAAAGCAAGCATGCTAACCACTGTGCCACCGGGGCATTTATTGTCTCCTGAAAAGTGAGTGAGAATGAGATAAGTGGTTTTGTTGAATTGCCACAGATATATAGTCAAAACAACCCCGGAAGTGCCAAATCTTCACAAAGTTGACGCACTTTCCTGCAGGATCTAGGCAAACAATTGGCCATGCCGGCTACTGAAGATTGTGCGAAAAACCCGAAAAGTGTAGCTCATTTTTCTACTAAATTGGGAATAGAGTGAATGTTAGGCCATTCTAAGGCATCTAATTCGTAATTATTTTTACACAACCATCTGCATGTGCGTCTAAAACTGGAAATTCTCAAGTAGAAAGCTGCTTTGTTTGTCTGTCAACTTCATCATTTCAGTGAAAAACTCGAAAATGCAGCTCGATCTGCAAATGGCCGAATTGTAACGAACACCCAGAAACAATTACAAAAAATTGGAAATTTACATTTTTGAACTAAAATAGGTGTTTTTTTATTTTATTTGTTCCATATTTCTTTTTCTTGGCTTCGCTCAAGGAGTTTTCACAGAAAATATACATCTAAATAAAATATTTATCTAAATATCGGGTGGCGCTAGAGTCGTTTGTGCAAGTGCTTAAAAATTATTGTCTGATAAAAATAATTATAATAAATTAAATTTACGTTTTTTTGCGTTGCTAACATTACGAGTTTGGTTATAGTTAGTTTAATTCTTGATTATGTTATCTAAAGTTTCAGAATTTTTAACTTAATATTTGTGAAAATCGAAATAAATAATGCCGTTCGTTGGTATGCAAGAACGTCAAATAATGAATGACAGTTTTCTTTGTGATGATTACCAATTAGCCATTACTTTACAACAAGGTTTTTTTGAATGTGACAAATGCGGAAAAAATTTCATCTTTAATGCAAGAATGGTATTGTAGTGATCTCTGTCGTAATTTAATATCTAAAAATGATGAGGAAAATGGTTTAAATGTTAACCCTGATTTAGAAACTGCAACTTGTAGGCCTGTACCTAGCACTTCTGTTGTATTGGCTGAAAATATGGTTACTGGAAAAAACAGTATGGGTAATCGTAATAGTAATGCGGTAAAGGATATGATTACATATCTTGCAACTCAACTCCAGGAAGTGTTAAATACTGTTAATAATCTGGAAACATGTTAGATGAGTTGCAGAAGGCTCAAGCCAAGTTGGAAGGTACATTAACTATAACGGATTTGTATGTAAGGAGTAACAAAATGAAAACACCTTGCTGAAAGGAAAACTAAAATTATGTAGCCAAACAAAAATTGAGCAAAAACTAGGCTGTACATCGAATTAGATGCATTAAGGTAAAATGAATGTAAAGAAAGTTCAATTATATCTGGAATACCCATTAACACTGTACAACCAAAACAAATAGTCGAATCTTCTCACAGTATTTCAAACAAACAATTGCGCAGATAGAGTGAAGGAAACTACCCTGGTTGAGACTTCTGGTAGAAAGAAGCACGTACATAAACTCCATCACAGTTTCTTAAAATAGTGCTTTGTGACCAGACATCTAAAATAACAAAATCCTTCTCATTCGGAGACATTCGGATGTTATCACATTGAAGTTTTTTTAAATAGTCTACCTTTTGAGCAGATGTTGTAATTTTGACTGAGACTTGGCTTCGTTGTTTTGATAAACAATTTTACAATTTAGATGGTTCCAAATCTAATGGAACACAATTTTGATTTGTGAAGAAGAATGTTTTAATTGTAATTTTGTTGTGACTCATATTCGAGAGCTTAATATAAATATTTGTACGGTGTATCGTTCACAAAAATATAATATTGAATTATTTTTACAAAACTTTGAAATGGTTTTATCAAAATACATATACTAAATGTTTTGTCATTGGAGATATCAATCTTAGTATAATGAACCCGGACAGTGATATTTTGAAATATAATGAGGTGTTTACCTGTCATGGATATGTATTAATAAATAAATCTGAACAAAAATATGCAACAAGACTTAGTAATACGGCGAAAACTATCATAGGTCATATCGCTACTGATTTGAGCTACATAACGTATGAATTTTGTTTAAAGGATACTTCTATATCCGGCCACAAATTTATTTACTTTAGATTTTAAACAGAAAAGTTTCTTAAGCCAATCCATTCTGTTAATATTAAACATGTATCTGGAATAGTATCGATATGAAATAATATCGATGAAATTAAAAATGTTGAATCATTGAATATAGAATTTAGTAATGTAATAGAAAAATGTAGTGTTGTTCTAAATGGAAGAATAAAAAAAAATTAAACAACTTTGGATGACTGATGACATATACAAATATGTACATCAGGCTAAGGAAAAAATTCCACAAACTAAGGAAAAAACATGCGAGTATTGTTCTGACAAATTTAAGTTTAACAACACTAAGCATATTTAAGAATAATCTTGATAAACCGAAGGTGCTTTGGACCAATTTCAACACATTTATCTTAAACAGGCAACCTTGTAATACAATTATTGAGTTGATAGTAAATGGCATTATTGTGAGAAACGATATGGAAATTGCCAAAATCTTCAATAAATATTTCGTCAAGAGTGTGTCTGATTTATTTGTCAATATGCAATTTCTAAATACAACATGTTTTGATTATATTCATTACAGCATAACTCAACACTTTTCTCTAGAAGATGTATCTGCTGAGGAGATCAAGACAATAATAAAACCTTTGAAAATTAGAGCAGCTTATGGATTTGATCATATATCGAATCGTTTTCTAGTTCCACGATACGTAAATAAATAAATTAACTCAACTTATAAACGAGAATGTGTATAAACCAACTTTTTCCGAGTGTCTAAAATCCGTTAAAGTGTGTCCAAAATATAAAAGCGGTTATAATAGAGTGTTGCCCAACTTATATAGACCAATCTCTATACCAAATTCGTTGACAACATTTTTTGAAAACGTTATCAACTCGTGGCGACAGAATTTCTTAGATATTAGTAAATATCACCATATACAAATTTGGTTTTACCAAGAATTCAAACACAACAGCGGTGTGCCTCCATTTAGCGAATTGCTTAAGTTTAGAAATCGAAAAAAAGAATTTTGTATCTGTTTTATTCTTGGACTTAAGTAAAGCGTTTGTTTCCATAAATCATAAAATTGTATTGTTAAAATTAGCAAAAATGAATATGACAGATAATCAAATACAATTTTTCGAAAACAACTGGACACAACTTAACGGAATTCAAAGTAATTTAGAAACAGTCAGTTTCGGAGACCACACAAGGTTCTATACTGGGTGCAACTCTATTTATAAACAATATATATTTATAAACAATTTGATGGTGAAAGACTTTCGCGGTAATGTACAAGTGTACGCAGTACAGAAATCAGGATTTACAGAATTTATTGACTGACTCTCAGGCAGATCTAAATTTACTAGATGATTGGTTTAAAATAAATTGAATTCTGCTAAATGTCAAAAAAGCAAAGAATATTATTTTTGAAAATAGGGCCTTAGATGAAAGCATATTATTCAATAATTTACTAACTTACAATGAAGAAACAGTAGAACGTGTGAGTTCCCATACATATTTAGGCTTAGTTATAGACACCAAAATAAAATGAAATTTACAAATTGAATTTATTACAAAACAAATTGTCATCCGTTTAAGGGGTATTATTTGATTTTACGGAATAACTAAATAATTCTGTTCTACACTTTAGTTGAAAATAATTAAAATCGACTAAAAAAAATTTCAATTGGGGCTAAATAAAATCATCAAGCATACAACCCAAAGCGGAAATAAAAAAATATTAGATTGAAAACGAAAAAGGTACAATAATTATACCTTGTCTCGTACATCAGGATCTGCCGTAGTGCATTAAACGATTTTCGGCCTCCGATATCTTGACCGACAAGCATCGTAGGTAGTAAATATATTTCGTATACTAAATCTATTCCCAATGAAAATATTTTTTTTTTGTTTGCCACCAAAACACATACTTATAAACACTCAGCCATTAACAATAATATTGTATTTTTAGATTATAAGCCGATAATGCGATTAGCAATTTATTTATTTCATTTTTGTTTACTATACGTCTGTCTGAAGTAGTCTAAAATATTTTCCCTTCTCGTATATGTATATGTACATTTCCAAACAGCTATATCCAATTTTTCATCATCATTTTTTTGTTTGTGCCCTCGTTCTACTTTATGAGCTTTTTTTCTTGTTTATTCATTTTGTACTGCGTTAAAAATATTAACAAAATTAAAAATAAAAAATGGATTGCCTTTACCATTATTAATTGAAACTGTTTGGTTGTTGTTGTTGTATTCTGGCTGCGGGTATTTAGTTCTGTATACAAAATTGGATTATTAGAATATATTTTGTGTGTATGGAAACAATAACAACAATAAAAGCTCTATTTGTTGAGAACCGACATAAATAAAAAAATAAAAATAAATAAATTAAAATGTTAATTTGCTTACATTTATGTGTAATTAATAAAGCTTTTTTCTTGTCTAAGTAATTAATTTGCTGTTCTGGAATTTTTTGTATTTTTTGTTGTTTTTGTTGTGTCGGTGAAGTGATGAGAGGTGGGTCCAATGTTTATGTCCGCTAGGTATTTATCCCAACCTCATTAAAACTTTTAAAATCAGTACAAATATAAATTAACATTTTTTTCGTTTAAGACAAAAAATTCTTTTAAAAACTTGTTCTTTAAAGCACAACTTTTTTCTAGTTATTTTGTTAACACAGAAAATCGTTTTATTTATGTTCGTAACTTTTTTTTTTTTTTTAATTTTCAGAAATTTATTTTAAATATTTTTAAATGCTGGCAATAATATTATATTCAAAACATTTAATAATATTTTTATTTTTTTGTTGTTTTGTTATTTAAATTTGTATTTTTTCTAGAAAATTTACTGTGCAAAATGACAAGATTAAAACTGTCAAATAAACGAACAGTTTTTCGCTTTTGTTTACATATAAAAAACATTTTTTGTCTGGGTTTTTACAATTTTTTGAATACAAGCAAAAACTTTCATATCAGATTTATTTATTTATTGTGTCTGAAAAGTTTTAATACCAGAAAATGGGTAAACCATATCCACAAATTTATCAAGTGAGCTTAAATCATTTTTATGCATTCTAGGTGTATTAAACTACCTCCGTAGTAAAAATGTGGTTTAAACGAAATTATGTACGCTTGATGTTAGAACAATTTGCGTCCCTTAAAAATGCTATGGTAACACTAAATAGTACTATCGTGACACACTGTTTACTCTCAGCCCCGAAAATCATGCTGTCACGAAAGTTTTTAATATTTTTTTGTGAAGTTAGTGTAAAATTCCATCACTATAAGATATCATTATCACTTAAAGCTTATACACTTTTGCTCTCAGTCCCGAAAAATATTGCTATCGTGAAATATTTGTAAATTCGAACAGAAATTTCAAAAATCTTTCTAGAAAAAAATTCTTTCACATATCATGATGTTTAGCCAAAGAATATTTTTGCATAATATTTTTTCAGCAAGTGGATTAACAATTTTACGAGCGTGGTAAATCACCTTTCTTACGTGTAGGACATGCTATTTTTTCGTGTATTGGACGACAAATCCGGTAGTTTTTTAAAAGCAAAACATTGATCCAGTTTGGATCGAAGTATGTATGCATAGCGTGTTCATAACAACCTTCTTCTTCTTCTTCTTCGTAATGGATCAACACAATGAGAATTTTTCTGATATTTTAAAATCAGTTTCGGAAGCTAACTTAAACTTACTCCCCACAACGTCTAGAAAGAGTGGAAAAGAAAGTGAACGCAATTAATGGAAAATAATAGAGTATATTTTTGAGAAGATAAGTCTTACTTTTTAATTACATTACTTTCCATTACTAGTTTTAATGAATTGTTACAGGTCAAGAAGTTAAGTCCACAGAAATGCACTGTGCAGCCAGTTGGTATTAATTTAATATATGTTCTACAGTATGCCCAGAAAAATGGCAGGGTATTTAGAACTACCAAATGCTAGTATTTATACTGGACATAGATTCCGAAGGACTTGTGCGACTTTACTTGCGGACAGCGGGGCTGGCCAGTGTAGGGCATCTACGCCAGTGTCCAAGCTATGCCATTAAGGTCATCGTTGCAACGTGGAGTGAATTTTGTGAAGTGAAATTTAGTAAATCATAAAAAGGCCGATTTATTGGCGCTTAAGAGAGTACGTGCGGCAATAAAGGGTATAGTTTAACCCGAATGGAAAACTTTGCTGCATTAAATTCCGATAAAGATCAAGGAATTTCTATCGATGAACTAAAGGTTCTTGTAGAGACCGTGCATGGATTGAGAGTGTAGTTTCTTGAGGACTTGAGGTCGAGGAAAAACTGTTATTTGTTGAAGAGTTGTAATCCAAATATTACGAGGTAACCGGGAATCTCAAAAATTGGATCCGCCATTTGAATAAAAGCAAACACAGTATCAGAAAACACGATTATTCAATATTGAACGCCACCCAGCTGCATGCAGAAATCAAATTAAAGAAATTATCCATACCTCCATTCTCTGGTGAATATACGGAATGGCCAAACTTTTATGATCTCCATAATACATCGATGCACAGCAAAGAATATCCAGCGGTGCAAAAGTTCTAATATTTAAAGTGCTTATTGATAGGGGAAGCAGCCCAGTTAATCCGGTACTTTGAAGTTACAGAAGCAAATTATTATGAAGCGTTCTCAAAGCTGGTTGAACGGTACGATTGCAAAAAGTACATTGTGACACTAGATCCTAACGTAGAGACACGAGACAGTTGGCTGATATACATCCTAATAAAAAAATTGGACCAAGAAACTAAGATGTTGGGGGCACAAGAGTCTACTGCATCCGAATATCCCACTACAAAGAAATTTTTTGCATTTCTCTATAAAAAATGTGATGCATTGGAATCGATATCATCTTATTCGAAGGCCAAACCTGGTTACACAAGGCCTTTAGTGACTGAAACCGTGAGCCAAGAAAACCGTGAGTGAAACCGTAGAGCCAAGAAAAGCTACATGGAGTTGTCCAGTATGCAAGAACGATTCTCATTTGCTGTACGAATGTAGCCAGTTTGCAAAAATGTCAACAGCAGACAGGAAAGGAGTGTTGGCCGATAGCCGATGTTTCAACTATAAGGGACACAACGTATATAATTGTCGTGCTAAAACTAGATGCAAGGAATGTCAACGAAGGCAGCATAGCTTGATACACGAGGAGTACAATGTATCTCAATCCAACACAGTATCATCGCACATAACGCAAGAGGTAGAAAGCAAGCTCAACCCAAAATCGAAGTCGTCTGATCCACAAGCTCAATGTTATCAAACCAACATTCGGTACGAGATACAGGCAATTGTACCAACAGCCAATGTTTGGATAAGAGGTAATAATGGTGAATTTATGTTGTGTCGTGCGCTATTAGACTCAGCGTCCCAGGTGCACAAAAATTAGGCCTTAAAATAGGGAGTGGTCATGTTATGGTGAGTGGTTTAGGCCAATCGAATCTGGGACTAACAAAGGGAGTTGTACAATTAGAGGTCATGCCAAGATGTTAGGCGGAACCGGTACAACTCCAGGCGTATGTCGTACATAAAATCACTACACTACAACCATCATCAATAATTGGCTATATGGAATTGGAGAAACTGCAGTCACTGGACCTTGCCGATCCAAAATTAAACCAAAATGGCCACATTGATGTCTTGCTAGGTGGTGAAGTATTTTTTGCGATAATCGAAAGTGGACCACTAAAGCTACCTTCATCTCTGATTGCGCAAGGAACCAAGTTAGGTTGGGTGTAAATAATGTAGTCAAGATGTTACATTGCTTAAGTTTTGGGAAATTAAGAAGATTCCCACAACCAGCGAGCTGATGAGGAGAAGTATTGCGAAGATTGGTTTCAGCGTACGACGGAAAGAAGTAATGACGGAAAGTTTATCGTAAAATTGCCCGCATGTGAGAACTTGACGAATTTGGGGTCCAATTATAAGGTAGCCGAACAGCGTCGAAAAGCCATGGAGAACAAGTTCTGACGCAACCCAACATATAAGGACCAATATGCAAATTTCATGTTGGAATACAAGCAATTGGGTTATATGAGTCAAATCCACGAAATCATCAACCCTAATGATATTTTCTGCCTCATCACGGTGTGATAAAAGAGACGTGTACCACTACAAAGCTAAGGCTAGTATTCGATGCTTCGTCAAAGGTTCAAATGGAACATCTCTGAATAATTAGCTGCTGACAGGTCCTTCTATTCAATCATCGTTAATAAACATTTTAATCAGATTCCGCCGGTACCGATTTGGGTCAATCGGTAATTTGCTAAAGTTCCGGGGATACTATGGTGAATTAGCCCAAATGAACCAATTAAACAGTATGTATTAAAAACACAAACCTATGGAACTTCTCCCGCATCATTTATAGCCACAAGATGCCTAATGAAATCAGCTAAGGACAATCAATCGAAGTATCCCGGAGCCGCTAAAGCCATCCAAAGAGTATGTTGACGATCTGATGACTGGAGCCAACGATGAGAACGATTTAAGTCAGCTTATCGCCAATATTCTAGAGTCATCCGGATTCACATTAAGAAAATGGACGACCAACAGTTCTATGATATGCAATGAATTAAATACTAATAATAATAAAAACGATGAAAAATTCATATTCGAGGATGAGACAATTAAGCTACTGCACTGGGCTAGCAATGGAAACCAGAGTTAGATGCTTTTTATTTTTCGGTGCATCTGACAACTCGAGTAAACCACAGCAAACGAACGTTGCTATCGGAAGCTATTACTACATTTGACCCGTTAGGATGGCTGTCACCATACGCATACTCACCATACTCTTTCAGAGTTTATGACTTCGAGACCTCAAATGGGACGATACACTACCAAACGATGTATATAGCAGATATGGCAGAATTTATTAATTACGATTATGATTTTCAGAAGTGCTCAGGAATCTAATTCAGCAAACCAATAAATATTATTTCAGAGTGCAGTTTTAATTTTAATTTTAATAAACATAAAAGTAGATTAGAAATGTGTCGTCATTGTGTTACTAACTATTGGCTTTACTTAGGTGCATGTAACCAGGTCAATTTCTTTCATATTAACTAAACCTATCCAAAGCCTCTTTATGTTGTATGTAATAAGGTGTTCGGTGAGGCCCGGCCAATAATGACTCCGGGAGGCTTTGCTTAAAGCTTGGTCAAACACTTCAATCAATCATTCAATCAATCAAAAGAATAATTGAATGAATAAAATTTGCTCGTTGTTTTGAAGAAAAATGTGTCTACGAAGAAATGTGTTGCTTAGGAGAAAAGTAGCAGGTCGCTGTACTGTTTACTACGAAGAAATGGCGCTCTTTTCCAATAAGTACACGAAAAAATAAATTTTTGCTACCCTGTTGTGTAAAATGCAGTATAAACGGTATGTGATATAAGATAATTGCCTATCTGGTTTAATGTATTTGTTCTAAACTTTTTCGAAATTTTGTATGTCTGTGAGCTGTGATATAGTCCCTTGAAGTCAGAAAATATTTGTTGGCTGCATCAGATGAATACAGCATGAGATCGTGGATGCCTACATTTCTTGTAAACCTTTTAGAATTTTTGTATTTCGGTGGGCAAGGGACTACTCACAGCTCACCGTCGTACAAAAATTCCAAAAAATGTTTACAACAAATGCATTAAACCATCTTCTATCTCGTGCTGTATTCATCTGGGCCGGCCAACAAATATTTTCGAACTTCAATTAACTATATCACAAATCACCGTCAAAACAACAATATTGCCTTTATCACAAGAAATTTAAACGACATAATAAATAAAAAAATTGTTTCTTGTTTTAGTATATTTTGATTATCACGACAGTAATATTTTTCGGGACTGAAAACTAAATAAAGTATAAGTAATAATTGACATTGTTTTACAAAAATTGTATTTGTGACATGACATGAAACATTAAAATGGTATGTTTACTAATTTTATACTATCTGCCATTGTTATTTTTATTTGTCGCTCTTTTACTATTTCCAGTAATTATTTTGATATTAAAGCTAAATAATCGGAGAAAGAATTTTGGGCTAACTTCACAAAGGTAACTAAATCACATCATACTAGAACAAATCGATTGTGTTGGTATTTATGGTACACTGTAAGTATCTACCAACCAAAAAGTACAAAAACCAATTTTTAATAATATTTCATTTTATTTTGTTTATAATCGAAATGCCAAACCACAGAATTTATATATACTGATACTATGCATTTCGAAACTATTTGTGCAAAATGAAAATTGTTGGTGGCTTATATTTAGCTAGCTGCTTCGGAAATAAAATATTGACCGTATTCTTTAATACAATAAATTTGATTAATTAGGTTGGTTTAAAAAAAAATGTTTCTTTATGAAATTTTAACTGTACAGTTAATTTGTCTAATTAAAAATTTGCCCAGATTTTATACCAGTAGCAATTATACATAACCGTTACTAGTAATTTTCGAGTTGCATATATAATTTGGAAACAAATAGCACCTATGTATATTCGCATAAGCTCTTTAGTTGGTTTTGTTTTTGTTGTTACTTAAAAATTTTATTGGTTTATTTTACTATAAATTGAATTTTTTTTTACATATTATGTATATACGAATAAATAAACATTATACATATAATATTTATGTTTTATGTAAAACAAAAAAAAAATAAAAATAAATAACATAAAGTGCGTAATGTATGCACAAGGTAGTGTATACGATAAGGGTTAATCAAATTAATTAAAAATCGTATCCCTCTCTTAAACGAAAATGGGAAAATACAAATATTAAGCTTCCTTGCCACTATGGTTGCCTAACCCAAACTGTATGCCCGCATGTTTTCAAAATAAAGTAGAAAAAAGACATCTATTGTGAAACACGGTAACTAAATTTAGGAATAGATGAAAATAAATTCAAAACTTTTTTGGACGGCTAATTTATCCACCAATTATGCTAATACTTTTTAAAGCTTTTTTGGTACAGAATTGATAACTCTGATAAGAAAAAATTTGATTAATTTTTTTGTATCGTGTTTCCAAATCATTGAAATCCCTGAATAATCAACATGCCTCTGGTTTCTTAAATAGTTATCATTAGGCCGAAACCATATTGGTTTAAATCCGGCAAATTTGGGTGCCAATTGAAATTTTTATTAAAATATTCGGAAAACCTGTTTAAAATTAGTCAATACCAATAATCCGCTTAACGGAATTTATTGATTTCGAATTTTTTTCAAAAGAAATCCGATTACCTTTGCCTGTTTGAGTAATCTTTTGAACTTTTGGAATTTTATTTATATGGCTTAAAATTACACGTTTGGATGATTCTCATTGTTCTATATATAAGTAACTATTGAAAATGAGAATAAAAGACTAAGCATGGCGCGGTTTATAAACGAAGTTAAACAAAACAAATGTATCAATAATAAAAATGAATTTTTGAACCACCAAACCCTATAATCTATAAAATGTTGAAGAATGATGCCGAACCGTTTGATATATTCCTAACTAAAATTAAATATTTAGTGAAAGATGGTGAGTTTGGCGACCAGATAAATTCAATTTTACGCAACAGAATTGTACCGGATTTGCGTAATAAATCTGTACAATAAAAAATTGTAACATTAAATGATGAAGACAACTCGAGAAAATTATCTAATACTGCAGATTAACTGAACCAATCGAATCACAGTTGAAAGTGTTCCAAGATCGTTCGTCGATGACAGTCAATGAAACTGTATATAGTAGAGACCTCCACGGGCTCGGGCCTAGGCCCGAGCCGATATTTGGGTCGGGTACGGTATCAAGAATTATATTCGGGTTCGAGCCATGCCCACGTTCGGGCTCGGGCCAGCCTAACTACTTATTTCCTCATTTGCTTTGGCAAATTACTAAAAATTTTAATTTGATTTACGTAAATCGAATACGATTTTTAGGAAATAAATAAATCCGAAAGACAAAATTCAACAAATACAATGTCGATAAATTTATCAGAAATGAGGTGTCTTTAATGAAGAATAATGTATGATAGTAAATGGTAAGGTATAAATCCACCTTTACTAACAACATAAACACGTCACAAAGTAAGAATTTTATTTGCTAAATTTTCTTTCAGACGGATGGGAAATGGGAATGGGAATAAAATTCCGATGGAATGGGTTTGGATAATAATGTCAAATAACAGACCGGGCTCGAGTCAGGTCGGGCCGTTTGTACTTCGAGTTGGTTCGGGGTCAAATGAAATATCTTGGCCCGTGCAGGTCTCTACTGTATAGTAAAGATTTTGATGAGGCTAACAAACAAATTTAATCATCATCACGATTTCAATCATATACTTGTACCCTGCGAGAGAAGAACAAGGAAGCTGAATTATCAAGAAGTGGAAACTTTTCATCTTCCAAATAAAGCATTAAATTAAGAGACAATGCTTTACCTATAGCTAGGCCCCTAATTGAATTACCATTGCATTAAAGCAAAATGTTAAGAAAAAGTTAAACGAAGTGCGTGCTGCTTGCATCATAAGTTAGGTTGATGAATCAAGCGAATGTAGTAGTAAGTTAGTAGTAGAAGAAAATCGAAATGAAAAGTTACGAATTTGTCTTGATCCGCAGGACTTAAATAAGAACTCAGTACCAAATTTTTGTCAAATTCCAACCTTGAACAAAAATATTTTGACCAAAAATATTTTTGGGTATTGAATATCTGATGAAGAAAAACTTTATGAAAAATATTTCACAGAAACCAAAACAGTCGATAATTATGGCCAAATAAAGGTAGGCTTACTATTTAAAACATAACCTTCGGTACTAGGCGATTCTTACCCAACGACAGTACAGAGAACGCATTCCATTGAGCGAAGATTTCAGAAAAACCAAGAGTTCGCTAAAATGTACAAAGATTTCATGCGAGAATATCTTACACTTGAAGGGCACATGAAGGAAGTCAATAATAACCAAGCAAGAAATGATGAGCATCAGTATTACCTTCCTCATCATGGTGTCATCAAAAACACAAGCATCCCAACCAAATTGAGAGTTGTTTTTGATGGCTCTTCAAAGACAACCACCGTACAATCAAGCGTCTACGAAATTCTCTCTCGTTTCAGAAAATTTAAAGTAGCAGTAACAGCTGATATCGAAAAAATGTATCGCCAAGTAAACCATTTACTACATATGAACTGCAAACAGTTACTTACGGCACAGCAAGTGCAAGTTACCTAGCTACTCGCGTCGTTAACGAAGCGGCAGATACATTTATCAAAGAGTTCCCTCAAGCTGCTAACAGTATCAAAGCAGATAGAAGTCTGGATTTGAACTACGAAAATGATTATCCAATGAGTGCACACTGAATGATAAAATTGAACCAAGTGACCAATCTAAAATTTTTAAATCCGATGAATGTTCAAGCGGTACAATCAAAATTTTAGGACTGCATTGGGATCCTGTAAACGATTTTTTCAAATTGAAGGTGAATTTGAATGAATTACCCACCACTACAAAACGAGGTATTTTATCTGAAGCCAGCCGAATATTCGATCCACTAGGATGGTGGAATCTTCTTTCAATCATTTTGGGTTGAAAATCTAAGCTGGGACGATCAACTACCACCCAACATATTAAACGATTGGCTGAAACTTAGAAGTAACCTACTTAGTCCAAACTAAGAGAATTGAATTTTCCAACGCCTCTAAACAAGCCTACTCAGCAGTCGTATACGGCAAAATCACGAACCAAAGCGGAGATTCCTGCATCAAATTATTATCAGCGAAAACCAAGGTATCACCAGTGAAGCAACTATCAATTCCACGATTGGAACTATATGCGGTGCATTATTAGCAAGTAAAGTACTTTTAAATGTTAAGCAAGCGTTGAAGGCCGAAATCACTGAAATAGTCGTATGGACCAATTCCACAATAGTATTAGACTGATTAAACATATTCTTTCAAATTTCAATGGGTCACAATGGAGACATATAGATCCCCAGGATAATTCAGCCGACTGTGCATCCAGGGGGCTTGACCCTGATAAATTACAGAATTTTAAATTATGGTGGAATGGCCCATAATGGCTTATGAACGAAGCAGATTAACCAAGAAACAAAAAAAAATCTAAAAATACCACAGAAGAATTATGCAGTCAGTCGTTGAAAATTCAAATTTGCCAATCCAGCATAGTCGACGACCTAATCACAAACATATCTAGTTTCAATAGCATATTACGAATCCTTGCTTATACATCGGTACATCAATTTAAAACTCAAACGAATTTCAAAAATTTCTTTATCATAGTATGTTGAAGCTGCAGAAATACAAAACTCCCAACGAATCGTTTTCCGTCACATTCAAGCCAAGTACTTTGCAGTAGAAATACAGCTAATTAAATCTAAGAAGGAAGTTCCCGTATCCAGTAGAATCAGATACTTCAAACCGTTTATCGATGAATCGGGAATACTACGTGCCGGCGGAAGAATCAAAAATGCAGACGTATCATACAATACAAAACACCCAATAATACTCACAGCGCAAGACAAGTTATCGGAAATGATTATAAGAGAACATCACTACAGGCACCTACACGCTGGACCAACTTTAACAATGGCTACATTAAGAACCAAATATTGGATTTTGGGATGCAAGCATCTAGTTAGAAAGGTAATACATAACTGCGTTACATGCGTCAAATACAAAGCAAAAACTCTCGAACAAGTCATGGGTCAACTATCAAATCCAAGGGTCGAATTAGTCAGGCCTTTCTACAAAGTCGGTGTTGATTACACCGGACCATTCCAGACATATCTTACCAGAGGCAGAGGACAGAAACCACGCAAAAGTTATATTTGTATATTTGTTTGCCTCGCAACAAAAGCCGTTCATATTGAACTCGTATCCGACCTAACATCAGACTCATACCTAGTGGCACTCAAAAGATTAATTTCTCGCAATCATCTATCCCAATTCTTTGCACTATTAAAACAAGATACTAATCAAATTTCAAAATTTTTATTGGCAGATCAAATAACTTTTAAGATGATCCCACCGAGCGCGCCACATTTCGGCGCCCTTTTGGAAGCCGTCATAAAAAGCATAAAATACCACCTGCAGCGAGTCACAAATGGGCATATTCTCACCATAGAGGAGATGACAACATTGATCGTGCAAATCCAGGCAGGTGGTCAGTATTTTGATTGCCGACGATCATCGGCGATTGAAGTCAATAAAACTACATAAACAGAGATTTGATTCAATTTCCGCTTGCATTCGGGCCCTTGGCAGCTTGTTAGCAAAGTTAAATATGAATTTTGTTTTAACTCGGAAAATTGATGGAAGAGGTTTGAAAATATTTCAAATCATGTATTTAAAAATTGAAGTTGACTTTGATATAACCTTGATTTGTAATTTCAAGATCATAAAAAATTATATTTTTACATTTATTCTATACAAGGCGCACTTTTCTAGTGTGGTTCAATTTATAGGATTCACCCTGTAAACATTAAAATTGAATTAGTTCTTACTTGTTTTAGTCCATTTTTGCTATCAGCATTCGACATCCCAGCCTCTGGGTGGTTTTAGATTAACTGAACACTACATATCACTATTTCGTCATAGTAGAGTATCTTAGAGGATATGTGACAGGATAACCATTCTATTCCAACTTGTCGCCACTAAAGTAAATCCGATTTTTTAATCCATGCGCAATGATTTTACAAAGAACTCTAGTACTACCGCCTATATATATTTTGATGTTCTTATCAAAGGTTGTAAACATAAATTGCCCATTTGACTTATTTGAGATTAATTTAAAAAATAAAAAAAAAATTTCAACTGATTAAATATTATATAATTTAGCATATCTACAGAGGCGTTCAAGAATAAAATACAATTTTTTTTAATTAGGTGGATTATTTACACACGTCACTTACTTTCGCTGCTTAAGATTCGTAGGTTTAAAGAAAAAATTAATTTAAAAGATAAGTGAAGTTAAAAAAATCATTTAGAACACAAAGTGGTTGAATTCTTAAAAAATTATTATTCTTCGTACAATTTTAAAATGAAGTGCCCATTCAATTTACTTGTGACAATGTATTTTATGTATGCTAGTGGCAAAACCTACGACCGATATGAATTAGCCCAACTATTGTATACATCTGGTGTAACAAATATTTCGATGTTAATGTGCATAATCGGTCGGCAAAGTAATTACGTCACGGATTATTTGCATCAATCGAGAAATGATAGACGTGGTTATGGTATATTTCAATTTTATTACCCATTTTGGTGTGACGAAGAGCAAAAAGGTGGTAATTGTAATATAAAATGTGAACAATTGCTCGATGATGATTTAATTGATGATATCGGTTGTTTAAAAATTATGTTACGACAACGGGGACTTACATCGTTTACTAATAGTTACAATGTGTGTGCTGCATTGAATACGAGCAATATTCCTGATTGGGTATGGATTAATGAACTAAAGGCTCCTGGGAGAAAATGGTGCCCACCATGGCGAGATGAAATTTATTTGTGTAAACGCCAACCTTAATTTATTGTAATTAAAATGGAACTGATTGCAGTGATCGCCATGAATTTTAAATAATTTTGTTTTCTGATAATTTATAGAAAGATCAAGAGTGTAATAGATTAAAATAAAAAATACATTGGAGCCCAGTGGCTTGTACATTTAATAATTTATAAATTGTTTTATTCAAATTTTATTTGTTTTAACGAATTTATGTATTTATTGAATGACGGGACTAGGGAATACGGGGAATATGTGTCCGGCTAGAGGAAAATTTAATTATAATAAATTAATTTCGTTATAAGAATCTACAAAATCAATTTAGAGTCAGTTAACAAAACATTTACGAATTTGTCGTGTCTATAGACTTTAAAGAACTTGCTGAATTTTTTAGGCTTTATAGAATTCATAGAATTAATAGAATTGATAAAGTTTTCAGAATTTATTGGGTTTATAGATTTAATTATAATTAGGAATTTTTAAAATAAGTTACATTTGGGTAAAATATAAAGAATTTATTAAATTTTTAGAAATTACGGAATTTTTAGAATTAGTAAAATTTTCGATATTAGCATTTGGGACCGAATTTAACATTAACCATGCTTCAAACTTAAGCCAATACAATTTTTTGAAGGAATGTTTTTTTGGAGCACTTGGAGAGGCATATCTCTTAGCACCGGTATTGAGGGCCTTGTTTCTTTTCAGCCTCGTTTGGACTAGCAACGCAAGCCACGGTGTATTTGCCTTTCACCAGTTTTTAGTGAGATCTGTTTTCCAAAGGATCAACTTAATTATGAAATATGTAAACTAAATAAATTCCGCAAAACAAACGAAAAGATTTGATTCAACAAATTAACTATTAAATATACAAGCCACTGGGACTCAATGTAATTTTTTTAATCTCATACTCTCTTGACCTGTCTGCAGATTATCGCTAAAACAATTCACAAAATTATTAAATGAATATAAATTCATGACGGTCGTACATTGTAAAGTTGCACGCTGACAATTAATAAAAAATGGGTTTAAAACGTCTCAATACAATTTTCGTTACATTAGTGGTGGTGTTCAGTTTGATAGCATTGAATTCATCAAAAATCTATGATCGCTATGATCTTGCGATTGAATTATATCGTGGCGGTTTAACCTCAATTAATGTGTGGATATGTATTTTAAATAAAACCAGTGAGTATCAAACAGATTTGATGGATACTGGACCAAACGGTCGCTCCTATGGAATATTTCAATTATATGAGCCATTTTGGTGTGAACATGGAAAACCTGGACGTGGCTGTAACATGGATTGTACTACATTTTTAGACGAGGATATTACAAATGACATCGAATGCGCTAAAATTGTGTATGACATTGAAGGTATTTCAGCGTGGGAGAAATATGCAAAAGATTGTTTTCCTAATACAACGTATAGGCTAAATGATTGTCAAATAAACAAAAGAAAATAATAAAAATTTATTCTGTCAAACAAATTTATTGAGTTTTATTAATGTTTAGAAAAAAAACAAAAAAATCCAAATCAATTTCGATTTCGTTGTGGCGGACACCGTTTTCTTCCGGCAATTCTTTGTTCTTTAATCCACACCCAATCGGGAACGTTGCTCGAATTCAACGCAGCACACACATTATAACCATCTTCGAACGCTGTAAGCCCCTGTTGTCGTAACAAAATTTTGAAACAATCGATATCATCACTTAAATCATCATCGAGCAATTGTTTACATTTTATATTACAAATTCCACCCTTCTGCTCTTCGTCACACCAAAATGGGTAATAAAATTGAAATATACCATAACCACGTCTATCATCAGCCGCTTGATACATGTAATCCGTGACGTAATTACTATGTCGACCGATTATGCACATTATCGTCATAATATTTGTGATACCGGATGTGTACAGTAGCTGGGCTAATTCATATCGGTCATAGATTTTGCCATTCGCGTATAGCGTACAAAACAATATCACAAATAAAATGAACGGGCACTTCATTTTAAATTTATACACAGATTAAAAATGTTTCGAGAATACAAATACCTTTGTGTTCTAAAGTAAATATTCGTGCTTAACCGATTTCTTTTCATCTATACAAATCCAACGAAGTTTAATCAGCAAAAGTAATTAATTAATATAGTACCCTAATTAATATAGAAAACGTATTATTCGCAACCGCTATGCGTCTCTTTGTCTAGAATATTTTACAAATTAATCGCATGTAAGTCAAATGTGGCGATTTTATGTTTGCATTATGTGATAAGAACATACAAATAGATTTGTTGACTGTTGCTTTTAGATTTTAGATCGTAACCATAAGCGATTAGTCATACAAGGATTTTATGTTGCTTGTAAGTTTCAGATCACGTTTACCTTTTGATGCCCATTGATCTATTATCATTAAAGATCATTCTAGTATAAATGAATGGTGCAAAGTAATTTTTGGTGTACATTACGCCAGAAATCCCATTTTATGAAACCCAAGTTTATCGGTCATTCCACGGTATTTCAAATGGAGCCCAACCTTGACCTCTCCGATTTCAAATAAGAAGACCGTTTTGGTTGGCATGTTATTTGATTTTTTAAATTCTATAATAATTTATTTTTCAAAATTGCCGTTATCTAAGGAGTTATGAGCAGATAAATCTGTGTTTATATTTTTGCTGCTAGAGGGCACTGCTAATAAATATAGCATTTGATAGAAAATAGTTCAACTTTTCAAACAAGTGTTAAATCGTGTTTGGATTGGCCCCAATTTAGCCGCTAGGTAACTCCAAATTTGCTAAAATTAAATTTTGATCAGACGACAGCTCACTATTGACGTAAGGAAATAAGCTCATAACGTTTTAATATCGGCCTGACTGCCCGTAAAAATGTGAATATCCCTTTCAGATATTACATTATACCTCAACCATTCCACAGCATCCATTACCGCAGTTAATTCAGCCTGAAAAACGCTGTAATAGTGGGGGAGACGAACCCTACCATCCATTTTTGAGCCATCCGTGAAAAAGTTTACAACTTCACGGTTCAACATCTCTACACTCAGCCAGATCTCTTTGAAGGGAATATCCCCTAGTAATTACTAAGTGCAAGTTAGTATTGAGAACTAACATAGGTTAAGTCTTAATTAAAAGTTTATATTAATTTGTAAGATTTGATTACATCTTGTGAGTCCTTTATAGGAAAGATTCAAGAATAAAGCCGTGGGCTGGTAAAAAAAATAGAGTTTTAGGAGCATTTTTAGTGGTATAACTTTCCATTGTTCGCCATAGGATCCATAGTAAAAATTATGTTTTTTAGCTTCAAGTTTTCAATGAAGAAAGCAAAAATATTATAAAAAATTTTCTACATATCTTTAACAACAATATTCAAGAAGGCTGTATTGGTATAAAATTAATATTGGGCCCGATTCTGGAACGATAAAATTCATGTTATGTTATTTTATTTCCCCGCTTCCTATATGAATTTGTATTGAAAAAACTATAGGAGTTGTGTGTGCGTGATATGGTCAACTCTTGGACCAGCTTAAGCACCCTATATATATATGTATATATCCCGTGTGGGGATAGCGGCACTAATCTTCTCCAAAATTAAACACCACCGTTAATATTTCAAAGTATAAAAAGTTTTTATAAATTTCAATTTATTGAATATTACACAATAAACTTTGGTTACACAAATTATTTTATAATAATTAGAAATTAATTTTTTTACGTTAATACAATATAATTCACTTAATTAATTATTAATTACCACCACGTTATATCACAAAATATCTATACCACATAAAGCGTGGGACCGATTAATTAAAAGATTAATAATGGCTGACGCCTTATATATTTTTTTAGAAATAAAATTTATTTAATATTTATGTACGTAGTACAGAAGACCGTTCTGCGCAAGGTAGAAAATCCAACTATATATTTTTTTACATATACACATGCCAAAATGGTGTTGACATACCAACTCACCAAAAATTGGTGTTGGCATACGAGAAGAATCGTATTGTCAAATCATCGTTGTCGTGACGAAAACGAGATGGAGTACACAGAATAATAGCAAATAAGAAATATTTCGAAACTGCTAGCGAAAACGAGATGGAACAAGTATCACTAAATATAATTTTAGAGTTCCGTATCATTTACGCTAGGTGAAAATGAAATTAGTTACGCTAAGAAGAATCTTATGCGTAAACCCAAAATGTGTATGTGGTGGCGAATGAATTGCAATTTATATAAATCAAATAATTAATTTATATGATTGCAATGCGTGAGTCACTACAGGACTCCCCCGCAAGTGAGTCCCCCTCCCTAAAGAAAAGTATCTTCGGCTGCGAAACGAACATGTTTATGTGAGCAATGAACTGATTTTGCATCAGTGGAACACAGCATGCCGTAAGCCGGTTTGAGCCGATCAATTGAAATGGTCTGATTCTTTCCATTAATTGAGACGGTAAATTGTTTTCGAAGGCGTCGAATGACTTTAAACGGGCCTTCATAGGGAGTGGATAAGCCTGTGCGAACCTTATCTGTTCTTACGAACACAAAATCACAGTCGGCAAGTGCCTTTGGAACAAAAATGTCGTCTTGTCTGACTTGGCGAGTTGATTTCGGGATAAGATTTTGCATAGTGTCACGAAGTTGGTCGATAACTGTGTCGCTGGTTGGTAGAGGTAAAAGAGGATTTTCGACGAAGAACTCACCTGGTAGCTTGATGGTTTGTCCATAAACCATTTCAGCTGGTGAGCACTTCAGATCTTCTTTTACTGTTGCTCGGATTCCTAGTAGAACGATGGGTATTTCCGAACTCCAGTTGATCGTGTTTCCTCTGGCCATTAACGCAGCTTTGAGTTGCCGGTGGAAGCGTTCGACCATGCCATTGGCTTGAGGGTGGTAAGCCGTTGTACGAATCCGATGTGAGCCAAGGAGTTTCGTTAACTCGCTGAAAAGCTTGGACTCAAACTGCGTTCCTTGATCAGTAGTGATATTAAGGGGCACGCCGAATCGTGAAACGTAATTGTTAACAAAAGTCAAGGCAATGGTTGAAGCCGACATATTAGTCATGCAGTAGGCTTCGGGCCATCGAGTGAAACGATCGACACAAGTTAATAAGTATGAATATCCATTAGAAGGAGGAAGAGGTCCTACAATGTCTATATGGATATGCTCAAAACGACCAGATGGTGTTTGGAATTGTCCATGGATAGATTTAGTATGCCGTTGAACTTTGGCACGTTGGCAGGATAAACAAGACTGAGCCCATTGGCTTACCTCTTTGTTCATACTAGGCCAAAAATATCGAGCAGTAATCAATTTACGAGTAGCACGAACACCAGGATGCGAAATGTTATGTAAAGTATCGAAGATTGTTCGACGCAGTGGTTCTACGATAAATGGGCGATTGTACCCAGTTGATGTTTCGCAGATGATTTCGAGGCCAGGCAATTGAAAAAGTTCCAGTTTCATAGATGAACCAGAGTGACATTCGGAACCAGAAAATAAATCCTGAAGTTCTAGGTCAGCTTTTTGTAATATTGCAATTTTGTTTAAGTAGAATTGTGTCTCGACTGCGGCCGTTTCATTGTCTGTTGTGCGAGAGAGTGTATCTGCAACAACATTGTCATGTCCGTGAACATGCTGAATGTCCGTGGTAAATTGACTTATATAATCCAAGTGGCGAGCTTGCCTCGGATTACGTTCAGTTTTAGACTGAATTGCTCTAGTCAGAGGTTTATGATCGGTAAAAATAGTAAATTCCCGACCTTCGACAAAATATCTGAAGTGTTTCACTGCTAGATAAATCGCGAGTAATTCCCGATCGAATGCGGAATATTTCTTTTCAGCATCCGATAATTTCCTTGAGAAAAATCCCAATGGCTCCCAACACTCATTGTTATACTGTTGCAGTACTGCCCCAACGGCAGTATTAGATGCGTCAGTAGTTAAACTAAGCTTTGAATCGCTCAGTGGATGTGCAAGCAGTGTTGTTTTCGCAAGTTCAGCCTTAAGTGACGTAAATGCCTGTTGACATTCGTCAGTCCAAGAGAAATTCTTAGGCGTTTTGGGTTTACGTAGAAGTACGACCAGGTGACTGTGAACCGGTGCGAGTATTTCAGCAAGCTTTGGTATAAATCGGTGGTAGTAATTTACCATACCGATGAATCGCTGAATATGCTTGATTGAGCTAGGAGCTGGAAATTCCCTAATGGCATTAATTCGTTCTTCAGACGGCAGAATACCATTAGGAGTTATTTTGTGGCTAAGGAAATCAAGAGTTGTTACGCCAAAAACGCATTTGGAACTATTGATATGAACATCAAACTCAGATAACCTTTGGAAAAGTTGTTCCAGGTGGAGTTTGTGCTGTTCCTCAGATTGTGATGCCACAAGAATATCGTCAATACAGACGAAAACGAAGTCTAAGTTACGAACGACTTCGTTCATAAAACGCTGAAACGTTTGAGCGGCATTACGTAATCCAAACGGCATTCGAGTAAATTCGAACAGGCCAAAAGGAGTTGTAATTGCCGTTTTAAAAACATCATCAGGTGAGACGGGAATCAAATGATAAGCTCTGACTAAATCGATCTTGGAGAAAAATTTGCATCCATGCAAGTGCATGGAGAAATTTTGAATGTGAGGTATCGGGTAGCGATCCGGTGTTGTTACCGTGTTTAAACGCCGATAATCCCCACATGGTCTCCAATCATGATCTTTTTTCTTAACCATGTGCCATGGACAAGAGACAGGAGATGCAGATGGCCTGCAAATCCCTAATTCCACCATATGTTGAAATTCCGTAAAGGCGGCTTTATGGCGGACTTGGTCTAGTCTTCTTGGTCGTGATACAGGGAGATGTCCTTCTGTGACAATGTGATGGACCACATTGTGTCGGACTGGCAATTTATAGTTTGGTTCTGCTGTAAGTTGAGGAAACTTTTTAAGCAGAGTACCATAGCCGTTGGTGATGGAATAATGGATCGGAGTCGGTGTGTCGACATGAACCATTGTGGCGTCGATTGACAGCTTTGTCGCTGAATCAACCAGCCGTTTATTCCGTAGATCAACCAAAATTCCGAATTTTACCAAGAAGTCGGCACCAATGATAGGACGGTTCACGGCAGCTAGAATGAAAGCATGCGTGAATGTTCGTTTTAGTCCTAAATCCAACTGAAGCAACTTTGTGCCGTAAGTATGGATGTGCGTGCCATTGGCGGCCGACAAAACTAGATTCGAATTACGTTTGAGTATATTGAATTCATTTTTGAAATTAAAAGCTGGAATAACCGAAAGGTCAGCGCCAGTGTCGACTAAAAAAGTGTATCGATTTATTCGGTCGAATACGAATAAACGAGAAGTCTTTGCATTGTTTTTATTTATAGGGATCCCGCCCCCGTGTCCTGGTAGTTGTTTGAACTACCTCCGTTATCATCAATTTTATTGATGTGTTGCGACGTCGATGGTCGCGACGTTTTGAAATCGCAAGGTGGCACACATTTTTTTGCGGCTGGACCAAACTTTGTATGGTACCAGCATCTGCCGTGTCTTCGCGAGTAATTGGCGGAGCTGCGGGATCTATTCCGGGAATGAGACGATTCTCTTGACTTATCGCGAAACAATACGTTCATTTTTGTTTCTAATCGAGCAAGTCTGGTTTCTAACGATCCAGTGTTTTGGCTCGTTGATGGAACTTGATTACCGCGCACTGTGGGACGGGATTGTCTAGAATTGATTTGTGAAATACTTGGTTGGTGTTGTTGGTTAATATTGATCACATCGAACATACGGTCAGCCGTTTTTGCTAACGCGTCGATAGCCATATGGTCTGGCTGCGCAACAAGAGCAATCTTAATAATTTCAGGCATCTGTCTCACCCAAAGCGATCTAATTGTTTGATCGTTAAAATTGTTGCCCGCAAGTGTTCGTATGTGTCGTAGCGCGTCAGATGGCCTACGGTCACCAATACTTTGGCCCGTAATTAGAGCCTCTAATTGTCTTTCTGATGACGGCGCTAGTCTATCCAACAAAGTTGCCTTTAATTGAGTGTATTGTTCTGTGTTTGGTGGGGCTGTTAGAAAATCTGAGATGATATCGCATGTTTCTGGCGCCAGAGACGACAGAGTGTGCAAGTATTTAGCTTTCTCAGTCTTAACCCCTTGAAGGTCGAATTGAATCTCAGCCAAACGGAACCAATTATGAGCCTTGCGTGGCCAGAATGGTTGCAATTTCAGTACCGTATTAGTGGCTGATACCTCCAAGGGTGCTTGCTCCCCAATATCCATACCCTGGGGTGGTGTAGTTTTGGTTTCAGTTTTTTCTTCACCGTTGACGATTTTAAGCCAATTGTGAATAAATTGTTTGTTTGAAATAAATGATCAAAGTGTATGAACTGTGAATACCAAAAAGGTTGGTGAATGAAACCAAAATCACTGAATGTTTAATTAAATTTACGACCGACTACCAGATATTATCCTTTTCCAATGACTGGAAAGTTGACTGAATGAAATACCAAAATGTATGCAATGATCAATCAATAGAGAAATAATCCAAAAAAAAAAAAACAAATAAAAAAAAAATATATATATAAAGGAATGGATACCTTGTTTGTAAAAAAAAAATAATTGTGGCACGTTATGTCCGCCGAGATCCCCCGAATTACGAGACGAGTGTGTCACTGCGTATTGGGGGGGCTCGTTGAAATGTTAATCGAAATAAAGAAAATTAAATATATGAACAAATAAACCCGGTTCAATGCGTACGTGTCCGTAGAATGGACCAAATTCAATAAACGAAATCAAAACTAATTTGTTCCTAGTTTGTAAACAACGATACAAATGACGCGCGAGCGAGGTGGTAAAAAATTTACACGATTTGAATTTACAAAAATTAGTAATATAATTTTAAATAAAAAAATTAATTAATTTGTTATGCTCAATTGTAAAATTTAGTGTAAAAAAAATATATTGAAACAACAAAAAAAAAACACTTAGCTTTTTGTAACTGTTGTTGCTGCTTCTGTTGATGATGAAAATCGCTGCTCCGCTAGTTTACGTTCCAAACTTTTATTGTACCCGTAGTTCCGTTATGCAATGTTGTTGTCCACGTTATACTTCGACACTTTATATTAATTTGTGTAGGCGCGATATTTTGTTGCACACTTTATTCGATCCAATTCCGTTGGTTTACTTTGTATAATTGTTTGTGTTATCCGTATATTATCTGGAGATTTTCCACGATATATCTAGTTGTTATGTTTGTACGGTTCTTTTGTTCTTTTTCGTTTGATGTCCGTTATTATGAAACACCGTCTAATTCCAAGGTTGATTTTTACCTCATTTATATTCGTATTTGTGTTTGTCTTCGATCGTTCTCAAAGAGGAATAAAATCAAAGAAAAAGAAATTTTTGTGAATGATGGTATTTTGTAACCAAAAATATTTTTGTGTGGCTATGTTTGAATTTATTTTGAAAAGTAATTACGTACCTTTTAACCTGGCACGTATGTGCCAGGCGCGTATTAAATAATGCGTGTATTTAATAAATTCGTTGGACCGTAAACACGGCCGTCGTAGGTCACCAGTTATAGGAGTTGTGTGTGCGTGATATGGTCAACTCTTGGACCAGCTTAAGCACCCTATATATATATATGTATATATCCCGTGTGGGGATAGCGGCACTAATCTTCTCCAAAATTAAACACCACCGTTAATATTTCAAAGTATAAAAAGTTTTTATAAATTTCAATTTATTGAATATTACACAATAAACTTTGGTTACACAAATTATTTTATAATAATTAGAAATTAATTTTTTTACGTTAATACAATATAATTCACTTAATTAATTATTAATTACCACCACGTTATATCACAAAATATCTATACCACATAAAGCGTGGGACCGATTAATTAAAAGATTAATAATGGCTGACGCCTTATATATTTTTTTAGAAATAAAATTTATTTAATATTTATGTACGTAGTACAGAAGACCGTTCTGCGCAAGGTAGAAAATCCAACTATATATTTTTTTACATATACACATGCCAAAATGGTGTTGACATACCAACTCACCAAAAATTGGTGTTGGCATACGAGAAGAATCGTATTGTCAAATCATCGTTGTCGTGACGAAAACGAGATGGAGTACACAGAATAATAGCAAATAAGAAATATTTCGTAACTGCTAGCGAAAACGAGATGGAACAAGTATCACTAAATATAATTTTAGAGTTCCGTATCATTTACGCTAGGTGAAAATGAAATTAGTTACGCTAAGAAGAATCTTATGCGTAAACCCAAAATGTGTATGTGGTGGCGAATGAATTGCAATTTATATAAATCAAATAATTAATTTATATGATTGCAATGCGTGAGTCACTACAAAACAAAAATAACATAACATAACATAAAATTTTAAATCTCAGAATATGAAAATATTAAAATTTAATTATTTGTAAAATATAAACTGCTTCAAATATATAAAAGAAAAACCGCGATTTTGATAAATTGTGGATGTTCTATGGCCGATCCTGCCTAAAGTATGATATGCACAAACGTGCCAGAATATTAACTACTATGTGTTTTAATTCAAATGTTAATAAAAGGTGGGATTTCTGGAACTCACCCATATAATTTTACATATACACATTTGCACCAATATGTTTAGTGTAAATAACTTTTTGGCCGCAACTGATCTTAATAATGAATTGGTCGAGTTCTCCGTATGTTACTCGAACATTAATTAATTCTTGATTAAATAGAAACGATTTTTATGTTTTAATTATTATTCACAAATTTTATTATAAACAAAATGGTTTAATTAAATATACAAAACTATTTTTTATTAGTCATCACCGATTTTCGCGATAGAAGAAATAGTAGATTGTTCTACAAGTAAAGAAAAGTGATAGTTTTCCAGCGAGTAAAATTGTTTAATTTACGAGCGAGCGCTAGCGAGCGAGTGGATTAACAATTTTACGAGCATGGAAACCACTTTTCTTACGTGTCGGACATGCTATTTTTTCGTGTATTTGACGACAAATCAGGTACAAATAAAAAAGGTAGACCCAGTTTGGATCGAAGTATGTATGCATAGCATGTATATAACAATCGCAGCAAGCAAATAAATAAAAGTCAAAAATTCAAAAATCATTTGGGAAAAAAGCGTTTCTATGAAGAAAAGTGTTTTTCTCAAATCGGATAAAATACGTCAGTTTTCTGGTTTGTTATCTGTCAGCAAAATGAAGTATTCCACGACACTACATCGTTGCTAGGCAACTTACTAAAAACAGTACTGGAAAGTATTCCTTGCCTAGGCAGAGAATACTTTCTAATACTGATTATCATCTGTTTTTAAGAAATACATGATATAATGTATAATCGCACGCGATTGTTATAATTCTAAGGTAACTTTGATAGTGAAATCTATTGAAAATATAAATTGGAAAATTTTGCGTATTTTAAAGAATATAATGAATAAAATGGATAATCTGATATACTGCCGATTAGAGAAAAAATCGTATGTGCAACTCGTGGAAAAACTATAATTCCCGGACTCTTATGGTTGCTGGAACTCGGCTGACGCCTCGTCCCAGCAACTTCCATACTCGTCCGGGAATATATCGTTTTTCCTACACGTTACACAATATACTATTATAGTGAAGAAATGTGTTGCTAAGGAGAAAAGTAGCAGTTTTCTTTACTGTTTTCAGCCAAGAAATGACACTCTTTGCCATTATGCCTGTATTCCATGAGAAAAATTGACTGACAGTCAAAAAAATCGAAAAGAGAAAAATAATCTGATACTCCATATAAGAGACAAAGACAACGCTTTTTTTATTTTTTTATTTTATAGCAAAATAATTTTAAACAAAAATAAAAAACACGTTGGCTTTGTCTCTTATATGGGGAGTCAAATTATTTTTCTCTTTTCGTTTTTTTTGACTGTCAGTCAATTTTTTCCATGGAATATAGGCATTAAGGACACGAAAAAAAATATTATTTTATAATTTTAATAACTGAGCGCGACGTTTTTCCTTGAAAGTTGAAGAGTGACTCTCTGTATGTGTGTGTACGCGAGTAAAAATGAAATTTTGACAGGATGAATAAAATAAATTGTTAGAGTTGCGTTTGTCTTTTCTTGACTCGCATTCTTTGTACCGCATATTTGGATGAATTGTGTTTGTTGGTTGAGCGGTTGCGGTAATGTTACGAGGGTATGCCAGGCACATGAGAGCGCTGACATATGTGTGTGAATATGTCGCGGAAATGAATGAGTAAATGCGTTGCTTGATAAATTGTGGTGGTAAGCGAATGAATGTATTTATTTGAATGCGTGAGCCGCTACAAATTCAATACCGGAGTGTCCGTGTAAATCAACACTGATGCTGTTAATTCAGGTATTGAAATTGAAAACCTACCTAAGTCTAATTTATTAGGTAATCATGTAATTATTAAATTATGAATTATATTATATGCAAACACAATTAATGAAATTACCAACTATCAATGAGCTAAATAAAAATCTGCTGTATTACTTTACAGTTACTTCGAATGCAAACCGTAAAGCAGTGTTGAAGATAGTTCAATCTAATTCAGAATATTCAGAAAACGATTCGGAAGAAGAGATAGACGATAGCGATGTTGATCGAAACTATGAGCCATTAAATATGATTCCATCTCCAAATATTCTATCCAGCGAAGAGGAGGCGGATCCAGATAGTAGCATCGTAAAAATGGCGGCAATTATAAAAACGAATATTTTAGAACATTCGGTTCAACCAAGGAAGCTGCATTCTAGAAAATATCATCAAGAAAAACGTAATCATAGGAAATTATATAACACTGGATCTGTCAAACTTGTTAAAGAAAGGAAAATTACAAAATTGTCTCCTTGTAGCACGAAGATTACCGAAAATCAACAACAGGTTATTTTTAATAAATATTGGGCCCTTGGTGATTACAACTTGCGACGTTTATTTGTTAGTGGATTCATTTCAATTGTTAATAAGAAGACCCAGAGCCTAATTAATGTAGAAAATACACAACGAAATCGTCAATATTCCTACAAATATCATTTGAAAGTAAATGAATATACGCACCAAGTTTGACAAAAGTGTTTTAAGTGCACCCTGGGAGAAACTGATAAATTTTTAAAAACTGTTATCAAGCATAAAGTAAATTCGCTCGGAATTACAATAAATCTTGATCAACGAGGAAAATGTTCTCATGGAAATAAATTACAATCAATCAAAATTAAAGTGACCACGCGGATCACATCGATACTTTTCCTAAATACGAATCACATTATTCAAGAAACAAAACTTCTCAGTTGTACTTAGGAAGTGACTTAAACATCGCAAAAATGGATCAACGTTACTGCCATAATCATGAAAATCCAGTGTCACTTTCCAAATATACCGAAATTTTTAAAACGAAAAATATTAATTTTAAAAAACCAAAAGTAGATACTTGAAATAAGTGTGATAAGTTAAATATGAAAATTAGCTTACCCTCCGAAGAACAGCTTAAGGAGCTAAAAATTATGCAAGAACAACATGTTGCCTCGTACAGGTAGATTTCATTAAGGATGACTACAATGATGATTAACCTTTTTTGAAAAAGGCGTCAAATTTTATTTTATTTAAAGAGTAATGAATTGAAATTTTAAATTTTATAATTGAATATATAGTGAATTATTATTATTTGTTTCTGTATTTTGTAACGGCTTATTTTGAATTAATATTAAGCTTCTAATTTTTAAAATACGGCCTAATAATAAATATGAAATAAAACTTTGAAATAAAGGTTTAACTTAATGAAACTTTCTTTGTTTTAAAATTTAATTTTTGAAAATGGGCTCAAGTTTTAAATTATTAGTTTCTAGGAAAACTGTGGTTTATTTAAGATACATACTTCAATCAATTTTTAAAGGCCCTACTATTTGATAAATCCCGTTAGGCTTCATCTCCAAATTACTCGTATTTTTGTTTGTATATTGAATTGAAACTTAAAATACCTTTATTCCAAAACTCTCAAAACTCGATTAGGTCCTTTTTCCATACTGTTACCTAAAGTTTTTGTTTTGAATTTCTTTTATGGAATGTAAACAAAATTGATGACCTACATAATTTTATATATTTATGTTTCGTATGTATAATTGTTTCTGTTCATTCTCATGTTTTTAATTTCAAAATTGCTTATCTATTGATACCAAAGATGTGTGATTATACAACACTACGTTTATTTAAAATGTTTCCCAATTTTAATTAAATTCCAAAAAAATTAAATGTTTATGCCTAAATTCACCTAAACGACCACCACTTTCAACTATTAGGAATTAACAGGTTGTCTTTGCAATAATGAACTTCGAAATAATTGCTTATGACTTAATAGGACTGCTCTTGATGCATCCGTAAAATTGTATTGCTGGCAAAGTTCACAATTAATTTTTGTCCTGCATTGTGTCATTCAAAATGGTTTCCAAACTGAGTTTACAAATAGTATCATTAATGGACAATGATATTTTCCCACTAGAGGGGTTTTAAGTTATAATTGATGAACCCTAAGCTTTCAGTATTTGTTGACTGTTGTTTGATTCAAAATTATCGTCAGGTGACTCTACTAAATTGTCTGTTGTTTCATCGACAAAAATGAAATTGATATCTTCACTCGGGGATTCACCTATTGTCACAATTTGAATTTCTTTTTCATTGCAAGTGCTGCCGTTTGCAATCGGGTTGTAGTGAACATTGCACACATTTGTGCTCAAGATTTCAAACGAGTTTTGTGACATATTCGCCTCTCAGAATGCTTAAATAAAAAGCACTTCAGAATTATTATGATAGTTTTACATGTTTAGTCGTCTAAATAATGGGTATTTAATTTCTTATTTTTGTTAAATTAGTGCTATAATTAATTATTGTGAAAGGACTTTTTGAATCGCTAAGTTCCAAAATAAGTTTTAGTACTTATTTTAAAATTCGGGCGGCAAAACAAAAATATAGAACATTATTCACCAATTGATGTAAATTAATTGGCGGTGGTAACTAATAAATTAAGTTATCGGAAATAACAGGTTTATCTTCCTCTATTGCATGCGCAAGCAAATGATTGACATGTTTTTTATCAACATTTTATTTAAATTAACCAATTCATTGTTTCGATCAGTAATAATATTTACAATAATTTAAAAAATACCAGCTTTGTAAGTAGTTCCTTTAAATTGAAACTCTGTGTAAGCCGAAAATAACTCATATGAAAACAACCTTTTTATTTTAATATTTCTATAACCTGATAATCTGTATTTTTCATTTAATATTATATTATCTAACGGTTATTCAAGTAAGAATTGAGCAAATTTCATTTAACATTTTTTAGCAAGACTTACTAAAATATTAATTTTATTTGTGGTAGATCGAGCATCACATTTAAATTCTCGGTGCTTCCCTTCATAACATAAACACAAAAAATATTTAGGCGGGCCTGATTGTTTCATTATTGAGACATAGTGGGTCAAGAAATAAAATTTAGGTTTCAAGTTATCATTAAAGAGAGACATATACAATTAGTTATGCTTTTTAACTTTTAACGTCAGTTTATTTAATATATCAGAGGTAAAATAACTAGAAAGAAGTAAATCTATTAATTCAATCAAACATAACAAAAATTTCCATACTGGATCATTCACTGGAACCTAATCTCCAATTGGGAATTTGGCGTCGCCTTACTGCAGCCGATATTCATTTAATGTTACGCTCATGTAAAAAGAAACCCAACGAAACATTTATGGAGTATATTTATAGGATTAAAAGTATCGGTGGTCAAGGTAACTTAGATGAGGGTGACATAATCAAATATACAATTACTGGTCTTTACGAACCAGATCTTGTAAAATCGTTAGCGGCACAGAAGTTTGGTACTACATTACAGTTAGCAAATCAGGTTAAGGGTTATGAGAGTATAATGTAACAAAAACATTTTCATCCCGCCGACAATAATCTCCGTAAAGAGAGTTATCGTGATAGTTTAGAGAAACCCAAAAGTTTCAAATGTCACAAAATTGGGCATTTACCTCATCAATGTATTGAAAAGGTTTTAGTTTGTTCATATTGTCAGAAAGGAAGGTCACTACGAATTTCAGTGTAGAAAAAAAAGATTTGACACAAATACGGCTGATAAAACTGGTAATCCAGTAAAAAGTGTCAAGCGAGTAGAATTAATCGACGAATATCATAAAATGATTGTGGTAAATGGAATAGTAGCCAAAGGTTTTATGGGAAGTGATTGTGTCACTGTTCGAGAAAGTTTCGCTAGTAAGTTAAAGCTACTCCTTGTTCCCCATAAACAAATGTTGAGAGGTTTTGGCGAAGAATCAGCCGTTACAACGGGTAAAAGTTTGTCACAGATTCAGTTTGATAATATTAATGATAATATCAGCATAGTTGTAGAGCTTTTGACTGTTCCAAATAAAATGCAAAAAGATGAAATTATGGTAGGTCGTAGTAATTTAGACAAGCCAGATATAGTCATCGAGGAATCTTAAAAAAAATTGGTCATCCGAAGAGTTAGTAACGACGCATTGAATTCTATCGAGGAAAATAAGGTTAGCACTATTAATCCGATTAATAATAAAGCGAAAGAGGTTGGTTTAGTTGACATTGTTCAAGAGAATATTCTTAAGCTAGAAAACGACATCACTGAAATTAAGGATGAATTGAAAGATGATCATTCAACACCGGCGGAGATAAGGAAAGAGGATTCCGACGAATCAGACAAAATAAATGAGTTTAATGTAAATAGTGTAGAGACTGATAGAGTTATCGAAATTAGTATCAGCGAATATTTGTCCAAAGCCGATAGGGACAAGCAATATGTGAGAATTAGGAATGACAGATCGTGCAGAAATAAAAATTGTTCTGAATGATTCTATACCAGTGTGTTACCGAAGCTATCGTTTATCTGTTTCCCAGCGCGAGAACGTATCGAAAAATATCAATGATATGTTGGCTTTGGGCATAATTCGAAATTCTGCGTCCTAATATTCGAGTCCAAACGTGGTTAATAACCACAACGGCGATAACCACTGGTTATCGCCGTTGTTTAATAAATTCTATCGATCAAACGAGATGGATAACGAGATTGTTGTTTACATGGCTGATACAATTTTACCCAGTGTCGATATAAAAAATAGGTTGAAACTACTCGAGAAATTTTTATTAAAACTTCGCCAGTATGGCCTAACTTTGAAACTAACCAAATGTAAATTTTTACAAGAAAATGTGGCATTCCTTGGTCATGATATCTCACAGCAGGGAATAAAAGCAGGGGAAGTTAAGATTATCGCTGTGAAGAGTTTTCCCGCACCGATAAACGTTCATGAAGTTCGAAGTTTTATAGGACTTGCCAGCTATACTTTAGAAAATTTGTGCTGCATTTCTCAACAATAGCTGAGCTACTGACACGTCTCAACAGAGTAGACACCAAATATCAATGGTTTGTGAACGTAATGTTCTGACATTATATAACTCAAAGAAGCAACATCGGATTCACACCGACGCTAGTATGCTTGGGGTGGCTGATATGCTCTTGCAACTAGAGGAGGACAACTGTTCACATCTCGTGGCGTATTTTAGCCGTCAAACGTCGAACTTACAAAGAAAATATCACAGTTTTGGGCTTGAAACCTTAGCGGTTGTTGAAACAATTGATCAATTTCGACCATATCTTCTAGGTAAACATTTTACAGTAGTTACAGACTGCAATGCTCTCAAGACCGCATCTACCAAAAAAGATATCAACTCGCGTATTGGTAGATGGTGGTTACTCCTTCAAGATTATGATTTTAATATCATCCATAGAAGTGGTAACCAAATTGGTCACGTAGATACAATGAGTAGAATCCCGGTTCTGCCACCGTCAGATATCAATTTCATAGAGGATGCGAAATTATTCAAATAATTAGCGATTTAAATGACGAAAAATCGAAACAACTACGATATGATTACAAAGTGCTGAATGAGAAGTTTTATCGAAAAAGGAATAATAATGATTTCCTATTTGTTGTACCAAAAGAAGTTCGTCGAAGAATTTTAGCTGAATGTCATGATCAAAGAGGGCATTTCAGTATTGATAAAACTATAGTGCTATTCAAAAATACTACTGGTTTCCACGAATGCGCCAAGTAGTTAAAAAGTATATCACGTCGTGTATGGAGTGTCGCTACCACAAAGGGAAGGGTGGAATGAAAGGAATTGAACTACATCCAATTGAAAAGGTGCCAGTACCCTGTCACACCTGGCATCTTGACCATTTCGGTCTATTTAAATAGTCACATATTGGGTATCATCGATGCTTTCAGCAAATATGGATATATCAAAGCTGTAAAAGATACTTCAACACAGTATGTTATCTAAGCAATGGATGAATTGAGTCTTCATTTAGGGACACCAACTCGTGTTATATCTGATAAAGGTTCGGCATTCACGTCAAATTCCTTCAACAAGTACTGTGTCGAAAATAATATTAATCGCATACTCAACGTCACGGCAACACCGCGAGCCAATGGCCAATTGGAGCGGTCCAACAGAACAATATTGAGTGCAATACGAACAATGGTTGAAAATGTAGGATCAACGCATTGAGAAAGCTGACTTCGACCAATTCAATGGTCAATAAATAGCTCACCCAACTCTACAACTAAAGTCTCACCGCAAGAACTACTGTTTGGTTTTAGTGCACAACCTATTTTTGGGGGAAAACTTGCATTGGAGTTGCATCAAACAACGCATGAAAATGATAAGACGGAGATCAATTTACCAGAGTTACGTGAAGAGGTGTCTCTTCATATTAAGTAGAACCAGGAACAACAAAAGATTAGATTTGATCAGAAACATAAAGCACCGGAGGAATTCCAGGAAAGAGACTTAGTGGTCGTATTCCGAGAGCCAGTTTCGACTGGTGCAAGTAAGAAACTTCAACAACGTTTTCGAGGTCCATACACCGTCACAAAAATACCACAGGGAGATCGATATCTTCTTATAGATAAAAATCCGGAGCCTGGATATTGGGGAATTATCCTCAGAAGAGGTTTGTGGTAATCCTCGGTCAGGTTGGCCGAATATAGCGCCATCATTTGAATTTATCTTATATTTATTTTGAATTATTGTAACGTCATTTGTAGAAAGAACCGAACATCATGGTCGTGCCCATGTAACAAATTTCATTTTTAATTGAAAAAGGGAAAGAAAAATCAGTCCTGACATCACCGTTTAACCGTGCACAATAAAAAGTAATGATCTATTTAAGGATTAATGCAGTTTTAATTTATTCAACGAATATCCTAAGCAAATAATTGTTTTACATAATTAAGCACTAATTTATCTTATTAAGTTCAAATCAAATCCCAGAAAATAAAGTTGATAAGAGACCTAAAATAAAAAAGTAGAGAATTAAAACAATAAATAAGCCGTTTATTTTGCAAGTGGATCAAGCCCATATTTTGTTGAAACGAGATAATGAAAGAATAAAGAGTAGCAAAGACTATTAATTAAAACAATAGAAGGTTTATTGTCAGAAATTGTCCATTATAGCAATAAATTTTTTTCAAATTAATAAATGATTTTCATATGAGAAAACCCTTATTAATAGAATAGCACTCTACTATAGCACAAATTACAATTTCGGATTATTTCTCTCAGTGTATGCACTAACATTGAAAATTCCAAATGTATGCAAAATAATCTTGGATTTACATTTTAATTTAAAACAGGCTGCCACCTATCCAATATCAAAAGCAATTCGTTATGTGTTATGTCTTGAATAAAAAAAAAAATTCTATGTGCATAACTGTACTAAAATAAAAACATAGAATTTAACAATTAGTTACAGGCTATTTGAATAGATGCCACCAATATCAAATTTATTTGTGTCTTTGCTTTTAATTTAAAATTTGTTACAAATTTACACGAAATTAGAACAAAAACGTTTAATTTATTTCTCCATGAAAAGCATTTTAAATTAATTTAGCTTACGGTTTAGATTTATTAGAGAAAGTAATTTAGAAAGAAGCAAACAAAATAAAAACTAAAAAGATTATTTATTTCCATTTGTTGTGTGTATATGGTGTGAGTTTAGCTTAGGCAAGTACTTTACTATTTCGATTTGCGGTTTCCTTGAGAATAAATAATTTTTGTTGGTGTTTTTCGTACAACAAAAAAAATTGTTAGTTTGTTGATTTTATCTACGTTATAATTAAGATTTAAAACAAAAATTTCTTTATTAATAATTATGTTACATTTTGTTGTGGTGGTCCATTAAGTAGCTGGGTCGATTTTTATTTTTAATTTAAATAATTTGGTATTAAGTCTAATAGCCAAAGCGCAAACACTATTCTTAACACTTAAAAAATAATTACGAGAATAAGTCAGATTAACATATGTGTATGTACGTTATATACCTAACCAACGGACATACATATTATATGTATAACATGTAGTCATGGTTCGATGATTAGTTCCCTGTTGAATTAAAAAAAAAATTATCGTAGTTTTTTTTTACCTTTGACTATCAGTTCATTCAAACACACCGCTGTTATTTTTTTACTTCTTTTTTTTATCATTTTAGAGTTTCGTTTGTCGTCGTAGCCTTGCGGAGCCATACACTTGCTATATGGCGTTTCTACAAAATAATTATATTATTATGTACATGTGAAGTGGTTAGATTTTTGTATAACAGGTAACACGTTATTGTTATACCTCTGTGTGGTTTAATCGACATATGTCGTTATTGTGTATACATTCACGATTCACAAATGACAATTAAATTTTAAGTTTAGCTCTATTGGGATTACAAAGAGGAATTTAAAAACCACTATACAGAGACTAAAAACAACTATTGTGCCAACTATTGAAATTTAGATTTTGGTTTTATCTTTATTGTTATTAGTAAAAAAGGTCAGTGCTAAACGGAAGTATAGATTTTTAATTTTTAAAGAGCTCTCGAAACTATTGAATTGGAAACATATTTGTACATAAAATTTTGTCAATAGCATAAGGGTACGGTATTTATTAATGAATTTAAGGCAACAATTTTATTGACTTGTATATGTAACTGTACTGTTTATTATACAGCAGGTGGATTCGACAGATCATTGTTTTTTTTACACTGAAATTGAGGGCTTTCATGCGGAAACTACACCGAATATGTGGTGGCTTTCAATTAAAATAGGCTGTTCTCGAAAACTTGTAAAGAACTTAAAAGACTAGCTTGAGGCTGCTGAAGATCGTAATTTGGGGACGCTTTTAAGTAGTCACAATCGTATATATATTGAAGTAGCCAATTATTAACCTCAGAATGTCTACCTTTGCAAAATAACAAGGCACTCGAATAAAACATCGGCTACTCAAAATAATTTCAATAATTATAATTGAACGAATAACATTCGAAAATAGTGTAAAAAGTATTTTGCGTATGATTGCGTTGTATTAAAGGTCGCTGCACGAGTATGGAAATAAATCCGTACAATCTGAATCCGAACGAAGTTAGTAACTTATTTGACCTTATGCTAAATAAATTCCCGTAAATTCGTCTATTTTACTTATCAACTTCTCTTTGCTTTTAGTTTCAATAATAATAAATATACATATGACAATTTCAATAATAACAAAATAACAAATTTTTTTAAAAATCGAAAAGTCATAAATAAGCAAACAAACAAAAAATTGGGGAAAAAATAGCTCGTAATACATATTTTTTGGTATGGTTATGTTGGTTTTCTGTGGATATTTTGCTTAATGTTGAAATAATTTTAACTCGAGAGGAGAAATAGGGGAATAGTTTTCTCGGTCACGTGACAATATTTAGGTAATTTCATTGGATGAATGACCGGATTCAGATAGTACGGATTTATATCCATACTCGTGCAGCGACCTTAAATGATTGCGTTGCAATAAATATATAAAATAGTTGAAAATTGGTATAATCAGACTTTTAACAAGATATATGCGTAAATTCACTAAGCGAGTATAAACTATAATTGCCACGCTGGCATAGGGATTTTATATGATCAATCCAAGTGAGTTTTGGGTTAAATATTAGTCCTAAGTTATTAACTGTAGGCACAAATGAGATAATATCATTGTCTAAATAAATCAGGGGTTGCAATATTATGAGAATTATTTCTAGAAAGCAATAATGATTTACTTTTAGTGGGACTAATAGCAAGTGAATTATTCTTGGCCCATAAGGAAACATTTTTAAGATCAGGATTAAGTCGCATGACAATCTCATCCAACTCTGAAAAGTCGCCACCAATATACAATTGCAAATCATCAGCATAAAGATGAAATCGACAATTCCGAATATGCCAAAGCAGATCATTACAATATAGAACCCTGAGGCACCCCAGCAAATACTCCTCGAATACTAGATTGAGCTTCTGCATGCTTTACGAAATGTTTGCGGTTGCTCAAATAAGAATGAAGCAACATAATAGCAGAATTCGAAAATTTATAATATAAATGTAACTTCTGAAGCAAGTGGATATGGTTAACACAATCAAAAGCTTTAGAGATTCTAAAAGGTCTAAAATACCAAATGAATTTCCCTTGTCCAGAATAGTTGATAGATCATCAACTATATTCACCAGTGCAGTGGTAGTGCTATGACTAGGCTTGTATCCTGATTGGAATTTGCTTAGAAAATCAAACCGGATAAGATGCTCGGTAATTTGGAGTTGAATAATTTTCTCTGGTACCTTTGATAAGGCCGGTAAGATACTTATCGGACGAATATCATCAAAACCAGAATCCACATCTTTTTTAGGTAGAGGAATGATAGAAGCAACCTTCCACAAATCAGGAAACACCGATTTCGTTAAACATTGGTTAATAATAAATGTGATATGAGGCAGAAATAATTCAATAAATAATTTCAGTACTTTAAAGTTTATATTATCATATGCCATCAAATCCGATTTAACAGCACGAAATGAATTCAGACCATAAGCTCATCGACACAATCAAATACAAACGCGTAGCTTACCGAACTAATAAAATTAGAATCAAGTAAAGGTAAAACACCAAAAGAATCACTAAACTTACAAATTCCATTCAAAATTTCCTCGGCAGAAAACATAATGACTGCCTCATTTGATTTACCTAAAACTCCAAGTTTTTTTAAATTGACCCATGTTCTTTTAGAATTGTATACATTCCCAAAATAGAATGAATGCTTAGCTTCATTAATGGATACTTCACTAAAGGGAAACCAAATCATGCTCCAATCCATATTTTTTATAAACCAAATCTCTACGCTCCATTAAATCCAAAATATAAGCATTTAACCACGGAGCAGTAGGACATCTATTTATAACTCTCTTACGAGGCACACAAATATTATCTAACTGTAAAATGTTTAATTTGAATTCCTCAACTATATCATTCACATCCGAATAAAAACAAAAATTCAACCAGTTCAACGAAAAGAAACAACTTACTACTACTTTACCTACTCGACAGAATTTATAGCATATGCAAGAACCAAGTCATGATCAGAAATAGCAGGAACAGCATGTTGCCCAAAAGAAACAATATTATGCCTATCAGGCTCATATAAAATTATCAAATCCAACAGGGCTGTTATCCATTCTAGTCGGTTTAAAAGGTAAATAATATAAATTGTACAAACTCAAGCAAACACTAAGCTTATTAATAGTCAAAATGTTAAAATTAAAATCACCGCAGCAAATAACTTTTTCATACTGTAACACATATTGAGAAAAAATTATTTGTAAATTATTAATATCCTCCGTACGAGCCTTTAGTTATCAATCAAAATAAGAATTTTTCCAAACCGTCCAATAAGTTCAGATGCCAAAATTTCAACTTTTCCAAATGTACCAGAAAATAATTTACAGACTTTTAGAGTATCCCTGAAATAAATACCAACCCCACCCCATCGTGTATTATTTATACGATCGAAACGTATTAATCTATAATTATTAATATGGAGTGACTTGTTTGAAATTTTACCATGAAGTAGAGCTTCCGTCAACGCAAGGAAATCAAATTTGTAAACATCCAACAGTATAGTAATGTCATTAAAAGGTTTAACCAAACTACGAACATTTAAACGCCAAACCATAAACAAGAACTAGCACTGCAGGTAAGTCTATCGCCTGGAACAGCCTTACCACAGTTTAAAGTACAATCTAAAAACCTTGTGGATTGGGTTGGCAGAGCCTTAAAAAAGGATGACTCTTAGTTTTATTTTGAAATTCCTTCACTAGAACACCAGCTGGCCAAGAAGTTGGATTCATCAATTTATCAAACATAGTAACGGAAATTTTTATTTTAAATGATGAGAGTAATCCTGCTTGAAATTATCACTTAATTTTGGAGTAAAACGATGAACAAATACTTCAGACAAATTGAAATTGTCTAGCAAATATTGGCTGATATTTGCTTCAGTAACATCCGGGTCAAGTCTGGAAACAAAAATCAGTTTTCGAGGTTCCACAGCACGTAAGATACCACCGCGACATAATATAGTTGTTCATAACAGATTTTGGAAATGGAGATGTAGACTCCTGGGCTGGAGTATTTATGCTCATGGGAGCACTAATAATTTTCTTGCGCAAGTTCATTGTTACAGGCTGAATTGTCGACAATGAACTAATGTCAGGTAGAGGATAACAAATTGGCAAACCATTTGATTCAATAACATCTGAAGCAGGTTTACATACCGGTGAAGAAACATTAATTGTTTTGTTATTATTTGAATTACTAGCAACATCTAATACTGATTTCTTTGACACTGCACTAGATTGGCGTAAATAAGTTTCCAATTCGTAATCCGCTTCTGGTTGAACTTTCTTTATAGGAATTACAGATGATTCAATATTTTTCACCATTCTTTTTATTTCACTAAAATTATTGACATGCATTTTATAAACGTCATTACAATTATCGCAAAACCATCATACATTTTTAAAATTTTGTATGCAGTCAAATGCTGCTTTTTTTATCCCCACACATTTGTAGTGTGCCACATTTGAGCAAAAACCACTATAAACTAAACCATTTTCGTATGTTTTTGTAACTGATTGACTGTATGAGCTGACTGGCTAAATATACGGCCTGACTGACTGATGAGCATGTGTTCCTTTCAAATAAATAATTTTCGTGTAATTTATTTTTTTCAGTTTTCGATTTTTAATATTGTTCATCGCGTGGATCATATTTGAATAGGATTTTACATTGTTGTTTAATAATTTGTTGGAAGTGTTTAATGTTTTTGTATTAGACTGACTGACGGACTGATTGTATGAGCTGACTGACTGAAGTTATTTTATATTTCTTCCTCAGTTCAATTATAGAGAAATGCCGAGGTTACGATCGAACGTAGGCAGACATACTCGACGCAATCGAAATTTAAGATCCACCCGCGAAAATCTAACGCCTGCACAACTTTTAGAACGCAACGAAGCAAATATAATTCGTATGGTTGCATCAAGTGTTGAACAGCGCGCGGCACACTTGGAAACAATGCGAGCAAATAGTATACGACGTATTACTACTGATTCAAATAGACATCTGGGACAATTGCAAAATCGAGTTAGAATGCAATTATCCAGAGCATTAACTTTGTCTTCATTTAATCGTGTTGCTTTCGCCTAGGATTCAGAAATCAATTACAGTGCAAATTCCTAAATTAATATTGGTGATATGAGTGTTGAATGTCAATATTGCCATGCACTGAAATTTAATAATGAGTCTGCTGGAATGTGTTGCGCATCCGGAAAAGTGATTTTACCACCGCTAAATTCACCACCCAAACCATTACAATCATTGCAGTTGGGTCAAACTTCAGATTCAAAATTATTTTTGAGAAAAATAAGAAAATTTAATTCATGTTTTCAAATGAGTTCGTTTGCTGCCAAAATTATTTCAAATTCAGATGCGCAAGGCCGTAATTTTAATTCAACTTTTAAAATACAGGGGCAAGTGTATCATCAAATTGGCTCTTTACTTCCATTACCAAATAAAGACCCAAAATTTCAGCAAATTTTTTTTTTTTTGGTTGTACCATATTCACCATTACTATCAAAGACATATAAAGCGCATATAAATGTTGAATATTGTTGCTCTGTGAAACCCATCAAATACATATATAAATATATCCACAAAGGTAGCGATATGGCTGTTTTTGTACTTCAAGGTGTGAACGAAAATGACGAGGTAACACGTTATCAAATGGGCAGATATATAAGTAGCAATGAGGCTATATGGCGTATACTTTAATTTCCAATACACGACAGAGATCCTTCGATTACTCATTTAGCTATACATCTTGAAAACGGTCAACGCGTATACTTCACAGAGTAAAATATATAACAACGAGCAGCTGCACCACCAAAAACCACATTGACTGAGTTCTTTCAATTATGCCAAGAAAACAGTGATTATGGGCGATTTGCAAAAACTTTGCTATATGCTGAAATTCCAACTTATTTTACATGGAAGGAAGCCCAGTTGAAGCTCATCCTGGCATCTTTCAACCAAACGCTCTCGGCAGACTATATACAGTTCATCCTAGACAACGTGAGGATTTTTATTTGAGATTACTCTTGATTAATGTATCGGCCCAACATCAAGGTGGTTTCTTATTCTTAGATGCTCCAGCCGGAACCGGAAAAACATTTTTAATTTCACTAATATTGGCTAAAATACGATCACAAGGCAATATTGCTTTGGCTGTAGCATCTTCTTGAATAGCTGCCACCCTATACTAGATGGAGGAAAAACAGCACATTCCGCATCAAAATTACCGTTAAACACTTAAACAAACGAAAACGCAGTCTGCAATATTAAGCCACACTCCAGCATGGCAAAAGTTCTTAAACAATGTCACATAATTGGCTCACAAATACTCATTAGAAGCCCAAAATCGTACACTTAAAGATCTTAAAAGAAACGACAGACTTTTCGGCGGTGTATTGATTTTATTGTCAGGCGATTTTCGACAAACATTGCCAGTTATTCCGCAATCAACGCATGCTGACGAAATAAATTCCTGTTTAAAATATCCTTTCTATGGCGCAGCATCCAGACATTTAAATTAACAACAAGATTCAACAAGACACAAAAATACATACATACATTTAAATCCATTGATACAGTCGTTGATGAAAATGAAAGTGTTAATTTTCCCACCGAGTTTTTAAATTCATTAGATCTACCAGGAATACCATCACATATATTGCAACTAAAAATTGGTTCCCCTATTATTTTGCTACATAATCTCAATGAACCAAAGCTCTGCAGCGGCACTAGATTAGTACTCAAAAAAAAAATCGGGGTAGGCTGTGTCTTCTACACCGCCGTAGATGTTTTAGGTATAGGTTTGTTAAAATAAATTTCTTTATTATTAGCATCATGAAATGAGAGTACAGTGATTGTTTACAAACAACACAAGAAGTACGATATGAAGCGCAGGGTCTCAGCGGAGATGTGCCTGATGAATGTGAGTTTCGCGGACAAATGCCTCCCAAAGTCGCCGAGGCTAGTGTGGTGGATACCAAGCCTAGGTCAAATATATATAAGAGTGCACACTGACATGTGACCTAGCATTGTAAATCGCCACTTTGTAGATCTAAATTTTAATTAAAATTTATGTGGAAATTATTTATTTTAATTTACAATAAATTATCTGCCACAGTTTCTTTATGCACAAATTACAACTAGAATTGCTCCGATCAGATGAGGCATGAGGGGTTGTCTCGCTACAGTGATCTCAAGCATTGTAAATCGCTATTTTGTAGTTTTTAATTTTAATTAAAATTTATGTGAAAATTAATTATTTTAATTAACAATAAGTTGTCTGCCACAGTTTCTTTACGCACAAATTGACATCAGAATTACTCCGGTCAGATAAGTGATTCTCATGGTTGGTTGTAAATCGCTGTTTTGTACTTTGTAATTTTAATTAACATTAATATGGCGATTAATTATTTTAATTTAAAATAAATTATCTGCCACAGTATTATTAAGCACAAATTAATAACCGAATTGCTCCGATCTGATGAGGCATTCTCTTGTTACAGTGCCCTCAATCTCTATAAATCCCTATTTTGTAGTTTGAATTTTTAATTAAAATTTATGTGATGATTAATTAATTTAATTTAAAATTAATTAGCTACCACTGGTTTTTTACGCAAAAATTGACACCATTGGATCTCTGATCGGATGAGCCATTCTCTCGCTACACTGGTTGAAGCATTTAAATCGGCCGAAATCAGAGGTTCGCGGCGCGGGTTCCTGTGCTGCCGGATGACGTCTTTGCAATACTACTATGCGTGACACATAAAGCCGAAGGACCAATCTAAGCAATCATATCTTTAAATTAAAGGCAGTGCTTATAGTTGATGAGTAATTGGCTCCGACCAAGAGCTAAATTTGGGGTAAGTTTTCTGAACATGCGGTGTAAAACGTTATCACGTCAAAATGTATGGGTAATATCATCGAGGCAACCATAATAACTGGAAAATGTAAAGGAGAACATGTATTACTGCCACGAATACCAATGATCCCAAACGATGCTCCGATTCAGTTTAAACGTCTACAAATTCCGATTCGTTTGGCATATGCCATGTCGATAAATAAATCACAAGGACAAACAATGAGTGTATGAGGCTTGGACTTGGAAAATATACACAGAAGCTGGCGAAACAAGGAACATAGTGCACACATTAGCATTACAATAATCGTTCATATTATTATTTTACAACATTTTTCACTTATTCTTTCAATAAAAACATTTATTAAAAATAAATTTACATTTATTTTATTTTAATTCGTTTAAATAAAAAATTAAATTTATCTAAAATTTACATAAACATTTATTACTCCGCCTGTGCGGGACAATGTCCGCCGGGTCAGCTAGTATAATTATATAGGCGATGATAGGTTCGGAATGGTGGACATCCATAAAATTAGTTTCTCCTAATGAAATTTCGGTAGACAATGTAAGCCAGATCCATAAATTGACATCAGCCGCAGGTTCTACCACTAGTGTCTAGAATATTTTCAAAATTTTGTTTATGGTAACACATACGGATTTAAGAAACAATCTTGGTATGGAAAAAGAGGCTAAATTGGTGTTCATTAATTCGTAAGGGTTTAAATAAACCAAATTAATTCTGAAGCACTGAATTAATTCGAATGTACCTGCTAAGCCATGCTACAATATTATCATTGTTAAAATATGATTTCAAAAATTTTTGTTATTTGTATTTTTCAATAAATTGAAACATTTATTTTACGAAGCAATAATATAATTAAAAATACACACATTTTTAAATTTGTTTAAAAACACTTGTTAAATATTTCGCAAAATTACAAAAAGTTTAAAAAGTCACTCGATCGATTTCTTCTTGATGATGGCTTAACAAGCCGAAATCGATCGAGTGATTTTTTAAACCTTTTCTAATTTTGCGAAATATTTAACAAGTGTTTTTAAAAAAATTTAAAAATGTGTGTATTAAGTGTGTTTCGCCAAGTGCCTGCGGCAGAAAGGGTAAAAAGTAATAATTAAAAATAAATATTATACACGTATCAATGATTCCATTTTATTAATAAAAAGCAGACTCGAATAATTTAATTCAAAATTTATATTTCTATCTTCCACCTAATCTAATAAATTTAAAAAACTAATTTAATTGAATACAAAAAGCTGATTTAAATCAAAAGAATTAAATGATTTGTATTTTTTCAAAAAATACATGAATTTTACGCACCCTGGTAATCAGTAACTAATTAATATTGACTTTAGGATGCCAATGAATGAAAGCAGCAACAAAAGTAATTTATAAAAAAGTGTATCGTCCTAAGCATGAACTAAACTATACTAACTATTGACCACCATTGTGTCTGTAACCGGGCCTCAATCCTATTCTAACTATCCTATTCAAACCTTTCAAGTTAATGTAAAAAGAGTGTAAAAGTGAGAATGCTTAACCCATTTGATCCCACTGTACCTGTACGGGTATACAGAAAAATCACTAAATTTACGACGCCACTACTGCGGTATTTACTGTCAAATTTCGATTTGAATTTTACCGTTATATATGTTTTTAGTTTGTCTATCATATTTTAGAAAAAATCCATTTCGGAAAAGGATTTTGAATGTTATAAAATATTTGAAGTACAAATATTTTACACAATTTGTGGGATCAAATGGGTTATTGCTTGGTCGTACACTCAAAATCATTCAATCAATCAAATGAAAATAATATTCTTAAAAGTACGTACCTGCTAGATAAGTCTTAATTATATACATAATTAATTTTAAATTTATCCCACAAATGTGAAGCGTGTGCCATTGATTATTCTCTTAGTTTCAGTTCACATAAGATCAAAAGACAAAATGTTAATACTAATCCGTCTCTCTCTTGTTTTATAAAAGAATACAAACATCTGTAAAAGGCATAAATTTAAAAACTATCATTCGGACGTTAACTTTACATAACTATACATACATATATCTATACACTTTCTCATACATCTTCAAACACTATAATTTTTACTTCCCTAAACTGCTAAAACTAAATTATAACTTTTTTTTATATCAGTTGGAAAAAAATTATTCACCTGTTCTCAAATAACAATTGTGAGACAATTACCTCATAAACAAAAAAAAAACAAAGAAACAAAATAAAAACGAAACAAACAACATACCGCGAACCAAAAACACTATCTTCACACAGGACAGAATAAAATATAAAAGATAGTAAAAAAGATAAAAACAACAAAAAAAACAACAACAATAATAACATAACATATTTTTGTTAAATTTATAAACTAAAAATTTCATTCAGTCAATATGTTGTAGTAAAAAAAATGATCTCAAAATTTTAAGTCTGGCGAACGGTGATCGCGGTCAGTCATATTCGGGGATACGAAAAGTCAAAGTGTAAAAATTTATTGTGCGCAAAGTGAATTTTCTTAAGTAGCTATTTAGTATAATTTGTGAACCGTTTGATTTATTAAAAGTTTAAAACTCAAGTGAATTATTTGTAAAAAACAAAATTGTGAATTAGTAATTAGATTTTATAAAAGGGGATAAATATTGTAAATAATTATTTTTTTCTTGTTTTGAATAAAACTTGGATTAATGGATATTAATTTAGTGCACAAAACTTTTTTAGGTAGGTAAAAAAAATTTTAACATTTTTTTTTATTTTGTATTTTTAATCACCTGTGTGTAAATAAAATATCGCGTGATTTTGTGATTAGAATTTTCATTTTTATTTATTTATTTTACTTTTCCTTGTTTTTCGCTATTTTTCATGTGTTTATTTATCGTGATAGTAAAAAAATATAATAATATTATACGATGTTGTGTAAAAATACTAAAACTATCGTTAAAATGAAAGGGCGCACAATTTAGAAGTAAGGGCGTAATTAAATTCTTGTTTGTTGGAAAATCGAAGAAAAATATTTTATTATTGTTGTAATCTAATTCTACGAATTTAGAAATTTTTATTTTATTATTGTTGCTGTTCTGGAAATAACAAACTTATTATTATGGACGATGTAATTGCAAACGGAATAATCAGTGCCGGCGATTTTTATAAAGAATTGCGAGAAATCGTTTAGGTACTTTTATTTGAGTTTTCAAAATGTTTGGACCTTTGATGTTACTAAAATTAAAGAAAATTTAATTGAAGGATGCAGAAGTAAATTTCTGTGTGTTGTGCTTAAAATCTCTTAATTAATTCAAATTATCCTAAAATTTAAAAAAAAAAAAAAAAATCAGACCAGCTTTGAAGCAGGGATTTGAAAAATAAATTATTAACCCCAAATAGAGTAAAAATCACAAGCTCGGTGTAACAAAAGCGCAATAAGAAAAATGTTTTGTTAAGTTAACATTTTAACGTGCAAATTGGAATATTGGGACGATAAAATAGAGCAAAATAAGATTTGTTCGAGCTTTTTCAAAGTTAGCTGTACTTTTGGGAGATTATCTTTACATGACAATTAGGAGCCACACCCAAAGAAGTTATTAATTGGTTTAGTAAAAGATCGCATTGATTTTCAGCCTTTAAAACATTTATCAAATCAATTAAACAAATTGTAAACTTTTGTTGATTTTACAGAAGTTATTATCAGAAGATTTATTAAACTTAAAAAAACTCTGATTGAATTTGATCAATGTTTGGTAAAAAAAATCCATAAAACGACAAATTATTTGTTAACTAGTAATTGCCCGTCAAAACTGACCAAAGTTTCTGTAAACTCAATATAGAGGCCACATATTACATAACGTTGTGTAACTTGGCCATAAGCCAGTCTACGTAACCAACCTGATTTAGTTGTGATTTATTATACTTCACAGAATTTAGAATTTTTAAAAATTTTGAAGTTTTATAAATTATTGTATATCCGACCACAGATATGTCCACAAGGTCTCGCCCATATTTTCGAATAACTTGGCCAAATGCCAAACTATGTAGCGAACCTGACCCAGTTGTGACGAACTTTATTATACTTCACAGAATTTAGAATTTTTAAAAATTTTGATGGTTTTATAAATTATTGTGTCAAGGTCTCGCCAATATTTTCAAATAACTTTGCCATATGCCAATCTACGTGGCCAACCTGATCCAGTTGCGATGAACTTTTACTGTACTTCACAAAATTTAGAAATTTTAATAATTTTGATGGTTTTATAAATTATTGCATCATAGAGATGTCCACAAGGATTTGTCACATTTTCGGATAATTTGGCCATATGGTTATGTTAACGCACGTTTTTCCTTTTATTATTGCTCCATCTCTATTTCCTATTCTTAATTTTAACCTATTGGCCAGTTGCACAACTCTTCCAATCAAGTATTCCCGGGCAATCGCGTGCGTCCTTCTGTTTATTACTTTCCGACAGTCCCTTGAGTTGTGACCCAACTTGTCGCATTCCCAACGCCTAAGCCTGCCTCTTCCGATTGATGGTACCATCCGCTCGATGTTTGATAGTCTGCACAGCCTCGTTCAACATCGCACAAGCGCTGGTTTCTGCGAAAGACGTGTCGTTTTGCGTGTCTCTGGATCTCGAATGCCGGCAATGAATGCGTCAATCTTAAGCCTTTCCTCATGTTGTATGTGCTAGATGTACTAGTCTCCTGATTGCAGAAGAAAATCCTCAAGCGATTTTCTTTCCTTTTGGTAGCGGCTTTTCAATTCCGTGCGATGGATTTCCCGTTTATGGTAGCTACCGTACTTCCGATCAGGCGCCTTCATAATTTCAAGATAGCTATTGCGCTCTTCTTGATCTGATGTTTAATTTCTTGGTTTGACTGGTTTATTTTGTCTAACCGTTGCTCATTTTGTTAGTTTAACTGCTCAATTTTCTCCAAGTATCGCTCATTTTCTTGTTGAATGTCAACATTTTGCTTCTCCAATTATCGCTCCATCGTTTCGTTTGACTGCTCAATTTCAAACCATCAACATTTTTAAAAATTCTAATTTCTGTGAAGTATAATAAATTTCATCACAACTAAATCAGGTTGGTCACGTATAGACTGGCATATGGCTAAGTTATCCGAAAATAAGGTCTATTCGAGAATGTGGAAAAGGCCTCGTAGACATCTCTGTATGGTCAGTGATATAACAACATTTAAATTCATCCAAAATTATTAAAAATTTCATATTCTGTGAAATATAGTATGTTAGTCATAATTGGATCAGCTTGGTGATATTTAAAGCTATATAGCCTTGTTATTCTAAAAAAGGTGCGGGACCTTCGGGACATCTCCAAGATTGGCGCTAAACATTTATTTAAATTATTAAAATGCAATCAACATTTAAATTATCTGGAATACAGTAAGATTCAACAAAATTGAATGCTTTTGGCCAACGAGATAAACAGATGGTCCAGCTATCTGAAAATAATGAAAATAACCTGTTTCCTATGCGAGGTTTGATAGTTTGAAAAATCCAAAATTACAAAAAATTTAAATTTTCATATAATCTTTCATAAATGTCTTTCAAGTATGTTGTTTAGTCCAAATACACAAAGCGCATTTCAACTGTTTTCTGACCGAAAAACCTGTTTTATGAACTGAATTTCCTGTTTAAAAGGAGTTTCAATCATAATATTTTTGACACACAAGATTACTTTCAAGTAAATATTCTATGTTAAAGACATAAAATATTTTGAATGAGCTGTCAAAAAAGTCACATTAATAGAGTATCCCGACGATTGAAACAAAAAAGTTTTCTAAATGTTTAGAGTCACGTAGCATGTTTCATGTGATGCTGGCATTGCAGGCCCCTGCGAGTCTTTGATCGGCGGTCTTTAAAGATTTTTATACGTTTCGTTCTTTGGTAGTTTGGTAATTTAATGGATGTTGTCATTATTGAACTATAATATTTCCGCAAAAGTATAATTATTTGGTTAATTGGGTTGAGATTTGCTTATATAAACTCAAAAGAAAATGAAAATTAATCTCGATTTTTCGGTTAATTGGTTAATTTTAAGAAAAACTGAGGATTGATTATTTACATACATGCTATAATTTGCCGGATGGTATATCCAAATTCCAAACTATATTCGTGAACTAATATTTTTTGAAATTACACTGAAATATACTAAAATTCAGTAAATTTCTTTTATTTTGTATAAAGTCAGTAGAAAACGTTTTGCAAAATTCATCGAGTTCATACCTAAAATAGCAAATTGAATTCTTTTAAATTTCTACAAACCATCTTGAACTAAACACAAATTAATAATTACCGATATTATTTATTGCGCTAACAGTATTTCTTAAAAATTTTGTAACCCTTTCATATTGATTATATCAATTTCAGAGTTAGTTTGGAAGTTGTGTAGAATAACTTGAAATAATAAAAAATAGCAAATTTGGGTATTTAGAGTGGGCCGAAAATTTTTTTTGTGTAAATTGGATAAAATATAAAGGTCAAATCTGAAAGTGAAGAAAAACAATTCAGGCTTTTCAGAAATCAAAGACCTTCTAATTTGTTTATTCCATTTGTTCATTCCTAACTTTTGTGAAGTTTAGCATAAGTTTTCCCTTTCAATAGCGATTAGTTTGGTCTATTCATACCAAATTCGCCGAAAATAAATTTCTAAATTGTTTATAAACTCTCAGATGAATTGGAATTCATCTGAGAGTTTATAAACAATTTAGAAATTTATTTTCGGCGAATTTGGTATGAATAGACCAAACTAATCGCTATTGAAAGGGAAAACTTATGCTAAACTTCACAAAAGTTAGGAATGAACAAATGGAATAAACAAATTAGAAGGTCTTTGATTTCTGAAAAGCCTGAATTGTTTTTCTTCACTTTCAGATTTGACCTTTATATTTTATCCAATTTACACAAAAAAAATTTTCGGCCCACTCTAAATACCCAAATTTGCTATTTTTTATTATTTCAAGTTATTCTACACAACTTCCAAACTAACTCTGAAATTGATATAATACAACAATTTTAATTAATTCATTTTGAATAAGTGGTCTTAATCAAACTGTTAGGATATTTCATCAAATTTAGAAATTACAGTTTTTTATACAATTCTAAATGTTAATCAAATTTCAACTTGATCTGAACGATCTAGTTTCAAAATTTGGAATTTCACTAATCATATTTTCCAAATTTTATAAATTTACAAATTTTTAAGCATTTTTCCAGTTTGAATTTATATTTTATTTCGACATAAAAAGACAACAAAATTGTAATTATTACTGAAAAAATGTAAGGGTAAATAAAAAAGTGGAAATAACGTGCAGAATCAGATAGGGGCATATATTTTTATAAGGTGGACAAGTCGCTGCTTGACACAATTTCGAATACTTACTGTAAAAATTACTTAAAATTTTCAAAACTGCTATGACCATTTCCCATAATCTCAGAGTGTTGCAGGTGTGGGTTTATATTTTGGTCAAGAGGACAAGTCTCGGAACCAATTTTTATTATTTGGATAAAACGTGTTGATATTTTTCGGCAAATTTAAAAAAAAGTGCAAATCACTTTAAATCTTCAAAACTACTGCTAAACTATAGTAATTTTCCATAATCTTAGAGATGTTATCAGTTATGGTTATAATGGGATAAGATAAACAATTTTGGGCGCGTTCAACAAATTTTGGAAAATTGTGCAAACTCGTTTCCCATAAATAAATATCGGCCCACATCTTAAGTTATGGGATATGGCCATAATGTAGCAGTAATTTCAACAGTTTAACTTTTTCACAATTTTCCGAAAAAATTTTACCGCTTTTTGTTTTTATAACAAGAAATCTTTTGGAAAGCATGTCCCACCACTATATGAAAATATAGGCCCACAAGCTGATAACATCTCTGAGAATATTGGAAATAGCTATAGCAGCATTGTTGAGTACATTCAATCATTTTTACAACTTTGGGAAATTTGTCGAACATGACCAACCCTTTTTATCTTAATAACAATATTTTTTCAAATAGTGCGATCTCCACTCTCGTCATCAATGCAAAGATGGGAGACCTCCTACCCTCGTGGGAGACTACCTACCTAACCACATTCGGTCACCATGTCTGGCGTTCTCTTGTGAAAGATCGAATTATTTGGAGGAACATCATTGAGGTGGCCAAATCATTTTATTCATACTTTTTTTGTATACGCTTTTCCAGTAAATTTACACTTTTTCGTAATTTGTGTAGCTGCACTTTGAATTTTTTTTTATTTTTACTACATATTTTGGAATTTCTGCTAATTTCAAATAGACGACAAAATTATTTGAAACCATTTTGATTTAGAGACATGCCCAATTTTAAAGAAAATTCATTTAGTTGTGACTTTCAATTGAAATAAGTTTAAAATTGAAGAAACAAGAACTAAATTTAATTTAGTATACACAGAAAGGAAATCGGCTACCGAGCCGACTGTTCGGTTAAATGCCTCAATTTCTGGCAAAACGAAAATATAAAGCAATTAACAAGAGTCGTTCTATGTACATTTTACACGTGAGTATTCAGCGTCAACTTTCATTATCACTAAAATGTTATGTTGATAGCTTTGGTAATTTATTATGGACACACGTATATTAATGGGCAGATTAGATGGAAGATCTTGTGTCGAATTGGTAAAGAATTCGTCGTTTGTTGCATTTTTTTTTTAGTTTAACGTAATTTTGTTGAAAAAGGTTGTCGTGTTTGGGTTATTAAAGTCAACAGTTATTTGTGTATCAGGTGACAATATAAAATAATAAAGTAGTAGTGCACATATTTAAAACGAATAATTCGAAATTGGCAAACAAAATAAAACATTCGTAAGCAGAACTTTCACATATTTCTTCACATGTTGATTCAATATGAAAAGATTATTCAATCAAGCTTGTTTCTATAATGTCTGGTCCTAAATCGCATAGTGTAACAAGTGCTAAACCTGAAATGAATAAATTGACATACTCTTGTAGCATTGATAACGAGCCTCAAACTGATAATGGAAAGAACATTCCGGTTATAGCTCTTTTAGCAGCGGAGCCTAGTCAAACTTTATCACCATTCGTTCCATTTTCGAAAATTATGTAGTTGGACTATAAAAGGGAATTATGTATAAGGGATTGGGGTTTCATTCTTCAACAATTCTATTTATCAATCCATTCAACAAACGCATACTTCGAAGGAAAAACTATTTTGAAACTAGTTGGTTTTTGAAAATTTTAGTTAAACTGTTCGTTTTAATGTACGTGTTTTCCTGGACAGGCGTAGCATAAGTTTTGCCGAAAACTGGTCATGAAAATATTTATAGAACACACTCAAAACTTTCATATTCCGCCAATGAGAAACATAATGTATAGGGAAGGATATAATGTTAGAGTCTGAAACCATTAGACATACTCATTTCTAAATTCAATCGAGTCTAGTCAGGTGGGTTTTCAGTGCACTAGCCCATGTGTGAATTATATATTCCAACCTGGGTGTGATAGGTATATGTTTTATAATTTTGTAAAATTTCTGATGCATTAAAATAAAACTTGCCTCGTCGTAAATAACCAAGGCATCTAAGAGGATAAGAGATCATTATTGAAATTAAGAAAAAGTGTTGGGGATTGGGCGAATCCCTGAGGGACACCATCCTTTATTGAATGAGGAACGAAATTCGCCTCATTCACCATCACTTGGATTCTGCGATAACAGAGGGATTCGGCGGAACAAGATGTATATAGGTAAGGGTTTAGCCAAAGAATTGTAATAGGTCTTAAGAACAATTGGCGAAATACCATCAGTTGGTTTGTTGGCGCTAATATCTACAAGATCTTTTGCAAGTATACTCTAGAATTTGGGTTGCTTGTAAAATATTGTCACGGAATTTTAAAGGGATGACAATTTTCGATCCGCGTAACAAAATATTTTCGTTGAAGTAAATTTCGGCCTAAAAAACTTTATAACTGCTTATTGACGGATCCCAAATATTGTTAAATATTCCTTCCTTAATAAGATTTTACGAGGATTTACTAATACACGACAAGGCATCATTGGTTTTATTATGCATCATTGGTTTTTCCTGGACGATAAATCAATGTGTACGACTGTAAACGAAGTATCCAACGCTTAATTCTAGCACACGGTTTTGATTTCGCACAAAAATGGTCTCAAGGGGCTTATGATCTGTCACCAATTCAAACTCTTTCATTCCTTATAAGTATATATTAAATTATACCACCGGCCATACCATTTCCAAAGCCTCTATTTTAGGTTAGCAGTGGCACTTTACAAAATCTGATAAAGATTTATTATCGTACGCAATTATTCGGGGTTGTTCACTTTGATTGAATTGAATTAATACCGAACCAAGTCCTACTGATCTGGCGTCTGCAATGACTTGCGTTCGATGATTTGGATTAAACTGATTAGTTTTGTTTTGCAAAAGCTATGGTTTGCTCTTATTTAAAATATTTCTCAAAACTAGTATGGTTGCCCAATTTGTATATATACAATTTTCCTGAGTGGTTCTGTTATCGTCGCTAAATTTGGGATCCATTTCCAAACCAAATTAACTAATCTTAGAAAACTTTATGTTTTTTCAGTTGTTTTCGGTACTCGGAAAGATTTTGTGTATCTTGTACATATTTTTTTAATGACTTTACGTCTGCTGGCAAATTGTATCCCAGGAATTATACTATAGTTCTTTAATTTCTTGTTGTTTAGAATAGCATGTCTTGCTCGCAGGCAGCACTTCATTGTGTTCGTCTTTTGTTTCTACAAATATGATTATATCCCAGAATGGGAATGATTATATGCCAAAATCAACAAACACTTTCAATTTGATGCCTCCCAAATTCCACAATATCAACTGATCATCGCTTATGTTAAATATATAGTGAACATCCTCGTCACATTTAACGGATATCACATTTTCCAGCTTTGCACGTTTGCGTTTGTTACGTCGGGTTATAGAAGCAATTTGAAAATGCCCGTTAAATCCACATTTGGGCATCTTTTATTGCTAGCACGGTACAGCTATCATCAATTGACGAGTGTTTTTTTTCTGAACAACGGGAGCATTGGGCTTATAATAAGTAGGTTCTTTGGCTGATTAAAACAAAAATGTATAGCCTCCATTCTGCTTATAAAACATTTAATCATGATCTCCTAATCAACGGTTTAAAATGGCGGCTGGCGTCACTGAAATAAGATTTTTATAGATTTAATTGTAATTGTGTAAAACATGATTGGTACTTATCTAACTAAATTACTGAAGTGCATCCACCAGTATCGACTTTCAAATACAACGATTGACCTTTTATAAATACAGTAGAATTCGGTTATAATGAACGGTCATGGGACAAACAATTTTGTTCATTATAAACGTGTGTTCATTTTAACCAAATATTTGGTTATAATGAACAGTAGAGGTGGAAAACTATCGACAATTTCAACTATCGATAGTTTCGATAGTAACATTAAAAACAATCGATAGAAAACTATCGGCACAAATTAAAAGACTATCGATATACTATCGATACTATCGGATAATAAATTTATAAACTTTATTCAATTAAATATAGGTTGACTACAACCAGAAACTATAAAGTCAAGGGAGGTTATTATAATCGGAAAGTTTCCCAGTTTCCCACTTTGCTTTAAAAGCAGCCAATCGTTTTTATGTAAGAAAATCATCATCTCAACATTTTTTGGCTTTCAGGCCGTTTGGGATCGTTGATCACCAGTAATTTGACTAGCATATAAAAGGAATGACAATAAGAAAAACGTAACTAGTTAAAGTTAAATCGCATAATAGCAAAACTCTCTTCTACGAATAAAATATCAATATCGACCTATCCAATTAAGACCATGAAAACGTCAGTTATCATAGTTTTAAGGGAATACGATTTTTGGACTCTACGATGTCGAATTCTTATTATGATAAAATCTTAAAGTATTATCTCTAAAATTGATATGGTTATGACTGATTTTATATTCTTGAAATAATGCGTTTTTAACTAAAAATCCAGTTAAAAGAATTCAAAGCCACTTTATAAAACTCTTCAGTATAAACGAGACAACTAAAGTGATCCGCTTATTCCTAGCAGCGAAAAGAACTAATTAAACCTTTATACTGCCCTCCTGAAAAAACAGTATTTTTTACTTATCATATTCTTACTTGGATAGGTCGATATATCGATAGTATAAAAAAAGTATCGATTGTTTTCGATAGTACGAAACTATCGATATATCGATAGTACTATCGATAGATTTCCACCACTAATGAACAGCGTTCATTATAACCGAATGTTTGGTTATAAGGAACGGTGTTCATTATAACCAAATGTTTGTTATAATTAACACCGTTCATTATAACCGTAAATACTTGGTTTGCGCATTCGAAATGATATAAGAATGAATGTATAATAGAAATATACGAGTATTTACTCCAATTAATCAAAAATGATTACTTTATTATCATTTTCAAAATATTTACATAAATAATACTATTTCAATTACAATACATAAATGCAATATTTCAATTAAATGCAAGTTTTGCAACTCATTATGCGTTCCATCAGCAACGCTCAACGCCAATATCTAATCACCTCAATGGAATTTTGAATATCTTTTTGAGAAGGATGCTGAAATTCTTCTTCTGAAAATTCATCGTCAGAATCTATAATTTTCGCATGTCGTTTAAAATGTCATCTTTATTAATTTCCTCGGATGTTAAAATGTGTGAATCGACTCCAACATATTCTTCGAGTGGGATGTCACTGACTATCGTCTCCAGCCGCGGATTGGTCCATAACAATTGCAGAGTATCATCACTAATCTCTTCAATTTGATTGGTCGTGCCTTGAAAAAATCCGGCTTTGCCAAAACCATTTTTGATGCTTTCGGCTCTTACTTTATCCCAGGTTTATTTTAATGTTTGTCAGCAAAATGTTTTCTTAATTTTCCAAATCGCATATTAATTTTCGGACAACGAACTCATGATAATATCCTTTTATAATTTTTATGACTCCTTGGTCCATAGGTTGCGAGATTGTTAGTGTATTTGGCGGTAAAAACTTCAACTTAATAGCGCGTAAATTTGGCACTTCAAAATGTGATGGACAATTATCAGCGATGAATAAAACTTGTCGCGATTCACTTACGAATTTTTTATCCAACTGTTTTAAATATTCCTCTCATTCGAAATGTGTCATCCAGGCTTTCCGATTATTTTTATATATGATGGGTAGAGCCTTAACATTTTGAAAACACCGTGGTTTCGCAGTTTTACCTATTACCAACAGAGGCAGCTTCTCGGACCCATCAGAATTACTACCAACCAAAACCGTAACCCGATCTTTGCATAGTTTTTCACCTGAGCAAGATTTGTTTTTGAATTCTATGGTTCTGTTGGGAAGTAACTTGTAGAAAAGACCTGTTTCATCCAAATTGAAAAGATCTTGTTTTCTATAGCCGTCAATAATACGAGGCATTTTTTCGGTGATCCAATCGGTACACACGTCTATAGATACAGCATCTTTTTCTCCTACGACGACTTTGAAAACCAAACCGTTTCTTTTTTTAAAGCGGTCTAGCCAGCCATAATTTGGTTTAAAGTTATTGACATTTAATTTTGAAGCAAACAGTGCGGCCTTTTCTTATAAAATAATGCTACTTAAAGGTACACCTTTTGTACGCATTTGTTTAATCCATGTCAACAGTGCAGACTCAATTTCTGGAAACTTTTCAACTCTTATTTTTTGCCGCTTTAAGTTTAAATTCAAATCTTCCAAGATTTTTCTTTTCTTCACAATACTGGCAATAGAACCTTTCACACAATTATATTAATTGTCTGCTATAGCTTGGTAACTAAGATTATTTTCATCAACTTCTTTTAAAATTTTTAATTTTGTTTGAGCTGAAATGGCGTATCGTTTTCGTTCAATTTTAAAAATTGTTCACAACAGCTACCTCTAAAAAAATTATGGCCGATACTTTTAAAAAATATGTACGCAAAATTATGTGTGTGAATATGAATGAATAGACAAAAATACTATAATTAAAAACACGAAACAAATAATGATCGATGTTCATTATAACAGTAGATTTTTGTACTAAACAGGCATTGTAGGAACATTTTAACGTTCATTATAAGTTTATAAACGAAGTTCATTATATGTAGTGGAAACAAGAAAAATTGATTATGTAAATTTAAGGGACTAAAAAAATCGTTCGTATTAACCGTGTGTTCATTATAACAAGGGTTTGTTATAAACGAATTCTACTGTATATTCATTTCGCATGGACTGCATGTTGGTTGTACTGCATTTATATGACATTAAATCGATTTCTCCTTTAGACATAAGACTGTCTTTATTGCAGCTATAACATCTCCAGAATTTGGTAGGACACTGGCTTTCATGATGATTTCTCAGCCCACACCTTCTACATAATTTAGCATTCGTAATTCTTAATGATCGATTTGGTCTTCTTTCCTGAGTATCTGATGAAACTCGTGGCTGATAACGGTTTCGACTATTATTTGATTGACTACTCTTTGTTATTATATGTTACTTTGAGTTTCTGGCTGACTTTAATGACTTTCAAACCTTGATTTTGCTTTAGTACATACGCTTTACTGCCTTTACTTTATAAATTAATTACACTGTTTACGGATGAGTTTATTACCTGAGCTTCCTTCGCCGACATTCTTATTGTAACTTCAACCTCACAGTATTTTCCAAACGTTTCTTCTGCATACTTTAACACTTCTTGTTGGATTGCATTTGTTTTAAGCTTGAATATAAATTTATCCGCAAGTGCAGCTCCAAAAATTCTTCAAACTTACACGATTGAGCTAAACTTTTTAATTTCACATTAAAATCAGCAATTGATTTTCCTTCTTGTTGTACTGCTTCCGAAAACTTGAACCGCTCGACTATTTTGTTAACTTTAGGTGCAAAATGGCCTGTAAATGTTTTCACAATTGCTACATAATCGAGATCTTTTGGCTGCTAACTCAGGACCTGCTATAGTATCAAAAACTATGCTAGTTTATTGCTTGTTTCATGATTTAATTTAATTTTGTTCTTCCTTGTGTTTATCATTATTTTGCTATCACTGGAAATATTTAAGTCTTACGATTAACTCGTTATTTTGTGTTTTATAATTTTTAAAATTCTAAAGCCCTATGAACTTCAATACGTAACTACATTTAAAATGTTGAAAGAAAGAAATCATTGTAGAGATTCGACTTTAAATAAATTTAAGCTTATTAAATTCAGGTCTGCAAAGTTTACTGGTTCAGATTATTTATGATATCGTCTAATAGACTTTTTTGTTGATTTTCTTATTACAATTGTAAGTAGTAAAATTTACTAATTACAATAGTAGACCGAAAAGTCACTAAATACAGATCGGAGCCTCAAAATATTATTGTTGTAAACAGTTATAAAATTAAAGTAGTTTAGTGACAAGGACACGGTAGTATTAGTTTGGAGTTCTTAGCAACAGTTTCAGATTTTTTTCATCAGTTATAACCGGTTTACTCAATTTTCCACATTTTTACTAAATTAGTTTTCAGAGGCACCTACGCCTAAGCAGGCCAAAGTAAGCCCGTCTGTGCCGTACCTCACATTTGATGTCATCCTCTCATTTATAACACCTTTAGCTAAATAATTAGTATGTTCATTATTAACTATAGATTTTTTTTTCAATTTCTTTACGATACAGCAGATTATAAAGGTTGCAGATTTAGTTTAGATCAGCGCTCACTCGAGTAGTCATGGGTAAATATTACTGCAGTTATTAGTTTGCCGTTGAAAAATGAAAATAGGCTCCCTCTCTATTTAACACAATACATAACATTAGTGAAACAGGTGAAACAGTGTATTGGAAGAGTTTTGCAATGATAGTTTCTCGATTACTACCCATACTTTGCTTGATACCAAATACCACAAAATTTGGATATGTTTACAAATAGAGTTTCGGCATGACTTCCTTTGGCTACCGGATTTTTCCAATTTTATAGTTTAATTTGCGTGACTCTTACAATTTACAAATGATTCAAGAAATTGATTGCGGTTTAAAGTTTATATGACCCCATATGTACAAAACACGTGCCAAAAATGAAACCAATTATTTTAATTACAAAGGCAATTATTTGCCGTTAACGTGCAAAGTAGATTTTTTCAAATTTTCTCTTCATTAATACTTGGGTCATTAAAAATAAACAAACGAAAGCGAAATCAACCGTACTCCACATTTTAGATTTCCGTTTCCTAACCCGACTATATCTTACTATATATCAGTAAATAATTTATAATCAAAAATTCAAAATACGAAAATTTTACAAAAAAACCAAAAAAAAGAAAAATTATTTTTCATGTTAATCAAAGTTAATCGGTAAATCTGATCTACACCGAAATTAAGCAATTTCTATTCTGAAATATTATTATGTCGTTCTAATTATAATACATTGCATACACATTTTATATACCCACCTACTTACACATAGTACCAGATTGATACAAATTCGGGGGCCGATATAAATATCGAACCGCACTACACCAACACACAATAAACATTTTGATTTATTATATGCGTGTTTCGTTGGCCTTATATACTCACCAAAAGGGGTTGGATTGTTAATTTTATATACGCGTATAATGACATCATATTGTAATGGAACACAAAATACAAGACGGTTTTAAAACGAAAAGCACTTAGTCGTGCAAGTTTTGGAAAAAAAAACGAAAAGTCAAATCGCTTATTATATTTCATATAAATTTTCTAATTTTATATTGTACAAAAATGACACCATTTTTGACATTTCAATGATGGGAACAATAGGTGTGCGACATAAGTGAAAGTGAACATGGGAAGTCAAATTTTGTTTGTGTTTTAATCGAATTAGTGATCTTGGTGAAATAAAAATGTTTTATTCACTTTGAACGAATTTAACGGAAATACCGTATATTGATTAAATGCTCACTTAAATTAACCCATGCAAACAATAACCGTTTTTATTATGACATTGACATGCACTTGTTGTGTATTCGGTAGACATATGGCTGCACCTGCGCATCTCATAAAATATTAACGTTATTATGAAAGTAAATACCGTGACCGCACCAGTAAATGTTTAGAAACAATACAAAAATTTGTTCAGGTTAAAAAAAACTAAAAAAATGTAGTTTTTGCTTTATTATATGGATTAATAATAATAACAGTGTTGTGCAAAGTTTGTCTATATACCATGCAATATTACTACATATAAGAAGTTAATAACCATATTTTGTCCGTTCGTTAAATACATGACGGCGACAATTTTGTTTGAATAATTAATTCAAAAAATTGATTGAAATTTTTTTATCGCAAGGTTTTTACCTACAAAATTATTTACTGCAGTTGAATACCAGTGGAAGAAGAACCAGTGGAAAAATGTTTAATCAATTTGTGGTAAAATTGGTTTGTCCGGGTTGATGATTTAAACATTTTAGTATAAAGGGATGTTGATTGATAGAATATTAGACACCTAAGTACATTTAGTCGTTATTGCAGGTAACTGCATTCTATTGCCAATTTTTGACATTTAGAGTCAAACTAAATACAGACTATTCTAAACTAAATTAGAATCGATATTCATAAAAAAATTAGTTTAGTGTGTATTTAGTCGTACAAGTCATTCAGCCTAAGATTTGCAATTTAAATCAAAATTAGAAGCCATACACTGTATGGACTTTAGACACTTATGAACTTAGCAATCTAAAACTTCGAGAGATATAAAATTAGGAATTTTTTTTACATAGAGTGGGCCTTAATTATGTGAACAATTTAAAGGTGACGCCATTTTCATATTTCTTGAGTTTTTTCAGGCGTGTTATTTACTGTGGAGTGCCCACGTGTACAAGGTATTAAAGAGCGATATATGGCAAAAGAACGAGCAGTTTAAAATGGTTAAATTATTTTATGAAAATAAACCTTCGCTTGTTTGCACTCAGATAGCATTTCAATAAAAAAATATCGTTGTGTAAAATCGCCAGCTTAGAGAATACTGAGTCGTGTATCTACACACCACCCAGATCGCCCACAAGCATGGTATAAATAAAGGCTCTAAAGTCTTTAGCCGCTCTGTGTGAACCGCATATTACATCAATGCTAGATATGGTCATTTACCAGACAACATTTTTCATACCGAAGCAAAACGAAAATAAAAGATATCAATCGAAATTTTGAAGAATTTTTTTTAGTTACTGAATTATTCAACAATCAAATTATGGCCCTACCCTTTAAAAGAGTTTTGAAATTTAAAAATTTTAGTCTCATAAATGCCGTCTTACTTTGGTAAAAGTTATTCCTATCCGGATAGGAATGAAATTTTGCCCAAAGTAAGAGCAATTCTTCTTCAGAATAATTTTTGTTTTTACTTTCAACAGTTGGTACCAAGCTCTAAAATATAATTTATTATTTAGAATTTTAACAAATATAAAATAGTGATATCAAATTATTGAATAAGGTATAATTATTCCAAATGATAATTAATAAAATTTAATATTCTGATTTATCGAAAAATTGAAAATTGTTATTTACTACCAACTCATAAAACTAAATATATCTAATATATGTACTCTAGTGGTAAACACTACAACTAGGAGAAGAAGAGAATTTTGTTATTCCTTCTTCTCAGCGGAATGAATCTCTTCATTCCGGAATGAAAATACACGGCATTGTTGTTGTAAAATTGCCAAAGTAAGACTACAAAAATATACAAACGGAGAATTTAAAGAACAAACAAAAAATTCTAAACGAACAAATATTCGATTTTTTTATAAATTTTTAAATAAATCGAATTTAGTGCAAAATTAGGAAACAATCGTGATGTAAGAATTATTTAGTACAAAAATTCTGGTAACTAAAAAAAATAGAAAAAAATGTAATTTTGGATGTTTTTGAGGATTGAGAAATTTATATAATAAATTAGGAGTTAGAAATTTTATACAGTCAAACTTCCATAAATCGAATCGCCATCTGCCAAACATTTCTGTTCGATTTACAGAAAATTCGAAATATAGAAGTTAAGAATAAATATATATTATCGATTTAAGGAAAAATTCGAATAATAGAAGTTCGATTTATGGAAGTTTGACTGTAATTCGGATTTCGACAAATTTGGGAAATTTTCGAAATTAAAGTCGCAATATTTAAGAAAGAAGTAATATCTACTTAAGTTAAACGGTTTGGTGTAAGCAATTTGCAACTTTGGAAAATTATTGAGCTTTTTGTTTTTGTATCAGAATTTTAGTAAATATTAGAATTTTCGACCAAATCACCGAGTGACAGCTAAAATTACACCGGATCGGTGAAGATATATTGTGAAAATTCTGTACATTTTCAATTCTGTGTGTAAATAAACATATTTTATTGGCCAACAAAGTTATAGAATTCCTTTGGGAATTGTTCAACAATAAAATTTGCAAATATTTCGTTGTTCATGGATTTTACACATTAATCGAATTTATTATACAATTTGGAAATACGAGCTCATAGAATTTGAAACATAATAAAATTTAATGTTGATTAAAAATCTGAAATACTTTGAAATTTAGCATTGAATAAAAAATCAGAAGAGAAATTTGACAAAAAATAATTCGGAATTTAAAAAATTAAAATCTGAAATTTGGATTTTTGAAAGATATTTTTGGAATTTAGAAATTTTAGAATCTCGAAAATTCGAAATTTGTAAACAAATATTATTAATTCTGATTCAATTCTTGATCTCATCAATAAACAAAACTTTGCAAGTATCAATACCGTTACGTTGCACCTCTCCTTTATCTTTTCACTACACTTCTATCACGATTGACATTGATAAGAAATATACCAAATATCTAAATTTTGTCCCTTCCTCAAGTATGGGGGTACCATTGCACAAATCAATAATGATTCTGTACATAATCCTAAATATATTGTAGTGTTTTAACTTTTATTCTATTTAATAAACATAGATGGTACCAAATAATTACCATACTGTTATTTTCGGGACTGTGAATAAAACAAACCACTTGAATATTTTACAAACTAATTTATTTATCAACACAAAAATTAATTTAACACAGTCTAGTATAATGTAAAAAAAAACACTTTAAGCATGGAAAATATATATTTTGGCACAGTAAAGTTTGCGCTATTAACTAACTTATTCTATCCTACCCTAGGTATTAAAACAAATTTTAGTTTAATTTTTGTTGCTTCAAAGCAAACAAATATTCATTGGCAAATCTCAGTAGTTTCATATTTTCAATCTCGATTCAGCTATAAATAAAAATCCACCCCAATAATTTCTTCGCTTGCTGACCCAATTGAAAAAGATAATAAAACCCAATAGAACACGTACAAATGTTATTGCATTTAGTGGACTTGGGTTTAAGATTCATTTTATTTACTCAAACATGTTTTGACGGATATTGCTGTAGCTTCCCGCAATTCTCCTTAATGTGGTGCTGATCAGCATCTCAGTTAAAAGTGTTCCGTTATCGTTGTAGACATCTGTAGACATTCTTCTTTTTGAAATAAATCACTTTAACATTACTAAAAAGAGTTCCGACGTCGACCTCAGGATATATGTATTGCTTTCGTCGCCGTACATACCTTTGGTCTTTGACATGCGGGCTTCTGAAAGGCTACCGATTTTGTAATTAACATCGAATGAAATTACGGCTGGAAGAAAATATCAATCAGCACAAGGACTGGGAGCATATGAAGATATTTCGATAGAATGAAGTGAGTGCATTTTATCACATTTGCAATACATATTTCGTGTAGCCCCCCCCCCCCTTCCAAGTGTTTTTGATCTGGCCACCTTTCGTTCGGTTGATATAGCTAAGCGGCTCCCTTCCAACAAATGCGTGAGAATTTTTACCTAGACCTTTCCTAAAAAGCAAAAACAAATAATTAGGAAACGATTAGTAAATAATTCACGAGCCTATTTCAAAACGTGAAATTTTTACTAAATCTAATAATGTGAATATGTATTAGTGTACTTATATTGAAAAAAAGATATTAAATTAAACTAAGCTCAAAATGTAGATCATGCTCCATTCTTGACTTATGCAAATATTAGAAACATTCTCTTGGAGCTAAGGGGGTTAGATATGATGAAAATCACCCCAAGTTTAAATTGAACGGCTAACCTTCAAAATTTAAATTTACTAAACCATCTTCTATACCTTGTACGGAAATAAAACTAAGCTCAAAACGTAGATCATGCTCCATTCTTGGCTTATGCAGATGTTAGAATCATTCTCTTGGAGCTAAGAGGGTTAGATAAGACGAAACTCACTCCAAGTTTAAATTGAACGGGTAACCTTCAACATTTGAATTTACTAAACAATCTTCGATACCTTGTCCCTAAATAAGCGAATTGGAAAGATTCTCTTGGAGCTAAGGGGATTAGATATGACGAAAATCACCCCAAGTTTAAATTGAACGGCTAACTTTCAATATTAGAATTTACTAAATCATCTTCGATACCTTCGATTGAAACTTGGGGTGATTTTCGTCATATCTAACCCCCTTAGCTCCAACAGAATGATTCTAATATTTGCATAAGCCAAGAATGAAGCATGATGTACATGCTGTGCTTAGTTTTATTTCCGGGCAAGATATCAAAGATGGTTTAGTAAATTCAAGTGTTGAAGGTTAGACGTTCAATTTAAACTTGGGGTGATTTTCGTCTTATCTAACCCCCTTAGCTCCAAGAGAATCTTTCGAATATTTACAAGTCAAGAATGGAGCATGACCTACATTTTGTGCTTAGTTTTAATGCCGGACAAGGTATAGAAGATGGTTTAGTAAATTCAAATTTTGGAGGTTAGCCATTCATGGTCTACATTTTTTTGTTTGTTTTATTTCCAGACAAGATTTTGCAATTATAATATTAATATTTTAACAATAAATTATTATCTTTGATTAATATTCAATTTTCCATTTGAGTGTTTCAATAAAGTTTATTGATTACAATTAATTGATTGGTTTACTAATACACTAAAATGTTTTTAAAATTTAGGAATGGTTTAGGAAATAATTCCATATCATTCCAACAAAGTTAAAAACTTACTAAAAGTGATGGTAATATTGCCAATTTGATCTGGAAGTGGTTTCCAAAATTTAAACGGGACAAGAGAATGGGATACCAATAAATAGTACATTGACAGGATCAATGCAGATGAATACATCATTACTATGATATTATGATATTTGGAATATACTATGACATTTGCAAATTTTGAAATTTTTTTATTTTATTTTAATCTAGGAATTGATAAGAGTTTTGCAGGTCCGATTTTTATATTTAGATTTAGCATAAATTACAGCCGATTATGTATATTCTGATGCATACGAAAATGTATATGACTGTGAAAATCCTACCGTCTGTAACCAACGGGGTTTTTGATGTTTTTTTCTATTTCCCAAATTCTGCTCGTTCCGGATAGTGAATAATCCCACTGCAAGTTTAATAATCCTAAATTTTAGAAAATAATTTTGAACATGACTGTAGATGGAGACAGTTCCAATTTTGTATGGTTCGGATAAAATATCACGTTCGGATGTTGATCGTTTTTAAGCCATAACAACTTTAAAATGAAAACTGTCAGTTTCCGGGTACCACCCTAAACCTAGTAACTTTCATGGATAGAATTGAGCAATGGTAGTCGATCTTAGGTTTGCTCCTTATTCGGTCTTTGGTCGTTGCCTCTCGGACACCTTTAGATGCGATTGAGTTTTGTTATCTTGGTATTCGTCGGCTAATTTGATCAGGGTAAGCCGGTAAGAGGGCTCTTGCGTTAAGGTTACAATTCGAGAATGTTCTAACATGGAAAATACAGCTAATGGCTTTTAACGCCACAAAATTATTTGGAATTCGGTATCTATTTGACAGTCACTAATTTGGCGTTACATTTTTCTATTTTCGCGTATAAATTATCTTGAATGGAAAGTCCTACCAATAAGTTATTATTCTGAGACATATTGCTCGACGTTTCTGAAGGATAATAACATCCGTATTTCTATATTGGTACTTGATAGCTTTATTACGAAACTGTATCGTCCGGTGGAAAGGGTTTTATATGTCCCAGTTGCAGATATATACGCATAACTGTTATATGCGAATGTCGTAGTTGGTCCTGTTCCAAATGATTTTTCGTAGCGAAAAAATCCGAATTACTAAGTGCAGCGATTTTTCCAATTCATATTTATTACATGTTTGAAAGGAAGGTTGTTATAAATCTTCATTATTGGTTAGATGCTAGCAGTCTAGTTCAAGTAATCAAGAATTTCCAAACTATTGTAATAATGCCTGATGATAATGTTGATCGATTAACTGAGAGATGAAATTTATTGTTTCCATATTGATGAACATTATTGGCAATGACCCAGCCAAATATACAGCGATAGTTATACCTGGTATCGATAAATGCACTGATTAGAAGGTCGACAGTGCTGCTCTCGTTATAGTGGCGGTCAGCAACTTTAAATGAATTTAGATTATTCCAAAATGTTGGATAGAAACTAAATAAATGTTACTGTGATCAATAAGTAGAGGAAAGTCTTATTCCATTTAAATCGCGCGGTTTTCTTAGGGTTTTAGCACCCTAACAGACTTCTGTGTAAAATTTCGTGTCAATATCGCTAGTAGTTAATGAGACACGTTTGGTATTTTCATCTAAAAATGTAAATTTTTCGATTTTTAAAAAAGTTCAGCAAAGAAGTTGCATCAAATTTTGCTTCAAAATTGGAATATCTATCTTCAGAACGTCAGAAATGTTGGAAAATACTTTTGGAGACAATGGAGTATCCAGAGCGAGTATTTTGATTAGTATAAGTTGTTCAAAGAAGGCAGAGAACGAGTTGAAGACAATGAACGTCCTTGCCATCTTTCGACGTGTACCGATGAACACCACGTCAAGAAAGTCAACGAATTGATGTTTAAAAATTGTCGATTGATAATTACATATCTTGTTAACAGCACGCAAATATCGTTTGGGTTAGAATTTTACGCAGACAACTCTTGGGTTTTGCAACACGAAAATACATCTTCTCATACTGCATTCCACAACCGTTCATTTTGCCTGATTTATCTCCGTCTGATTTCTGTCTATTGCTGGAACTCAAAAATACCGCTCCGAGAATATCGTTTTGACTTGATTGAAGAGATACAAGCCGAATTGAAGAAGGTTTTGAAAGCCATTCCGGAAATTGACTTTAAGAACTGTTTCGAAAACTCGAAAAAAACGTTAGCATATGCGGATTAGGGGATGAAACAAATTTGAAACAATAATAGGCAATCTGTGTTTTATTTAAAAAGTCTTACTACTTTTTGGTCACAGTGTTATATATGGTATTTCCTGCTATTTAGGAACTGACTCAAATAATTTTAACATTCATTTTTTCTTGAGGCAATGCTATACGTTTAACACATCAATCGCAAAAGATACCTGCGACCTGAAGCCACAACTATCAAGTTGGCATTGGTCCAGAAGTATCTTTCACTTAAACTGACGCAGTAGGTAAAATCGATTGAATAGTTAGTGATAAAATATTTTCAGTAAGTGCTGATTGAACAACGATATTTGGGTTGCGACGCTGTTTCGGCCGGCTTGGATGAATTCGACAAATGAAAAGTAAGCTGTTGTGTTGTGTCGTTTCTTACCAATTTGGCAAGACCTCTGGAATGATATGATTTTACGGTATGTGTGTCACTAAGACAATTATCGTAACGTTAGTTTTTATGGATAAAAGAATATAATTAAGTTTACTATTTTTGTTGTTTTAATTTAAAATCGCGGTTTTTTATATCCGAATCACCCCAATAGAGTAACCTCCAAATCAATATACTGACAAAGTTAACCGAAAGTTGCGAGACGAAAATGAAAGTCAATAATGCAGATTGTGTTATTCCAGCCGAAAATTTAAAATAAAATCGATATCAATCAGTAGTCCGAAAATAAACATTATCAGACGAAAGTAAATATGATACATGGATTGTAATGAAACATTTTGTATATAGCCTCAAGTGGAAAACTTTGTTTAACCTAATCGCGTAAAATATCGAAAAACCAGAAGAATTCACTAAATTTGAATAAAATCGACCTCTAGTATGTATATCTGAAGTTGAATCGTTTTTATTAGATTTTTCAATAGCTATCGCAGAAAAAAAATCAGTTCAAGTTTCCCGTGGGAAATCTTGGAAATTTCAATTTTCCAAAAATCTGCATTGTCGACGTTTTACTTTCGGCTAACTTTAACAGCGTCAAATCAATAATTTTCATTCCCTAATAATTCTCGAATAGAGACTGATTGGACTGCCGGAAAAAGCTGTTGTCCTGAGATTTTTACTCTAACAAAAGATTTATTCTGAGGGATAGATCTTACGACTGGTACCCTTCTTTTAAAATTTACACGTAGCCAGTTTGGACATGCCTTCAAGCAAGTTGTATAGCAACCAATTTATTGTTTTACTACTTTTATCGTAGTTGATGAAGAAATGTTTTAGTTCCCGACCTCTTCCTATAATTTATTCAACTTTATATATTTGATTAACTGTCACAGAGCTACCGTCAGTTATATACATTGAAGATAGTGCTAATCTGGATAATTTTTTAGTATATAATTGTGTATTGTGAAAAGGTCCAAATGGAAACTAAAAATGAGAAATGTGGTTGGTTGAATGATTTTAAGGATTTAGTTTGGTCGAAATCAAAAAAACGTTTCATCTAATCACAATTAACAATCAAACCTTTTTGTGTATGGGTACTTATATGTTATATTGAACCATTACTTTTTATCTATCATAAACCATCCCTTTTAAAATATTCAAAAATCATTAAATATACAGAAATGAACTATTAGTCGATATACATACATACTTGTCGATAAACAACCAAGAAACGTTGCTATATAATCAATTATTACATATTTTGTTTATGTATTTTACGATCAATAGAAAATCTAAACATAATAAAGCATAATAAATATATGACTTTAACATAATATGAATATAATTATTATTATTACTCAAATTTAACATTTCTGTATAATTCGACTTCTCTCTGTTTATAACTTTGTGAATAAAAAATTAGAAAATAATAATTTATTTGTTCAATGAATACGTGTAATCTATTATTAAAATATAGATTTTGTGTATGTAGAAATTCCCCTACAATAAGTTCGTATACAGACAGCTCGATATATACTAAAAAGCGCATGGTAATTTTAAATTATCATTAAATTAAAATCAAAGTAGAATAAAATATAGATTTTCTTAACTTCTCTGTTGATTTGATTTAGCAAACTAAAACAAAACAAAAATTGCAGAAGATCGAAATTTTTCCAAAACTATATTTATACAACAATATTTTAAATTATTGATTAACTTTAGTTTGTTTGGTGTATGAGTACGCGTGTTGCTTATTACTATTTCAAAATATCGCATTTATACTAATTTAACGAAAATAAAAAATAAAATCATTACCTTTGGAATATTAGAAGGTTTTAACCCCATACATAAATTAGTAGTATACAAAAAAAAGGCAAACACTATATGGTTGAATAGAAGCGTGGACTGATTTTTACTTCAAAAATATGAGTCAGATTTTAATTTATTTCTGTAATCACGAATATATGCTAATCTATAGCTAGTTGTTTTTACTTAAGCGTTATTGTTGTTTGTTGTGAAATGAAATTCTTGTGTTAATTTAATTTACAATAGACGGCGATTTTCTTTCTTTATAATTATTTCTAAAACTATGGTTAATAAAATGTTGTAGGTACATAATTTAAACACATACAAGGGATTTACAAATGTTTGCAATTGAAAAAGTGTTGATGGGAAAAATATAAATCTTGCAGAAAATGATTTTCGGGGCGACTTATTTTTATTAGTCTTCAACGGGCTTTTTTGGAACAATGAACTCTATAATTAGAATCAAATAACTTGCGGAATGAAATTTATAATGAGTTGTCACTTGGCAGCCAAACATCTCTCCCAAATTGATTAGCGGTAACTCCTAAATTTTTTAGAATCATAAGATTCTTAAATGGAATTGTTTTACATTGTAGATTTACAATTTTGGAAATTCTAAAATATAACTTTCCTTTTCTGTGTAGCCACAACGGCCACTCGATTACATTTGATTTGATTGTTCTAAGTTTTCTTAATAATTTATACTATGGCGCAACAGATTGAACAGAATTAATTGAAGTAGCAGCTGCATTTGAAAATATTGATTTAAAACTGCTTTATTTAAGCTTAACCCCAGATTCAATTGAAACAGTTTGGTTTTATTTTTTATGTTTATTTATCCTGTTAAAGTAAGCCGGAAATTTGAAGCCAGAATTAAAAAATTGGTTTCGCAGATTACGTATTAGGTCAAGATAAAAAATATTAGTGGTTGTCAATCGAAAGTAAACAGGATAGAAAGATTGCATTAAAAATGATGTCAATAGTCTCACGTGGAAAATTTTGTTCCATCTACTCTTGAAAAATATCGGAAAATTACAAGGATCCAAAAATTATTTAAAATTGGGATAAATTCATTCTTTATATAGAGTATATTTGGAGATAGACTGTCTTTATGTGATTTATAAGTAGTTTTCGCTAAAAAAATTTCAGTTCATGTTCGATTTTCCAAAACTCGTTAGAAACTTAATGTAAATCCGGTCGTTATATCCGGCGATGGACCACGTTGATGTTGTGTTTGTGAATAGCTTTAGTTGAAACAAAAAAATTCACGTCGGGGTTTCTCGTGGGAAATCTGGGGAAATTTGGTTTGGCAAAAAATTGCATTTTCCCAGATTTACCACAAGAACTTAATTTTTTCACATCAATACCATCCATATCTAGATATATTACTAGACGTAACCCTCTAGTGGCTGATGTCATACAAAGTTTCTAACTTTGATTGGAAAATCTGATTATAAGGCTTAATAATATACACAATTTTTAATGGATTTGGAAAATCGAATTCTCCCAGATTTCCCGCAAGAAATTTGAACTGAATGTTTTGCAGCGATTGCTATTGACAAATCGCTTCAATGCAAATAATCTCCAGACATAACACTCTTGAGGCTGGTTTTAAGTATTTTATTGGATTCTCGGATTTTCCACAATTTTCCATGAGGAGAAATAACGATGTAGTGTCACGTGTGGTCTCCAATTCTAACTATGGTAATTTTTAGCTGAACTGTATCGCCTGATAACGATTGTATCTTTTTATTTTCGGCTGAGATAACAAAATCTTGTTTACAGTACCATGTTTTGTACTTTCAGTTGGTATTGAATCGAATCTGCATTATCGAATTTTTACTTTCGGCCGGAAACTTTCGGCTAACTGTAACGGTAAAATTTATTTGAAGTAAAATATCTAACAAGTAATCCAGTTATCTGAAGTGAAGAGTTGTTTTCTTCACTTGGATCGAGTGAAGAGTTGTTTTCTTCTTATAAAGTAGCCGTGGGTCTAAAAAACATTTTCAACACCAATGATTTAGAAAACCATACCTGCAGAAACAATTTAATGTGGTTTTTGCTTAGGGTGACCATATTAAAGAAGAAATTTATTGGAATATAATACTTAATTGACTTTAAATTAGAGATGAATTCAAGTCGTTTCTTTTCGCTGGAAACTCGCAGCCTAAATTTATTTACCAATAATAAACATGTTCTGGATTCGTCGAGTGTTTTTAATTTTGCCAATCCATACATCCTGTTAAATATATTTTTAATTGCGCGGCTCGGATAATATGTAATACAGTAATCTGCCTTATCGATACTTTCCTTTCGACTAAAGACTTTCGGCTAGCTTTAGAAGACTATCTTTACAGAAAGGTTGAAGCATCCTTCACCGCTGCAGACTTGTAGTTTCATGATTTCATAATCGTTCTAGAAACCTCCGACATACCATAGGTTCGCACCAAAAAAATCTTGCATGAACCCTATTAAAGTTAGAGGAAAGTTACCAGCCGAAAGTAAAAAGTCGATAATGCAGATTACGTTATTAACATTCCAGCCAAAAATAAAAGAAATTTATGATTATCAACCGAAAGTAAATAGGATACATGGATTGTAATAAAAAATTTTGGAAATAGTCTTACGTGAAAAACTTTATTTAACCTAATCGCGGAAAATATCGGAAAATATCGGAAAATCAGAAGAATTCACAAAATTGGAATAAAATCAACCTCTAGAGTGTATATCTGAAATTAAATCGTTTCTATTCGATTTGTCAATAGCTATCGCAGGGAAAAAATTCACTTCAAGTTTCTCGTGGGAAATCTCGGAAAATTTGAAAAAGTTTCCAGCCGAAAGTAAGAAATAAATGTATAAAACAAGTTTCTAAAATGTTATGTCTGAAAATGGATTACATTGATGTGTCTTGTAAATAGCTATCGCAGGAAAAAATTCAGTTCAAATGCCCGTGGGAAATCTCGGAAAATTTTAAAAATTTTCCAGCTGAAAGTCGAATTTTTCAAGATTTCCCATGGGAAACTTGAACTGAATATTTTTTCTATTGACAGGTCACATCAATGTAATTCATCTCTAGACATAAGAATCTAGCTAGAGGCTGATTTTATATATTCATTTCTTACTTTCGGCTGGAAACTTTTTCAAAGTTGCCAAGATTTCCCACGGGAAACTTGAATTGAAATGTTCCTGCAATAGCTATTGATAAGTTACATCAATGTAATCCATCTCCAGATATAACACTATAGAGGCTGATTTTATTCCAATTAAAATATTTTTTTGGGTTTCGCAAGTTTTCTACAATTTTCCAATAGGAACTAGAGTCATACATCGACGTCGTAAGAAATAGAAGAGCTAGATTTAATTTATTTAATTTAATTTAATTTAATTTATTCCTTTATTTTATTTAACTTGAATTTTATTTTGTTGGTGTTTATAATTAAATACTCTAATTTATTTAGTTGTAACAATTTTAATTTTAATTTTATTTATCATTTATCAATAATAAAATCGTCATTTGTAAATCTATAATTAAAAGGGAGAAAAAAAGAAGATTTTGGGTGGAAAATAGTGATGAAGTGGACTTAGTTGTGGAGAATGCTTCCTTGCTGGCCATGATATGATTGGCGGGCATGTACAATGTCTGATTTTGTGATATTTTGGAATCAAAAAAAGATTTTTTTTTTGTTTTTTGACGTGATTTTATTGGTAAATTAAATTTATTTAACGTTAAACTATAATTTTTAATTCAATTTCTTAGTGAAAACGTGATATAAAAAATATTTAACTCTACCTATTTACATGGAGCTGCTATCGGGAGCTATTTTTATATGACATCTCTCAAAAGCGGCCTCGGATAGAGAATAAAACGCACTAAAAGATAGATTCCAATGTACACATGATGCCATCTGAACATGAGTAGCCAAGGGAAAAGAAAAACTTAAACACCTTTTGTGGGTATAAACCTGATCATAACATAATGTCAAATTGGCAAATTCATGGATTAAAAACGTCCATGATAAAACAAAAACTGCCTATTCAATGGAGATTGTAAATTTTATTTCCACTAATCTTAAGGATTATTCTCCCACAATACTAGAGCCCCGTCGCCAGACACATGATTCCAAGGAAATTTCGCTTCAGACGGAAAGTCAATTAATATTCAAGTAAATACACCCATCACATTTCTCAACCCATAGCTGTAGTGGAATGACATATAGGATATGTACAATAAACTAATCTAATCTGATCGTTTTTCACGTAAAGTGGCCCCATCATGCGGAGTCAGTCTTAGGCTAGGTTGAAGAGATCAGCAATTACAATCCTACAATTTATTATCAATTGTTTAAATAATTAATATTTTCGGGTACTATTATCTTTCCTAATATTAGCTGTGCCGAATGTTTGTCAGCCGTAAATAATTTAACAAAAATAAGGACCAATGCATTTTGTATACACTGGCTCGCATTACAACAGCTTGAAATTTAATCATGATCATATCTCCGGACACACGTCCCCTGCACGAAGTTCCAAAATGTTCAACGGAGAATTATCCCCAATGACAATCGTTACACCCTAATGGCCCTAAGCACCTCCTTCTGCCTGGGGACCTGAATGTGCGGGGTCTTAACGACTCCCAAAAACGCGACACCATTGACTCCATTTTGCTCAAAAACAATGTAAAAATATGTAGCGTACAAGAAACAAACATGTGCGCCACAACCTGTTCCTCACAAAACTACACATGGCATCTTATAAATGATATTAGCACGAAACGCAGAGGGGTGGGCATTGTAGTAAGAAACCATACCCTCATCCAAACTAAGCTACTTAAAAGCTATTTTGAGGCCATAGTTACGCTACATTGCAAAATTATCGATGGTAATGTACTTTTCATATGAGTATATGGTCCGCCCCACACCTCCCAATTCAATCGCCGTCTACCCTCCAAGATATTTGCGAAATTGCTCTCGATAGTTGATCATTGTCCCCCATCATATGACATTGTGTTGCTTGGCGTTTACGAGAATGGGATTGCTCTCCAGCTACTCACTCGCTTTACCCAGTTATTTAATCACACTTTACATGGGCGGTGACGAAACTTAGCAACCTGGATAGATGGTAGAAACTACTCCTAGTTGGATTACATTTTAACCCGCAAAATAACCGAATTATTTATGTTAAATCAGCGAAGGCTGCCCCATTTTGTCCAAATATAAGCGATCATCGCCTAATATGGCTTGAATTTACCAGGAGGGATAAGCCGATCGGCCGTCCTGTAGCTGCAGTGTCAGTACCAAATGCTTCATTTCTCCCCAATCCTACACTTTTATAACTTTACTGGTAAAAGACACAAAAATAATCAGTTTATACCAAACAAATTTGTCGAACTACTATGCGCGTGCCGTTCCAAATTCAAATAATCACAACAAGTGGCCGATAATCACGGATTGCATCAAAACCACATCTCAGCAGGTTTTGTCTGCCAAAACTCCTCTGCCTAAGCTCTTTTTAAACAGGTTCAGTACTTCAAGAACGTCCATCTCCGTGACCCGGATGCTGGTTCGCGACTACAAACCACCAGGAATCGGTTGTCTGATGCCTATTCCAGTCATCCAGCATCGACGTGCCTACAGTTCTTCAGTGATTGAACGCGTCACGCTCCCCATGACCGCCTCGACCAAACATATTCCTTTTTTAAGCAATTTAAACGTGACAATACCGCATATAGTGGAAATTATATCCCGCTCTCCTAATGGGTCGGCGAACTTCAGAAATCTGAGGGCCAAATCTAGTACAGGAATCCGAGTACTTCCCACTAGCTCCACCTACAACTAAGGAACAAATTTAATATATCCTGAAGTATATTCGCTCAGAGCTGTTCAAGCATGCGCCTGACAACGTTATTAAAGCTCTCCACAAAGTGATCGAAATTGCCTGGATAAAAAATGAGCCACATTTTACAAACAAAATTAAATACAAAATGAAATAAAATTCAAAATATATTACTAAAAGACAATCATAGAATTTTAAAATTATTCCCCGCAATTCTTAACTCGCAAGTGGAATTTAAATTAATGATAGTTGTGACTTGAGAAGGGAATAGAAGTCGGACCCAGCAGAATAATAGATTCTATTTCAGAATGCAGCTATTAACATAATAATACAAAATTAGAATTAGATAATATGTAATTAGATTTAGGCAGTTATAAACCAAATTGTAACAACAAAGGTCTGAAGTCGGGTTCGGGAAGCTAAAACAGCCAAGAAAAAGAGATGCTAATATTAATATTAAGATTGTCCGTAGCAAATAATGATGTTTATAATAACAGGTTCATGGAAATCTAGGGCTATGAAAAAATTTACATAAGTTAATTCATATTAATCAAGTATTATCATCCATGAGAAATTGGATTCAATTTATGGAAATTATAAATAATAAAAAACGATGTACGGTGGGGTGGGCCCGGCATCAAAAATTCTTAGAATTACCGGGAGATTTTGCTAAATGCTTGGTCGTACATCCAGAATGAATCAATCACTCAATCAAAATAAAAATGTCAATAATGGAAATTAAATTATTAACGTTCAAGCAGAAAATAAAACAAATTATTTATTTTACAGAATATAGCGACTGCATTACAAGCTCTTGTCAATACTCTTACGTGAAAAACTTTGTTCAACCTAAATTTCCGAAAAAAAATAAGATGGTTGAATTGATGTGATTTATCAATAACTATCGCTGAAAAAATTTATTTCAAGTTTCCCGTGGAAAATCTTCAGAAACTTCAACTTAATTTTTCCTGGTTTTGTACAGTTTTTAATGAATTTTGGAAAATCGAATTTTTCCAGGTTTCCCATGGGAACCTTGAACTGAATTTTGTTTCAAAGTGTCAAATCACATCAATCCAGGTATCTCCTCACTTAATACTTTAGAGGCTGATATTATACTAATCTAAATTTGTTTTTGGGAATCTGCAGATTTTTTACAATTTTTCCATGAAAATGAAGACCGATGTTTTGCCACGCATTGACAAGGGTCAATTGACGAGAGAAAATAAAAAAATTAGTGGTTGTCAGCCGAAAGTAAAGAGGACACATGGATTGCCATATACATTTTTGTAAATAGTTTAATGTGGTAAACTTTGTTCCACCTACTGTGGAAAATATCGAAAAATCAAAAGAATCCAAAAAATTGAAATAAAATTACCCTCTAGAGCAGTACTTCTGAAATTGCGGCCCCCGAAATCGAAAAAATAAAATCCAGGGCTCCCAAAAATGTTATTCAATAATAATGAATAAGCATTCTTATCCGAGGATCCCAGATGTCTTATATTGTGTCCCACCAATTTAACAAAATGTATAATTGCAGGAAATTGTCAAGCTTGGTTTTAAAAAACATGAGAGGATAATACACAGGGAACTATTAAAAATGAGATATGCATATCTGTAAAAACTCCGGAACTAAATATTTTTGCTGCACATATGAGTGGAGGGGAATTTATACCGAAATTACTATAAATTAAGTTAAAGCTAAACATTTTTGAGCGCAAATTCGTCAAAATTAAATTTTTGAATGTTTCTTTAATTTGACCGAAACCCGACCCGAATTTGGTTCGTTTTTAATTTTTGTGTCAAATTATTTTTACTTAGGTATTTAAAACCAAATTTGAATTTAATATATTCTTCTGAATTGTTGAACGAATTGAATTTTTCTGTACATAATTCAGAGTTATCCAAAGTTGTTTGTTAGATTATTTCAACAACCAATTTTGAATGTAAAGAACCAATTTGAAAATTTTAGTTTTAAATTTTATTTATGACGGGTTCTACCAAAAAAAAAAAAAAAAAAACAGAACATGCCATAGTAAAGGAAATGACAGCTCAGTAGATGAGAGTAAATCAGTTTTTTATGGGCATTTTATCTGATTATAGTTACAGAAGTTTTCGGTAAGTATTGAAAAAAATTACCAACATTTCGGTACCCTATTGGTAGGGATTCGCTACAAAAAACTCGGCATTAGAATCCTAGAATTTTCAATTTGAAGTTCTCAACACTAACCTGACATATCATTTAATCAAATTGAAATTGTTTGACAAGCTGCCATTTGAAATTACATTGTAAATACGTACATCTTCAATATCCAATTTCACAAATTTTCATAAACCTAAGTTCCTCTAGTTTTAGTTTAAATTTAACTCTTAAATTTCCGAGAATTACCTTCGAATATCACCCTCTGATTTATAAATGTTGTTACTTAATTGAAGGGCTCAATTTTAACCATATTTTGTCCCGCAGATAAAGGATTGCGATCTGAAATTCCTCTCCATGTTCATTTTTGAATAGGAACTTGCCTACCAAATCCTCGTAATTGTAGAATTGATTTATACATCACATATCTTACAAAAACCATTTACAGCACAGAAAATCGTTGCGGTTATTGATAGAGAAATTCAGAAATTTGTGTGCGTAAATCGATATTTTTTGTGATTTGTCAATAGGTATTGTAGGAAGAAATCTGGGAAAATTCGATTTTCCAAAAATCATTAGTAAATTTGTATCAAATCAGCATCTACAGTATTATGTCTGGAGATGGGTTGTCGTTGTTTAGAGACAGATTTTATAAAAAGTTTCTAATGATTTTTGGAAAATCATTCCTACGGAGAATTTTTAATGAATTTTTTTTTCTGGGATAGCTGTTGACATAAGACTTTAGAGGCTTTTAGGGGGGTTGGGTACTTACTACACTTTACAAACTCTTACTTTTCAAAATCTTACTTTTGGACGAATCTCACTTTCTTGAAAAATGGGAATTGTCATGGGGAAAATGAAGAAAATCAATATCTTAGATTTCAAGTATGGCACCCAATTTTTGGCAAAAATGAGATTCCGAAATTTTCGAATTTGAATGCTCTCGACTCCAGGATTCTGGAATCAATTCCGGAATTGATTTTTTATTAAAGAAATCTTTGATTAAAAATTAAAAATCGAAATTTTACAAGAAACAACTTTTTTTATTTCATTATTTAATAATTAATTACGTATAGGAAGTTAATTACGTATAGCACGTAATTTTCATATCGAAAAGGCTTTTTTCAAAATGTGTGTCTCGGCTAAAATTTAAGGAAATTTTTATTCCATCAAGAAAACAATATTCCAAACTCTTAACCAAATGCTATTCATCCCGAAAAATAATTATAAAGAAGTTGATTAAGATTTAAGAGCATTTTATTTTTAATAAACTAAATATTTATTGATAATATCTCTGGATACAATTTACAGTACATTTATAGTGAATAAACACTAAACGGTTAAATTTCATTTTCTGAATTTCTTGCGCCGATCTCAGAGATGTGCCCCTGAAATGGTGTGCATTATCCGACTTATCAACACTTAAGCAATTAGAAAAAACCACCTGCATTAAGAAATCAAGGGGATTGTAGGTGAAAATGTACCGCAACTTAAATGTATTACAAAACAAAATTCTGACAAGGAAATACGGCCAATTTCGAAATTTCTTGCGTCGATCTCGGAGACGTCCTTCTGAAATGATGTACTTCACCTGATTACGGGTGAAAAAGAAACACAACGTTTATATTACGAAACATAATATAGGATTTTCCAATGGGGACTTTACAACTTTGAATTTAATTTGTGAACGCACCCTTTGACTAATCATCGAACTGTCACTGTCAATTTATTCAGTAAACTCAACATTTTCATTATGGTAAAGTACACGAACTTACAACGTCTGCAAATTATAAAAATTTACTACCGAAATTCGGAGTCGGTGACCGCAACTTTAAGAGCGTTAACTCCAATTTTCGGTCGTAATTCTCGCACTAGTAGACAGGCAATAACAAGTTTAGTGCAAAAATTTGAGTCTACATATACGTTGTGTGATGTTGCCGTGCCAGTCAGACAACCGGTTGGTCGAAGTGTCGAAAATATCGCTGCCGGTCAGGCCTCCGTAGCAAACGATCCAAAACAGTCAATTGTTGAGAATGCCGTGGTTCTCAAGAATTGGGCATCGCCCAGACCACTTTATGGCGAATTTTGCATAAGGATCTTGGTTTACACCCATACAAGATCAAGCTGACTCAAGAATTAAAGCCGATGGACCATTTGAAGCGACGTACGTTCTCCGATTGGGCTCTGGATAAGATGCGCCAAGATGATGAATTTCATCGCAAAATCATCTTCAGTGACGAAGCTCATTTTTGGCTAAATGGGTTCGTCAATAAGCAAAATATGCGTTATTGGTCGGGTGAAAATCCACATGTGCTTCATGAATCAACACTTCATCCACAAAAAATAACTGTTTGGTGCGGTTTGCATATTTTTTCGTCGAAGATAACGATCGTCACGTCACTGTGAATGGCCATCGTTATCGCGCCATGATTACCGATTATTTTTGGCCCACATTGGAAGATATGGAGTTGGACGACATGTAGTTTCAATAGGACAGTGCCACAAGCCACACAGCACATGTTACAATCGATTTACTGAAAAGCAAGTTTGATGAGCGTCTTATCTAAAGAAACGGGCCAGTCAATTGGCCGAGGCGGTTCGTGCGATTTAACGCCTCTTGTCTATTTTCTTTGGGGCTACGTCAAGTCATTGGTCTATGCCAACAAGCCGACGACGTTGGAACAGCTCAGAGCCAACAATGAACGCGAAATAGCGGCCGTTTCGGCCGAAATGTGTGGCCGAGTCATCGAAAATTGGGTACAACGAATCGACCGCTGCAAACGTGCCCGCGGTAGTCATATGAACGAAGTAGAGTTCCATTCATAAATGTTTTGATTGTACTTCAAACCGATAATAAAGTTTTTGAAATATCTCTAATGGTTTGCGATTAATTTAAAAAAAAAGTTGTCAAGTCCTTATTGGAAAACCCTTTACTTACAAAGAAACACGGCCAATTTCCTTCAAGTACATCATTTCAGAGAGACATCTCTGAGATCGGAACAAGAAATTTCGAAACTGGCCGTGTTCATTGCGGAAGCACTCATTTACGTTGCGGTTCATTTTCACCCGCAATCCCCGTGATTTCTTAAAAGACAGGTTTTTCTAATTGCATTGTTGTTGGGAAGTTGGATAAAGTCTGGGGGATATCTCTGAGATCGGTGCAAAAAATTTCGCAATTGAAATTAGACCGCTTACAGTAATAAATATACTGTAAATTGAGTCCAAAGGAACTATCAATAAATTTTTAGTTTACTATATTGCTCTTAAATCTTAATCAATTTCTTTAAAATTATTTTTCGGGATGAATAGCATTTGATTAAGAGTTTTGAATATTTTTTTCTGGATGGAATGCAAATTTCCTTAAAATTTAGCCGAGACACACATTTTGAAAAAAGCCTTTTCGGGATGATACGTTATTTAATTGATTGAAAAATCAAATTTTTTCTGTTTTTCTGCTTTTTCTCATTAAACCTAACGCACCGAAGTTGTGTTATTTAGGCAGGCTAGAGTTTTAGTGGCGATATATGCTGCTGTTAAATACTCTTTTTCATGCTCGATGCTGATTGATGGTAAATTTTCATAAACATTGTGATGAATAGGGCCTCGAGTGCACCTCAATCGTCCCAAAATTATAGTATTTTCCGAAGCTCAGAGATAAACGTTGTTACATACGGCTAGTTCGCTAGTCACTATGCAGAAGCTTATACCTACGTTTCTAATATTTTTCAGGAAGCCTGAAAAATGAGCGAATTTGCCATAGCAGAAACACTTTAACTTTTAAACTTTTACTGTCACAAAGTTAATTTAAAAGACTAGCGAGTACTAATTTTCTAAGCGGTAAACCAATAAAACAATTTTAAGGGATTTTGTAGCTACACTTTTACGATTTGTATGTTTTTTTTCGTTTTTGAAGAACTAATCAAATCATATATTTTGTGTTGAAACAACGTTCCAGGGATCAGCATGTTAGACCAAGGTACAACATTGTTGAATTGTTCAGATAAATAATCACCGTCGGAGCTTGAATTGTTCTCATCAAATTTATATCGGAATTGTAACGACGAGACACTTTCTGAATTTGGAATGAACACCTTTCGCATTACGGCGCTGCTTGATTATTTAAATTAAAAGTACCTTTTGGTGGTTTTGAAAACTAAGAAGCAATACACACTTATTTGACAGTTTTTTTTTATTGTAGATGAAAAAACCTTCAAAAGGCGAAGAGCGGAGCTAAACTCCGCCCAACAGTGTGAGATTTGACTCACTAAAAAACCACCTACAGATCACGGAAAACCCAAACCGGAACCGCTTCCGCATCACTTCGGTCTAGCCCGCACTGCTTATATCCCTCGTCCTTCTATTGCGTCCTATGGATCCGCTAAGCAACCCTCCTCCCTCTTTCCTCCATGCCTCTTTTAATTGAAACATTACCTCCACCACTGTGTCTGGCGTTACTTCTCCCTATAATGAAATGAGCAGCCTCCTTTCCATCGAGAACCCATTGTACCTGAAGAAAGTGTGACACACATCGTCCCGCTCCTCCGGGCACTACAAACAATGAGGGGACCTCAGCTTTCCCATCCTGTGGATGCCCCGTCAAAAACTGGCACACGAAAATATGTACTTCACCATGCCCTCTGTTGATCCATGGACGAAGGACCCTGATCAGTGACTGTCCATCGGCCCATATTCGTCGTCTCCCATCTACGCTGCCATGCCTCCATGGTCTCGACCCTAGCTCTGGTTGCAGCCCCTTCCTCCCTGTATACACGCTCCGCAGATATATCTCCCGCCGCTCTTGTGCCATTAAGTCGATCGGTATTACTCCGCCAATAGTCAAAGCGGCAACATCGGATATCGTCCTATATGCGCACGCCATTCTCAGTGCCCCTTTCTTCTGACTCGATAGCATTCGCGACCGATACTTCTGATGGGTCATAGCGTCAGCCTAAACTTCTGCCCCATATAAGAGGATCGACTGCACCACTGACATAAGGAACTTTCGCCTACTAGAACGTGGTCCCCCCACAATGGCCATCAATCTGCCCAAATATGCAGTAACTACCGCTGCCCGCTCACAGACCTTTCAGATATGCTCCCCATAGCTTAAACGACTGTCCAGTGTGACTCCCAGGGATCTTGCTGCTCCACTCGTGTGAATCACCTCCGTACCCATCGTGATGGTAATAATAATAGGCATCCTGCTCTTGGTAAGTATGACAATCTCTATTAGGGATTGCCAATTTCAACTCATGACATTCCATCCAGTCGTTTATTCTCTTTATCAACTCACTATCAGCACCTCTCGCCGTTATTACCATGGCGATGTCGTCCGCATGACCCAACAAGGATACATCGTCCGGCATGTCAAGCCATCGTACAATAATCTCCTGTCCCTCAGGTAGTCATACATCGCCCCTAGTATGTCCTCCCATCTCGCTGAGTTGGGCGAGTTAGGAATAACGTCAAAAGTAACGAGGAACACCAATGGTCTCACCTGGAGGCTCGCTCTCTCCGCCCGAGCAACCGCGCTGGTTACCTCCATAATGGCATTGATGGATGAGTGACCTTTCCGGAAGCCATGCTGCCTTGGAGAAAGACCACGCGCAGCTCGTATGGCTGCGTTTACCTTTCTCGATCAACGCGATTCTGGCCACCTTCCAGCGTGTAGGGAATACTCCCGCTACTAGGCAAATTTTATATAATTTGAGCAGTAGCTGTGGGAAACCCCCGGCCACAACCTTCAATACCTCCCCGGGAATGCCTTCGGGTCCTAGGGCTTCTTGTTTTTTATAGATGCCACCGCACCGGCCAGCTCGTCCTCCGTGAATGCAGAGACAATACCAACCTGCTCTGGAGTATGCTCTTCTGTCCTCAAGGCATGAGTTGGGAACAGTGTATTAACGATGTTTCGCATCACCACTGCATCCGTCGGGTTGAATAACTTCATGGAACCCAGTCTGCCCGTGGCCAACTTGTATCCACTTCATGGCAAATATCCTGCCAACATCGAACCTTACTAGCCCGTACGGCAATACCGAGCTCTCTTTTTACCACCCTATACTGGTGTGATCTGCTTACTGCATTATTTGTATTTTGTGCTCGTTGAGCCCTTCGCCTAAGTTTTAGGGCGTTCTTCCTAAGTTCCGCAATTTCGCCCTTCCACCAATAGGCCTGCCGTCTTCCGCTCCACTGTTTTCTCCGAGGCATTACTGCGTTGCAGGCTCGCTGGATAAGCTACACGATTTCATCAACCTTAGCCCCAACATCACTCCTGGTTATATTGCCCAGCAGAATCGGTAGACCATTTCCAAGGTTTGTCTCCAAAAATGCATCAAGTGCTTCTCCCTCCAACCTACTCGTATTCCAGCTACGTGAACCCTGGATTCTCATTCGCTGCGCTGGTCTATCATCGAGCACCATAAAGGTGATGTAATTATGATCAGTAATCGTGCAGTTCTCCATCCCTCTCCAGTCCACCACCTTGAATGCCGCCTTGACGACACTAACGATATGTCGGGAATGGACTTTCCGAAGCCAGGCCTTCGATATGTCGGGACTGAGCTCCTGTTCAATACGATCAGGTCTAGTCTCGATACCATCTACATCACTAGCTAGACTCTGGTGTCCTGCTGCGGCATACCCCATTCCAGAGCGCGTGCATTGAAGTCGCCGGCTACCACCAACTCCACCGCTGCATCGCGAATTGCATCCTCAAGTTCGTTCAACTTAGAGCGAAACTCCGCGATTGCGTCATTCGGTGAAAGGTATACACTAAAGACCGTCCCGCCCCAACTTCTAACCCAAACATATCCGTTGCCCGCGCCGTGATCGACAATGTGAATAATACGGGCGTCAACCACCCTTATTGCCGCAGTGCCCAGGCGATCTGAAAGCCAGGTCAGAGGATTCCTGTCCTGATACTGCTCACTAACCATCACTACCTGAGCTTCTATCTCACAACCTAGCTACGTCAATAAATCATCCGCAGCTCTACATCCGTTCATATTTCCTTGCAGGACTTTCATTCTCGGAGGTCTCTCCACTTGTCCTGCAGAGCCTTTCTGAAGACCCCATATGTGCCGGAACTCTCTGAGCATAACGAACACTTCGATTCGGAAATACAATCTATCGCCTTATGCCCTTCGTTACCACGCTTCCAGCAACTACCACTGCGATCGAGTCCCACGCAATTTCGCCTTTTATGCCCGTATCGAAGACATCTACAGCAGTTCAGGACTTCCAATCACTTCCTGACTCTCTCATAAACTCAACCGATCTTCAACGTTCCCTTTTCTAGCAACTTCAAGACGGCATGTTCGTTGAGTTCCACGACCGCTTTTTTTTGAGACCATATTATTATTCAGAACCTCTATCTTTAGATGAAGTATTAAACCTCGGACCTCCAAATCTTCGCCTATTGCTGCGCGTGTAAATTCTTGCACCTTAATAGGACCTTTGCAGTGAACCAGCTCTAGCAGGACCATCCCAGCAGCTGCTTTCTTAATTTGCCGAATTTCCATTTCCTCGCTATCCGGACATGCATTGGCACGGATGGCTCCCAACACGTCGACATATGTCTTACCCGGGGCTGGTTTGACTACAACCGCGCTGCTATTTGTTTTCTCCTTCCGACGTTTCCTTATTCTCTTCCTCTTCACCCTATTACTTTGAATCATAGGTATTGTTCCCTCTTCCGCGGTACCTCAGATACTCCACCTGAGTTGGAGGGGTATTTATTGGCCTGGCTGTGCCATTTTTGAACGACCGCAACCCACGCGTGATTTTCATTAGTTGGCATATCTATCCTGACCCTGACCCTGATTCCTCTGTAGTCCGATTCATCGGGTAGTTTGGGGCTGATCCCAACCGTAATCCGGTCCCGTTCCTTGGACTCCCTCTCTACCTTTCTTTAATCAGTACGCAATGATGAAATGATCTCCAGCACCTCCTCCAGTTCCAGCAAGCCGTTCTTAATCCCCGTAGCAGTGCTTCTTTGTTTTTGCGTCATTGCTTGCATATTTTTTACAAGTTCCCTACACCTTCGAAACTCGCCAGCGTCCTGCTCTCTGATCTTTCCAATGATCTCTCTCGATTAGTTGTTTGGGTCGTCGTCGAACCCCCCCCCCCTCCCCCAAACTCCTCAGATGCTAATCTCTGCCACTGATTGTCGGCCACTTTTTCCTGGATTCCCTCTTCGCTTGCAGTGCCAACCTCTATTCTTAGCATTGTTGCATCGCCTTGTTTTGATGCTGTTGGAGAGGCATCACTCTATCTATCTCACTAGTAGCACGCGAAATAACGGTTACCTATGACAGAGCTCTGCGTTATCACAGGAAGGCTATGGTTTAAAACCGAATGTCGCCAAATTCGGAGTTCGCATACTAACGACTAAGCACCCCCTTAGCCATGCAGCCATCAGCGTATGCCGTGCCACCTTAGCTTGGGTGTGCCAGTTTTTGGTCCGCCCCGGGTATTTGATTTCCCCGGTACCAGCCATATTTGGCAAGCTTTCCCCTGTCCGCCACCCGGGAGACGCCTGATGGGGGAACTAGCAAACCCCACACAGTTTATGCAGGATTACCACAGCTTCAAAGCTTCAAATCAACCCGGTGGCATCCTATATCTCTATCAGGTTCTTGGTATCCTGCGAGGCATCTTGATTTTAACCTTTGTGAGCTTTCCCTCGGTAGAATTATCCCATTTTATCCCAAAATGTACGGTTTGTTGCATTACTGGTGCATTATTGTACTACTATCTTTCAATGTAATCATTAAACAATCAGCCACAATTATACTGTTTTTCCATTATTATTAATTATCTCGTCACTAGTATGCATTATCGATTAGCTAAATTCACTCGAGTACCGTCATACATGTTTCTTTGATTTTAATGAAAAATAAAAATGAATTTTAACTGCAATGGAATATGATAAGGTTGTGCAGCGTGATGGATATGTGAGATTTTTGCTTATGACGAGTATACAGCCAGTGTTATAGTTAGTTTTCTACATTGATTATTCTAGACGCCTATCTCGTCTACCATTTTTTCTGTCATCCCTCGCAAGAACAATATCTACCCGCAAAGGTATCCCAATTGTATTTTCTCAATTACTCAGCAAGTATTCATTCTTGGCCTAAGCTAAAGACTCTATCAGGCGGAATAAATTGGAATAGATCCGTTAGAACCGGTTCGTCGGGTTATTTCCGAGTAGCACCCCTTAGCCATGCAGCCATCCGCGTATGCCGTGCCATCGTAGCTTCTTTTAGGGATGGATAAAATGCATTTTTTAGGGACTGGCATTTATTGTTTCGTAATCCGTTTGTTAGGTAGGTATCATATTATCCTAGTGAACGCAAAAGAGAAACACAGTAAAATTTTCAAAAGTAACCAATTTTTAACAGCTCTCTAAATTGATAACTTTTTGTCAGTCCCTGGAATATTATCTATAGCATTTGTTACAAAATAATTTGTTACAATTGAAGAAATTTTTTCTATCAGGCAAGACTTTTAATTTTCATATTATTACTCTGCTTTATTCCTTAAACTGACCACCTCCATAAAGTGACTAAAATTTCTGCCACTCTTGATCACTTTAGAGATGTTTCACTGTTTTCTCGTACAAGAAATATTATAATTACACAAAATTATGTTGAAACTACTTAAATTAGTGTGAGAAATGGAATTTCGATAATTCCGGAAAATTTTTCAATTCCAGAATAATCAAAACTATAAAATAGGGCCGGTATTCTGGAATACCGGAATTCCAAATTTCGGAATTGGATGCCCTATTTCAAGTAATACTGATTCCTCATAAAGAAATATTTTGAGAAAAGTTAGATTTTGTGAATTAAGATTTCGATACGTTCCCATTTTATAGCAATTTGAAATATTTTTTGCATTATCCACTTTGTTGGCTGGCAACTTTCGGCTAACTCTAACAGTATTGGTCGCGAATAATTTGTTGAGAGATTGTGGGCCCAGTCGTAACTGGACTGATGCAATGACTAATTCAAGTTTTTATTATCATTCTCAAATCTTAATAAAGGCAACCTAAAAATTCGTGCTTGGAATTTTTTGTTAACCTCAAACAAAATTATTTGTGAAAAAGAACTTCTTGAGTTTGTTAAATTAATTAATTTTATTGAAAAATAAGAGTACGTTAGTTTTAACGGTAAAAACTTTTAGCCACGAAAATGAACAAATTAAAATTTCTCAAAATCAATCTATCACAATTTAAATTTTAATAATCTGTGATTTATGCCGAATGTAATTTTCAGCAAAATCAAATATGTTTAATATTGAAAATAATTATGGATGGTTTGAACTTAACCAAGCATATTAAACAAAAGCTCGGTATGGTTTCCATTATTGTTTCATTAAAACTAATTATATTTCCGTAAATTACATTGAGTCAATAGTCATGATAAATCAAAATTCTTTAATATAATTAAATCTTCCAAACCAATAAACTCAATATCCACTTTATATACCTAGCATATACTCCTGACGAACATACCATTAAAATGTTCCAACCTATAGTAAAATTCTACTGTACATGATCTCATCAAATATTTAAAAGTTTTCAGTTGTTTTCTTTGTACATTTCAAATATATTAAATAAAATAAAAATACAATTAGTGAATAATAAATTGAATTTTTATTAATAGTCAATTGGTATTAAAATTTTATGTATATATCTACCCGTATACAAAGCATGTACACAAAGCTTACATTTTCCTGTATTTTAATAAAATGGGCGTTAATAAACTAAAAGTTGATTGTCAATCTAACTGTAAATATCGCGTTTTTTATTCATACATACATGCATAAATACACAATATTTATAATAAATGATTGACTCAGGTGTGATTCTATAATTTTATTTTTTATTTATGTATATTTGTCAACCCTTAATAGTTAAAAGCTCGTCATATTGATACAATAAAAATAAAAGTCGTGTCATTTTTTTTTTATAGTTGCTAGTTCATAGAACTGCTCGCAGATTATTTTGTATACTTTATATGCTCCCTATGCTTGCTATCTAGAAATTATAAAATCTAAATGTATTTCCTTGATATTTAACTCGGAAAGGTCACATAAAGAATGGATAATATTGTATTTTGGTGTATAAAAAGAAAATATTTTTGCTTTTCTTCATCAGTGTGTATCGATTAAATAAATTTCAGACTATAAAAAAGCAAGAAATAGAAAATATCATTCGTTATTCTTTTTTTACACGCAAGGGTGAGGTCGGTTGTGATTTTTAACAGACCTTATATATAGGTTGGTTTATACCTCTATACACAAAAATCGAAAAAGCCTATCAATTCTGCATATTGCTGTTATCATTAATTTCCTACAAAAACCTATTAAATCAATAGAGCAAATTTGAAAAATTGACTTAACCACAATGTTATGAATCGTGATGTGAATTTTTACTTTTTTTTATGTATGATAAATGATTTTCAATTTTTCATAACTACTAGTGGCACGTCAGAACCGAAAAAAAAATGGCAACAGTAAGTATGTATACCTACCTATACATAAAATAATAAAGAAACTTTATTTGATATCGTCCTTGGTGTCCTGGTAGGAATACGAATCAATGAACCAAGTTTATATTTTAGTGAAAGCACAAACGAACCAAAAAGCTCTCTCTTATTGTAATCGTTTTATAAACTGTGTATATTTTATTTTAATGAAAATTACAGTCGAAACTGGTTCTATATTTTGTATCGATCTGTTCGGTTATGGCTGTCGACGGTTGGTATTTATGGAAATTAGATGTAGTGTTTATAATTTTAATGTACATACATAATATACCTGTATATATACTTAAAGAAATAAAGTCTTTATGTTATTAGCTTTAATTGTTTCCTGTGCATAGGTTTGATTCTAATTTTAATGATGTGATGGAAGTCGAAGTACGCATACATTATAATTTTGGTAGTCACGCTAAGGTCAGACTTTTAATGTATATACAGTCACCAATGGATTATACTGTTAAGTGTGTTCACTATATTTTATTCTCACTATATTCGTTCAGACCATAAATGTTTGGCTAGATATGTTTTTAAAGTTAGAATGAAACGCGATTCTCAATAAGTTAAAGATTAATAACTAAATATTTTCATATTTTAAATATTTTAGAGATTAGAAGTTAAAACATATTAAGAGTTTCAATAAATTCATGAAATTTGAGATACAAATTTTTACATCGATACGATAAGAATTTTACAAACTAAAAATCCCATATTATGTGTAATTTCGGGAATTAAGCAGAATTTAAAATATTCTCAAATAACCTTACTCTAAATTTGAATAATATTGATATTCGGATCTAGCATAATATCAAGATTGTATGTCTTTAACGCCACACAACTCAATGCCAATCAAAATTCGACAAGGTCAAGTGCGGTGCAATGCATAAAATATTTTTCTAAAATTACTTTAGATTACCAGATTCGATAAAACCAAACCCCTTTCCCTATAAGTATTTTCTAATTATTTTTATTATTCTACTTTGCAGTGATATGTAATTTATTATTATTATTATTATTTCTTCAGTAGCTTTTGACGTGATAAAGTCTTATACCACATGTTCAGAAAATTGTCACGAAATTTTCCTCTTGGTCATGGACAGTTAACCATCAACTGCTTTACCTTTAATTGAAATGTATGACTTTTTAGGTTGGTCATTAGGCTTCATGCCTCACGCACAATATTATTGCAATGACGTCATCATACGGAGAGGCAAACCGCGCCGCGAAACTCTAATTTTGCTCGATTTAAATGCTCGAAGAAAGAGTGGTGGATAATTTAGTTTAAATTAAATTAATTAATTTCCACATGAATTTTAATTAAACTTAAAATTTAATTCCCGATTTACAAAGCTTGAGGGAACTGTAGCGGGAGATTGCCTTATCTGATCGGAGGCCATTCTGGTGTCAATTTGTGCGTAGAGAACCAGTGACAGATGATTTATTTTAAATTAAATTATTAACCGCCAAATAAATTTTAATTGAAAATAAAATCTGCAACAGCTATTTAAAATGGTTAAACACACTGTAGAGAGATGATCCCTCATCTGACCGGAACAATTCTGGTGTCAAATTGTGCGTAAAGAAACTGTGGCAGATAATTTATATTAAATCAATACAATTAATCTCAACATCTTATAAACGTTATCACGCAAAACACCTATGGCCGTGTAGACGACACAGCCCACCCCGATTTTTTTTTTTAAGGAAATAGTCTGGAATTAAAAAATCCGAAATAAAACTTTCCAAACTATAACAATAAAATCGGAAAAATTTAATCCAACTATAATTTAGGGTGGTAACTAAATTTGTCAACAAGAATTTTTTCGTTAGCCTTTAATTTAAAGTGATTGATTTTGAATGTACGACCACAGACATTCATACTAGATTTCTCATTTCATAGTAACTAAAGGAAAAAAACAAAAACTTCTGATAATTCCAATGTATCGTTGTGTTGTGTATTTTATAAGGCAATGATTTTAGAATGCGTTGCAAATATAATACGTATATGTAGTGATGTAAAATTACCGATATTTTTTAATTTGGTAACATTACCGGTAATATTACCGGTAACATAGGTAAAATGATTCGCGGACTTTTGGTCTAAAACAATTTATCTAAACCAATTTGACTAAAGCAATTTACCTAAAATCAATTTAACTAAAAACAATTTATCTAAACACAATTCATCGAAAAACAATTCGTCTAAAGCAATTCGTCTAAAACAGTTTATCTAAAACAATTTACCTAAAAACAATTTATCTAAAACAGTTTATCTAAAAACATTTCGTCTAACTACAATTGATCTAAAAACAATTTAACTAAAAACAATTCGTCTATACACAATTCATCTAAAACAATTTAACTAAAAACAATTTAACTAAAAACAATTCGTCTAAACTCAATTCAACTAGAAACAATTCATCTAAAATCAATTTGTCTAAAAACAATTCTTCTAAAGCAATTTAACTAAAAACAATTCATCTAATCCCAATTTATCTAAAAGCAATTCGTCTAAAAATAATTCGTCTGAAGCAATTTATCTAAAATCAATTCCTCTAAAAACAATTCATCTAAACCCAATTTATTTAAAAGCAATTGTTAGTAGACAAGTTTTGTCTTTGCTAAATTATCTAGTCATAACAACTTTTGCTATTTTTTCATGAGTCTAAGTAGTCCCGCTCAATGTCGCCGCTATTTATTAATTTCAACCGTTTAAATTATTTAATCAAAGAGAAATGCATAGTTTTATTTTTAATAATCACTAAAATTGTTAAAAAAATTCCCAATAAAAAACACGTCTTGTGTGTATCGACATAAAATCAAAAAGAAAATATAATTTTTTGACTGATAATATTCAAAAAATAATTCTAGGTTATGTCCAGTTCTACATAGCAAAGACAAAAACCTTCCTATTAGCGGGAACTACCGGTTAAAGCTGATTTACATTCAATCTTCCCGTTCTTTTCCAAAAGGTAAAAGATTACAATAAAAAATGCGTTTTAGTATGATTTCCTTGTATTAAAATCAGAAGGAATACTCAAAAAGTAGTATTCAATATTATTTACTGCAACACTAAACTTTTTTTCGTGAAAAAGAACGGAAAAACCTGAAAAAGATGAACTGGTTTGTCCTTTTCGTTAAAGTTGCTCAAAATGTATAACATCCAAGTAACATTTTGAAAGGAAAAATGAAAATTTTGAATATGCCCGTCCCATTTTTATAATGGGTAAAATGTATTTGCACTTTTCTTCGTGTTTCTATTCTTTTGCAAAAGAACGAAAAGATTGAATGTAATAAGGCCTTATTACATTCAATCTTTTCGTTCATTTTCAAAAGAATAGAATCACGAAGAAAAGTGCAAATATATTTTACCTATATATAAAAAAGAGACGAGCATACGCAAAATTTCATTTTTTCCTTTCAAAATGTTACTTGAATTTTATATATTTTGAGCAACTTTTACGAAAAATGTCAAACCAGTTCATCTTTTTCAGGGTTTTCCGTTCTTTTTCACCGAAAAAAGTTGAGTGTTGCACTAAATAGTATTGAATAATACTTTTTGAGTATTCCCTCTGATTTTAATACAAGGAAATCATACTAAAACGTATTTTTTACTGTAAATCTTTTATCTTTTGGAAACGAACGGGAAGATTGAATGTAAATCAGCTTTGTCGACTGGAAAGCGCTATGTAGGTTATGTATGTAGGTACTTACATAATACAATGTATTATGTATTTCTAAAATTTAGTAAAGACACATTTTTAAAAACTTTTTTTGGAATGGCCAAGTTTAATCGGTAATTATTTTTATTTAAACAATTTTACATATATGTATTGAGACGAACTCATCTAAAGAATGGTTTTTAGACAAATTGTTTTTAGATGAATTGTTTTTAGTTAAATTGTTTTAGATGAATTGTATTTAGACGAATTGTTTTTAGTTAAATTGTTTTTAGTTATATTGTTTTTAGATCAATTGTAGTTAGACGAAATGTTTTTAGTTAAACTGCTTTAGATAAATTGTTTTTAGGTAAATTGTTTTAGATAAAAAATCCGTTTTCCGGGTAAAATAGGTAACACGATTTTTATTATATATTTTGATTCCCTTTTCTACCAAGAAAGAGTTTTAAAATTTTGACATATGGACAAAAGAGGGACATTTGCTTGATCAGATCTGCATTTAAACATATGTATTTAAATATTTCAGTTCAAAAATAAAAATAAGGAATATTGTATTTCAGTGTAAAACATTAATCAGTAAATAAGACATTTTCTATAATTATGAATTAGCATTTTAGCAATCAATTAAACCATTATGTAAGTCATCGCCGCCGACGCGCTTATCATCCTCATCATTGACCTCATCCATAATCGAAGTATTCATAGTTTCCTCTTTAGGTTAACCTTCTCTTCTTCAAGCGAATATACAGCTTCATCAATTACTAACTGATCGGTATTTGATTCCGCAGGAAAAGCTTCAGCTTTATTATCCAAAGTCCCGGTATCCAATTTTGATAGGTTGAATTTGTGCAAAATATATGTTAGTTTTCCCGCACGCTCTACAGTGAATCGATTGCGTTTTTGGTTGTGAATAAAATCGTAGGTACTAAACGTCCTTTACCGTTTGATGCGGTCATGTTCAATATATCAACCGCCAATGCACTTAAAGGTGATGTATGATAGAATATACTCCGGCCCACCAAATATCACCAGAAAGCTGCTCACTTGCAGCTACAAACGGTCGTGCAAAAATTTCACTTCGAACATTGTAATGTGCCAACGACTCAATTATTTTGGTGCCTTCATTATATTTTGGGTGGAATTCTGCGATATTAAAAATAAACTCAGTTGCTTCAAGTTTTTGTGATTCCGAAAGATTATTTCCTCGATTACCTCGCTCAAGCAAATTTGCCACATAATGAGGCAGTTGCAAGCATTTAATGGCCCGTGAAGCAAGAATGCTTATAAGTTCTTCGTGATTGACGCATTTAGTTTGTTCAAAAGATTGTTTTATATTAAAGAAACAGTCCACGACTTTGGACAAAACTGCTCTCTTGTCGTTTTCAAAAAATAATGTCCATTTAGCAATCGAAGAAAGCAAACAATGAACAAATTTCGACATTTTTCCAAAACGTTTCGCTTAGGATGGAAGATATCGTAGGTGCCTTCATAACTGACTGCACTTTTCAGGACATCAGGGCATATCTTGTTTCAATCAAACTTGAGAGAGAGATTACAAAAGAGTACCATCGCATTTGTACAGGCAGCTTAAGTGCAATATACTGTGATTTGCGGTCGCTTGTGTGCGCTCGAAGATAGCATCTTCATTCATACGGATGGTTTCGGAAATAAAAACTCACATATTTTGCATGTGAGATTTTTATTTCCGAAAAAAACCATCCGTGTGACTGAAGATTTCAATCTGTTGGTAGAGTGAATCTTGAAGATATCAACAATGAGTAGGTTGAGTCCATGGCGCACTCAGTAATATGAAAATAATTTTTGTTAACCATTTTTCGGGCCGCTTTTATATTCGCTCCACTGTCAGTAATAATCCCAATCAATTTATAAACCACAACGTCTTTCAACACCGCTTCAATTTCCTCGAAAAGAATGTTAGCCGTATGACGATTCTCCTTAGTGTAGGTAGATTTGTGGAAAACGGGCTTGGGTGTACTGATGACATAATTTGTTATGGAGTCCCTGCGGATGTTCGACCAAGCATCCGTCTGCAACGTATAGTAGATTACTATACTATGTATACAGCCAAGTAAAAGATGGTGTAGTAGATTAATATTGTACATAAAGAAGTATAATCCAGTGGTGTTACAACTCTTATTGCAATTAGATTAGTTGAGTTGCTTCGAAAGGATGTTTTTAATTTATGTTACCGATATTACCACGGTAACAACACTTTGGGTAATATTACCCAAATTACCTATTTTACCGGTAATATTACCCATGAGAATATTACCATTTACATCACTACGTATATGCAATACATCGATAATATTTGAATGGAAAATTTTTGTTCTTATTTTCTGTTTTTAGTCAAATGAGAGATCTATTATGATTGTCTATGGTACGACCAAGCAATAAGCAGGATCTCCCGGTAATTCTTAGAATTTTAGCCTTTAATTTAAAGTGATGTAACTTTTTTCCTCACAGGTTAAAATAAATTATTTTATCACTGCCAGAGCATGAAGAATTTTTAATTAATAAATTAGAAAACTTTCAAGAAATTTTCAATCTTAGAAAACATTCAAACGATTCAAGAGTTTAAGAAAACATCGGTAGCTCTGACTTCTTAAATTAAAATATTTATGAATTGAAAGAATAACAATTTGTAAAGATTTAAGGGAATAAATTTAAAGAGGAAGCCTGTTGCTACAATTCATGTCTAGGATTTCATATCTCTAAATTAAATCCTCATAAATTTTAAACTACCATAAATCTATTCGGTGAATGATGACGATTGATTGATCCTACAAATCAGATTATCTAGAATCTGAACAATATATCAGAAAGATGCTAGCTTTTTGTAAACAATCCAATGCCAAGCTTCTTAACGCAATTGATTAATAGTTTCGAGTGTATCGATTAAACTCAATTGATATTTTTTTATTTTTAGGGAAGCGCACGGCCATCATCTTCGCACAGTTTTGACTTAACAAAGTTTTGTTCAATTACTCAATTCTTTGTTCCATTTTAGAACTACATAAAAGCTGGCGGCAGGTACTTGTAGCTGAACATATAGAGTAAATTAATGTGTGAATTAGGAATGCTTTAAAAATGATTATTTTATTGAATTTAGTAAAAAAATCTGCAGTTGGAGGCCAACAACACAATTACACAATTATGACGTAAAGCGTCACTTAGAATTTAGTTTACTGTGTCATCTTTTTGATTTACTTTAAAACAGGTGGTCAATATTGCATTTTATTTTACTGCGTATGCAGCGATTCTGAAGTCATATTATCCTCCGTAAAGTGCTGCACATACATATATAGCCGTTCAAATAATCGCACTAATTTATCTAGATTCCAAGAATTTTTTTTATAAATTATGATCCCTTTAGATACAGTGAATCTAACACCCAATAATTATAGTAAGTGTCTTGGCAAATACTTATCTTCGGTTTTTCTCCGATAGAATATGGGACAACCATTGTCTTTGTTTGTTCTTGAACCCCTTTCTCAAACTTTTTGGCACAAACCCGATTTTCCAACATAAGAATCTCGTTATTAATTATCTAATAATTGATGATCTTTGGGTTTGTTTTCAATTAGACAAATTCCTAAATTGGACACTAGTGTGGAAAATATATCGTTGGTGTAAGTAATACTGTACGCGATTTGATACTTCTCCGATACTGTTCAAAATAGCCGAAAGTTACCAGCTGATAGTAAAAACTCGATGTTGCAGATTGTGTTTTCCCAAACAAATGTTACCATGGAAGCAACATCTTAGGGTTGTGTTGTGGTAGAATCATATCAATGAAATTCATCTCATAATTTTTCATTTGATAACATGATGTCCACTTATTGTGGAAGACATTTGATTTGTGCTATAGGCCCATTACATATGAAGTGCCAAATGTTGAGATTTGTGATATACGCCCATAAGTTTATAGCCGAAAATAAATATTTCTGATAATTTTTCATTTGATATCTTAATTCATAGCACTGAGGAACATTGAGTGCCTCTAAATATCTCTAATCATTTCGACTCGATATGATGTAATTACTGTGGTAAAAATTTGAAGACTAGCCGTATGTTGATATTTTTGCTATAGGCCCATATGTATATATCCGAAAATGAATATTTCTGCCTATAAATGTCGGAAACTTAAATAAACATTTCACAATCAACAGCTCTTCGAAAACTCTTTTTCCATAAAGTTACCATTTCTTGTGAGTACCTGTTTAGAAAATGGAATCCTCAAAATCAAACAAAATATTCGAAGAGTTGACATTAGAAATCCGGTAAGAAGAATTGTGCTACTGAATTAGCAGAAATAATAAGTGAGTTGATTTCTACTATTCCTTGAAAATGTATATTAAATTGTTCTTTGATCAATTAAAGATGTTGCATGTGCAACATGCGCATGTGGGCGCACCTAAATTGCAATGCAGGCTACCAAGAGACCACGATCTATCGGTTGGACATCACTCTTCAGATTTTTAAATTCAAATCATTTGCATTCTGAGCGAGACTATAATAAAGATATGTAGGGAGCTTCCAAGCTGGGATTATTGGTGCTGTTTACAGAATATTTTCTTGTGAGTATAGGAAATCGTTTTAGATCAGCGCTTGTTCTTTAATTAATAGAACTTCTAGTAAAGCTCAGTTTCAGAGACTGACATATATTTTTTCCTTATCGCACTTAGTTTACTGTTTTATTACATTTGATTTACGTACGACATCCATTATATTACGATCCATTTTGAGAAAATGCGTCCTGTCGTGACAAAATCCATTTTAGACATAATCCACTTTTGAATTTTTCTGAGAAACTTTCAAAACAAATTGCTTGCGGTATAAATTCGGAAAAAGGGAAATTTGGAGGTAAATGCAATGAGTGCTAATTTCTTCCAAAAATCATTATTTTGAATTATCATTAAAGTGGGCGCCAACAAAATATTCTGTCTGTTGTGCCAACAATTTTAGAGACGGCTCTGCGTGTAGGTAATATAGACAACTACAAATTCAGAATTTTCTAGACACCAGTACGATTACCTATCAATGACCTGTCGAACCCAGGTTTTTTTTTCTGTGTAGAAACACAGTCTACTTACCAGTGTTGGCACGTCTGAATCTATTCTTGGGCGGATCACTTTGACAAAAATCCTAAGCTACCACGTACAACGTTGGCGCTCGAATTTTATTTTAAAATTGGAATTGCATTGGGAATTTCCTTGTTAAATTATAGCAAGGTTTCTCATATTTTGGATCATCTGCTGATCTCCGACTCCGATCGTAAATTGCTTGCGTTAGTGTCCCAAAAAAAAGGAAGTAGAAGTAGAATATTTTTTATTTAAACTTTTGAATTATTCTGGTGTATTCCAGATTGATAAATATTTAAGAAGAGGAGAAGGAGCTTTTATCCCAAAAGCTGACAATTTCGGTTATATGTGGCCTACGTGAAGTTAAAGATGTACACATCAATTCATCTAAAACCATAGTTTTTAATAAGCGTAAATTCCTTCAAGATCCACCTTCTGGTTCTGTTTTTCTGTGGCTTGGTCAAAAACAACTAAAACTGGACGGAGACTGAAAAAGTTTGAAAACCCGTAACATACCGTTTTAAAACACAATTATTAAGTGTCGAAATCTGTTCAGTCTGATTATTAAATATGTTTATGAAATTGGTTCAACAAAGTTGAACAGCTTGCGACTGTTTAAAATATTTCGAACATTTTTTGTGTGATGCAATAAATTATCGCATTTCGTCTTATTGAAAATTATCAAATAATTGTTCTTTTGGATCTTTTGCCATGTTACATTGCCCCTAATAATTTAGCGGTCTGAATGAATATTATAAAAAAAAAGACGACAATTTTAAGATTTTTCCCCGGATGCTCGCAGAAGTTGGAAAAAACCAAGCAAATTCTTGAAGATTTTTTTTTGGTATGGTTATTGATGGAATTCAATAACAATAATTTATACTCGATGGTTTATCCAAAAATCCAAGACAAAAATATGTTTCTCCGAATAGTACGTAAAGCTGTACTTATTTGAAGTGTTTAACAATCACTTGACTTGGTTCTTTGGTTCGTAAAATATTTCAGTAACTACAAACAAGCAATTCACTGATCAAATATACACTGGTGCTACTCAGATATCAGCCGCAATGCGTCTAGATTTAAATTCAGAAAACTAACAAAAAATATCACACCGCACGCACCAATTATTAATCAGTGAAAACATGAAAATCCACCAGTATCTAAAAAATTGTATAGTGCCAAAATTACATTTGGTAAAAGTTAATTTATGGCACACAATAAAAAGCTTTAGTTTATACCAGTTCTTGAATATTTTTTTTTTTTTGGTCGTTCTGAATTTTAATTACTGTTCCAACCGTTTCTAATAATATACAAATTCCCACCTGGCACACACCAAGCAACACGAAAATCATCACTATAAATCAATTAGATTGGAATTTTTTATTTTTATTTTTTTGTTGGCTTTATATTTTTGGAAATATTTTCAATATCATGGTTGTTTAATCAATATACGTGAGCTGCGAGTGTACATACATATACAATGTATATAGTTCTAGAAATTCGTTTCATGTTGTTTTGTGACACAAATTTTGTGGTTTCTTTAGTTAATTCAGTGAAGAACACATGTCGTGATTTTTTATTTACTTCACTATATTTATAGGCCATAACACCCTCTATATATTCGTATAACGATTACTTTGCAATGTACACTTGCTATATATTTACACTAAAATATTGGTTTACAGCTCGAAATAAATTATAAACTGCATAATCATGCCAATTAATCTATATATGTATACTGGTATACCCAAATAATATATATAGTCAGCACAAGGTACAAACTTTCAATACATTAGTCATAGTTTTTCATAGAGGTTGAAAAAGAAATGAAAAATTTTATTATAAAAAAGTCGGAAAATAGATAGCAAAAAAAAAAAATAAAAAAATGTTTAATCGAAATTTTATTAAACGAAGTTGTTGATCAAAAAACGAAGAAATTATTTGGCGATGGCACTATTGTTCCCACTTTATATTATGTACCGCCATATTTTGAGCTTAGCAAAACGTCATCATTCTTTCTTCGTTTCAAATTGACATTTTATTACACTATTACTAATTTTTATTGTTTAATTTCCATAACTATTTCTAAGTAGCTGTAATCATAAGTGTACATACTACAAAGAAACACTAAAACAATAAAAATAACGATTTCTTAATAAAACAACAAAAAATAATATAATATGGGGTGCGATAAAAAGCCCAACTAAACAACCAGCAATAAAATATTCCACCTTATTTCTGTTATACAAGAAGTACTAAGAATTACATATCAAAACACTTACATTATTCAAATTACAATACATATGTAAATTATGGTTCAAAATAAAAAAAAAGAAAATGTAAAGTTTTTCGTGAAAATTATTTTCATTAGTACATTGTAATGTAATTAAGATTTATAATTTTTTTTATTATTCTTAGACGCATTGATTTCTAATCAGCATAATAAATATACGAAATAATTGTGGGCAATCATTGTACACGAAACTTCAAAGTTGTTGTGTAAAGTTTGAATAAAGCAAAAAAATAAATTTACAATCGATTATTTAGTATTCGTAATAATACAAAAAAATTTGTATAAAAAAATATAAAAATGGGAAATTATAAAATTTTACAAAACAAAAACTAAAATTAAAAATAAAAACTTTCTGTAATCACGAAATATGCATGTGATTTAATCTATCGTTTTTCGTTGCTTTTTTTTTGTAAAAAAAACTATACTCGATGGTGTGAGATATGGGTGGTGTGTGGGCTTTTGCGGGAAATAAACTTACTCTATGGCAAACTTTTTTTTTTTTTATTTGGTAGCATGTAAATTATGGAAAGCAGGTATAACTTTCAAAGTTTTTTTATTAAGGTATGGCTGACGTTCACTTCTTTTTGTATTTATATCGAATGTTTGCTGTATACTAACTCAGCACTGTACAAAATTTTTGGAATCTTTTTTTTCAATATAATAGCTAGAAAAATTATATTCTTGATTCAATCAGGATGAAATGTAGATTTTCTTTTAGCTCTGTTAGCAGTGGGCGGAATTAATTCGCATTATCATCACATTTATTGAATTTCACCAAGATCGTTTTAAAAAAGAGAAGTTCTATATCCAAATTGGACCCATTTTCCAGAATTTAATAATCATTTTAAAATACCATTTTCACTAAAAACTCTTGTTACATCTATTGTAATATTCATATTATACAACTCAGATACCGTAAGAAGTCCTCACGATTATAAAATACTCCATTAAGAGGGTTTTCACAATATTTAAATTTTTTTTTTGAAAATTTGTGTTTTTTGTACTGGTTGTTGCGATGAGGCACAATCCGAACACGAAACAACATTGAGTGTTCAATATTTACCTGCGGAAAAATGAAAACATTGTTAAATTTAAATAGTTATATCAAAATTAATTCTACTTATCTTTTATTATATGTGATTAACTGATTATAATTTCCCTCGTAGTAACTAAAAGTAAATTTAATTAGTATATTTATTGTTATTAAAATCTCCTAATTTTATACTTACATTATTTATAAATATTTTAGCTGTCAAATGTTTCATATTTGTTTTGACATTTTCACAGCACGATTCTAGTATTTAATTTAGTACCAGAATTATAATTTATTTGTTTAGCACATAGGGAAGCTTTGATCTGCATTATCGGTATACAAGTTCTTGGTGTTGCTATACAGATGGCAGTCAGATTAAAGCTTGCTTACGTAAAATTTATTTTTATATTTTGTTTTTTGTTCAGTGCAATAATTTAATTGCATTTTTGTCTTGTATCGAGTAAAGTCGTGAATCATACAGTCCACTTTTATAAATATCTAAAATTAAAAATAAAATAATAAGTTTGTTGTATAGTGAATATTTATTGCTAATTATTATTTATTGCGTTGTTTATCACCCGGGGACATCTCTAATTGCCTGCTTCAAACTTATTATCACTGCGTATTTGCCTGGAGGTATTTTATATGGACATTTTCCTGGCACACGGCTGTATCTGTAATTATTGAATTGAGCTGTCGAAACATTGGTCCTTCGAGCCGGATGTGCCGGTGTATCAAATTTACTAAAGCGGTAATATAAATATTAGGACAGTTATATAGCATACGGGTTGATGTGATAGAAGTCGTACAAATTTCGACGGGATTTCCTCAACAAAATACTCAGAGAAGTAGAAACATTTTATAGTATCTTTGTTCATCAAATTATTATCATTTATTTCCGCCATTTTCGTGTTGATATTTATTGTGGCAAAAAAGGCGAACTATACAAATTATTGAATTTAATCAAAATAGTGGTCAAAAATACTGGTCTACTTAGCGTGGCGTCGGTTACGGTGTGGTTGAAGGTCAAAGCAAACGTTATAACGGGACCATTTGCTTAAAAATCATTTTGAGAAGCCGAAGATTTACATTACATGCGGTTAACAATTTATCCGCCATTTCGATGAAAATTTAACATTGCGGTAAATTGTATTTCAATTACATATAGTCCAAAGTTATTTAAAATATTCAAGCGGCTCTAAATAATATCGTGTGCAGAGAATTTGTTATTAACTTAAATTAACGAATAAATTTACAAGCTGTAATTAGAGTGTTGGTGTAAAGTGAATTTAAAGTCGAAAGTGAAGGTAATTGAATCAATCTATATAATGAGTGCTGCAGAAGCTGAAGCTTATAAAACAACAATGAATACATTATTGAAATCACTTGAAAAAATTCGAAAATATGCTAGTGATTGTCTCACCTCAAGCGCAGTGAATTTAGACGACGTAAACGTGCGAATGAAACGCGCTGAAGACTTACTGTCACAATATCTAGAAGTTGAAACCAAATTATTCATCCACAACAGTGATGAAGTATCTAAATTCTTTGAAGCGGAAGACATATATTACGCTGCGATCGGCGACTTTAATACAGTAATATCAAAAAAAAGGCAATCAATGAGATCTGAGAGTTTGGAACATGAAACACTTGGAAATGCTGCACTCCCTAACATTGGTTTAATAAGCGAACGAGACTCGCGGGACATCAAGTTACCGAAATTGGAAATTCCTAAGTTTTCTGGAAATTACACCGATTGGCAAGCATTTTACGAAATGTTCACACAGCAAATAGATGAATGTAAACGGCTATCCGACATCCAAAAATTTCATTATTTGAAGGGTTATCTAACAGATGAAGCAGCCAATTTAATTAAGCATATGAATGTCACTTCTGCGAACTATTCTGAAGCACTAGACAAACTACGAAAAAGATATGACCGTAAACGATATGCCGTAAACTCGTTTGTTAGAAGGTTTATAGAGCAGCCAGCTATACAACAAGCTACGTCCAATAACATGCGCAAGATTCATGATGTATGCGACGAAGTTATTCGAGGCTTAAAGAGCGTCGGCACCGATGCTGAAAGCAGAGATCCATGGCTTATTTACTTGATAATTAACAAGCTAGACAACGAGACAAGATGTGAATGGGCCGAGCAATCTGCAAAAGATGAATTCCCAAGTTTTAAGCAATTTCTAGAATTCCTATCAAATCGAATCGATGCATTGGAGAGTTACGGCGCATCGGCTAAATCAACAAACATAAGGCCAGATCGAAATCTAAAATCGTTTGCAACAGTGACGTCTAGCTGTGAATTATGTAATGCTGAAAATCACAAATTATACGAATGTACAAAATTTAAGGAACTGTCCGTAACTGAACGCCGATCTTTCATTGCTGATAAAAAAAGATGCTTCAATTGTTTAAATGTGGGGCACAACGTCTATAACTGTCGAGGAAGAGCAAGATGCCAAAAATGTTATCGGAAGCATAACAGCTTATTACACGAAGATGTGCAGCAGATTGAAGGAGAGATTAAAGAAATGACTGATCCAGCAAAGGAAAACGAGGTATCCAGTATGCACTGCACAAAAGCTGATAGTGTGTGCATTCTACCCACAGCAATGGTGAAGGTACAAAATTCAAAGGGGTCTTTTCATTCATGTAAAGCATTATTAGACTCAGCATCCGAAGTCAGTTTCATTTCCGAAAGGGCTTTCAAAGCTCTCAATCTGCCAAAAGAAGCCCGGACTATTTCAATCAAGGGTTTGGGCTCTACTCACATGGGTAAAACGAAAGGAATTGCCAAAATAAATTTAATGAATGACGACGCTAGCTACAAAACAATTTTTAGCGCATACGTAGTACCACACATAGCCATAATGCAGCCGGTAACACTAACGGATAATAACGTACTACAAGATTTTAAATCTTTAAAACTAGCTGATCGCGATTGTTTAAACGGTGGCGATATTAATTTGTTGCTTGGGTCCGACATTTTCTTTGATACGATGAGTGATGGCAAGGTTCAAGGTAGTCAAATGTCAGCGTTCAACACAAAATTTTGATGGATTTTAGTCGGAAAATTAGTCGATGATTTCAACGTTATATCCAGTGTTAGCTTAAACGTAATGACGGAAGTCGATTCGACGCTAAAAAGGTTTTGGGAAGTCGAAAATATTCCAAGAATTACTGAGTACTCCAACGATGATATATGTGAACAACTATTTTCGAAAACCACGAAAATTTCTTCCGATAATAAATTTACTGTACGTCTTCCCTTTAAGATTCAACCTGAAGAGCTAGGATCAACATACAATATTGCATACAAGAGACTGCTGTCAATGGAGCGCCGTTTTCAGCGAGATAAAATATTCAAATCACTATATCATGATTTTTTGTCAGAATACGAAGCTCTTGGCCACATGAAATTGCTAGGCCAGCCAAATCCAAACTCATACTATTTACCGCATCATGGGGTGCTAAAACAAAGCACCACCACTCGTTTAAGGGTAGTATTTGATGGCTCGACAAAGTCAACAACAAATTTGTCATTAAATGATACGCTAGAAATTGGCCCTACCATTCAGTCATCATTAGTTGAAATTATGCTGCGATTTAGGCAGCACAAGTACGTATTAAGCGGGGACATTGAGAAAATGTACAGAATGATTTGGGTTCATGACGATGATGCCAAATATCAACAAATACTTTGGCGAACAAATCCAGATTCAACACCGCAAGCATATCAGTTACGTACGGTAACCTATGGCACAACTTCTGCATCATTTTTATCAACCAGATGTATCAAGGAGATTGCTAATCGAATAGAATCAAAATATCCACATGTTGCCAATATTTTGTCCAAGAATGTTTATGTCGACGATCTAATGTGTGGCTATGAAACAATTGAAGGTCTGATTAAACTAAAAAATTTGTTAACATCATCTTTAAATGAATTCGGATTCAATTTAAGAAAGTTGAGATCAAATAATTTGTCTGCGGTTGCAGGATCAAACATAGCTAATGAAACGAGTAGTGAAAAGGAGCTTTCCAACGAAGGTGAATCATCAAAAATTCTTGGCTTAAGCTGGGATTCTTACCAGGATGAGTTCACATTCAAATGTGATCTGCCAAAATCAGTTTGTTTAACGAAGCGAGGATTGCTGTCCGATGCTAGTAAAATATTTAATCCCCTAGGCTGGTTATCACCTTTAACCGTTAAAATCAAAATTTTATTTCAACGGCTTTGGCTAGAACCAATTACATGGGACGATTTACTACCATCGCAAACTAAGCAAGATTGGCTTAAATTGAGAAACAGTTTATCGCATATAAACAAAATCAGAATTCCAAGATGGTTAAACACTACAGACACAATAGAGCTATGCGGATTTTGTGATGCTAGTGAATTAGCTTATTCGGCGGTAATTTACGCAATATCAGGGAAAGGGGCTAACAGACGATCGACCATAGTAATTTCGAAACAAAAGTAGCCCCAATTGAACAAATAACATTGGCACGACTCGAACTCCAAGCTGCGCATATGTTGACACAGCTGATGTCATTTGTTGAGCAAACCTTGACACTTAAAATTGATAACATTACAATGTGGACTGATTCTAAGTTAGTTCTCGACTGGTTATCATCGTTTCCAAAGCGATGGAAAACATTCGTCGCAAATAGAACATCCTACATATTATCTAAATATAAGCGTGTTTATTGGAATCACATTAATTCTGAAGAGAACCCCGCGGACTGCGCTACAAGAGGGCTCAGTATAGATGAATTGATGGCACATAAACTATGGTGGGCCGGCCCCGTTTGGCTGTGTGACGAGACTGTGAAATATCCTAATTATACTACGGATAATATAAATGACGTCGAAGTTCATGAAGAACGCAGTCAGATAAACGCATATGTGGTTGTTCAGGACATTTTTCTGGAACAGCTGTTATCCAGGTATTCAAGTTTCTACAGAATGTGTTACAATCTAGTCATCGCTAATAAATGTATAGCACATCTAAAAAATAAGTACATAATTAAGCTGAACAACATTTGTCGCACACGAACTCAAATTAATAATATGTTAAGACCATCTCCAGATGAAATCACCGACGCATCTCATCGCCTTTGTTTATATGAACAGAAAAGGGGCTTCGCTGAAGAATATAAGTTGTTATCCGATGGAAAACCAGTATCCAATAAAAGCCGTTTGAAGACACTCAACCCGTTTATACACAGCGACAAACTAATTCGACTAGGTGGTAGAATATCAAACTCTACCTGCCAATTCAATAAGAAACATCCGATACTTCTACCCAATGACTCAATTATCTGCAAGCCAATAATAAAAGATTATCACGAATTTCATAATCATGCTGGCATTGGATTGTGTGTATCGTTGCTACGCCAAAAATACTGGATACTAAGATGCAAAACCATTGTCCGGTTAGTAATACACAAATGTGTCAAATGTTTTCGAGCTCATCCTCAAGTTCAAACTCAACTAATGGGTGATCTTCCCGAATGCAGAGTTCAATATTCGCATGCATTTGCAAACACAGGGGTCGATTATTGCGGACCATTCGATGCGCGAGTTACGAATCGGCGAAACCAACCAACAACAAAAGTCTACTTATGTTTATTTATATGCCTAGCCACCAAGGCGGTACATGTTGAAGTCGTTACAACATTATCATCAGAAGGATTCATCGCAGCTTTACATCGATTCATTGCCCGGCGTGGGCTATGCAAAAACATCTACAGCGATAACGGCGCCAACTTTGTCGGTGCCAACAATCATTTAATGGAGCTGTATAAATGGCATTTTATTCCACCAGGTGCTCCAAATATGGGAGGCATTTGGGAAGCCTCAATCAAGCTGATAAAATCAAATCTGAAGAAAGTTACAAGTGGACATATCCTGTCGTTTGAAGAATTTATGACGCTCGTAAACAGAATCGAGGCATCCATCAACTCCCGCCCATTATATGTGGAATCAGACGACGATTTGGAAACCATCACTCCAGCGCACTTTCTAATAGGAAGAGCATTGACCGATATCCCTGATGACAATTGCGTTGAATTCTCAGGACACTCCAGATGGAAAATGGTGAAGCAAATGTACAACGAATTCTGGCAACGCTGGCACCGCGATTACTTGTCGACGTTACAACGACGTACTAAATGGCATAAACAATCCCAAAATTTAAAGATCGATGATATAGTGCTATTGGTCGACGGAAACACCCCATCATGTAATTGGCCATTGGCGCGTGTATTAAAAACTCATCCAGGACGAGATGGCTTAGTCAGAGTTGTAACACTAAAAATTCCCCGTTTAGGAACTATTTTACAGCGTCCGATAAGCAAAGTATGCAAGCTGCCCATTTATGAAGATGACTTACATCTGAACGAAATTGATTCAGGGCGGGCGGGATGTTGCGATGAGGCACAATCCGAACACGAAACAACATTGAGTGTTCAATATTTACCTGCGGAAAAATGAAAACATTGTTAAATTTAAATAGTTATATCAAAATTAATTCTACTTATCTTTTATTATATCGCTACGCGTCCCAAAGAGTGTCACAAGTCAATTTTTTAAATTTTTTTTTTATTGCAAATTAGAATTCGTTTGTTGTTTCATTATGGTTTAAAACAAGAAAATTAATAAAATTTCCAATATTTTTCTAATTATTTAATAAAATTATGATGTGACAATTTTAAATGAAGCATCAAATTATCTGTTAAAGTGTTACAAATTATATAAATTACTTTTGCAGCAAAATTATAATATCAACAAAGATGTAAATTTTATTTTAGAGTGTTACATTGCATTTATAACAATTATCTATTTTCCACATAATGTTTAAATTTTCTTATAAAGTGTTACAACTCATTTGCAACCCTTTATTCGATAAAATTAGTTCCTTCATAAATATAAATTATTTCAACAAAAGTGTTACAATAGAAGTTGTGACTTTATTACTTAAATATTTTGAATATTTATAACAAATAATTTTGTAATAAAGTGTTACAAATGGGCGGTACTAAAGTGGCATAAGTGATGTAACTGTCTCATTCTAAAAAAAAGAGATGATTTTTTGTTTTTTTACACAAATACGCGGGAAAAGTGGCATATCAAGTAAATTATTCAAAAGTGAAACACGTTTCTTCGTTGTTCTTTAAATTTATCAGGAATAAATTTAGGTAATTGTAGACAAATTATGAATAATTTAATTAGCAATACATATTTTTAATTAAGTGTAAATGTTATTAAACCAACATAGAAAAACACATTGAAAATTCTAATTTAACTATAATATGCCTCGGAATAATGGTACATATGTTATAAAAAATTGAAATTATATTGAAAAATGTAGCTCAACGTTATATTTATTTACACAATGAAGACACAAATTTAGACCGATTTATTTCTTTAAGAGTGTTACATCTCTGAACTTGTCCAGAAAAATTTCAAATAAAGTGTTACATTCCTCTATTTTCTTGTTTTTTTCCAAATATTCTGTATTTAAAATATTAAACTGAAGGAAATATCAAAATGTATCAAGTCCAGAATACGCAACACCATCGAGTTATTGGAAAAAATTATTACAATTTGAACTTTGTTGAATTCAAAGTTTCAAAGTTGAATTCCCAACAATTCCTTATTTTGAGATGTAACACTCTTTGGGACGCGTAGCGATATGTGATTAACTGATTATAATTTCCCTCGTAGTAACTAAAAGTAAATTTAATTAGTATATTTATTGTTATTAAAATCTCCTAATTTTATACTTACATTATTTATAAATATTTTAGCTGTCAAATGTTTCATATTTGTTTTGACATTTTCACAGCACGATTCTAGTATTTAATTTAGTACCAGAATTATAATTTATTTGTTTAGCACATAGGGAAGCTTTGATCTGCATTATCGGTATACAAGTTCTTGGTGTTGCTATACAGATGGCAGTCAGATTAAAGCTTGCTTACGTAAAATTTATTTTTATATTTTGTTTTTTGTTCAGTGCAATAATTTAATTGCATTTTTGTCTTGTATCGAGTAAAGTCGTGAATCATACAGTCCACTTTTATAAATATCTAAAATTAAAAATAAAATAATAAGTTTGTTGTATAGTGAATATTTATTGCTAATTATTATTTATTGCGTTGTTTATCACCCGGGGACATCTCTAATTGCCTGCTTCAAACTTATTATCACTGCGTATTTGCCTGGAGGTATTTTATATGGACATTTTCCTGGCACACGGCTGTATCTGTAATTATTGAATTGAGCTGTCGAAACACTGGTAACACTATTATATGTGAGCAATGTGAGAGCTGCCAGATTTAATTCTTTACTCAGTGGTCAGTGCTTCAGCCTTCTCATTTGTTTAAACAAATAACATAATTTAAATCCATATTTATATATGTTGTTTGCGTATTATTTCACTTTAAATAATTTTTTTTAAAAATTAAAAACACAAATTTTATTTTTATATTTGTTAATTTTTATATTTTATTAGTTTACTTCCTTATAGTGAAATTGTTATTTTTATTTATTTTGATTTTTCAAAATCGATTTCGGTATATACTTATACCATAGACAATCATAATAGATCTCTCATTTGACTAAAAACAGAAAATAAAAACAAAAATGTTCCATTCAAATATTATCGGTGTATTGCATATACGTATTATATTTGCAACGCATTCTAAAATTATTGCCTTATAAAATACACAACACAACGATACATTGTTTTTTTCCTTTAGATACTATGAAATGAGAAATCTAGTATGAATGTCTATGCTTATACCATCGTCAATTGACCGGTACTTAAATTTTATTGAATAATATAACGATTTTTCCTCGCTTTTATACCCCAAAAATCGACATTTCAGGGTTTTCTTTGTTCAATTTGAAAAAATTTTCCGCTTACTTATGAATTCAAAATAAAATCATAAATTTTGTTACTGGTTGTATTGATTTTAGAGTTTAGCATGAACGGGTTGTTTTTATTTTTGTAAATTGCTATTTCCTCCATCCGATCCAATAAGTCACCTTTCCTCAAACGATGCAAAACTTCAAAATTTGTGTTGATGTCCTGGTAATTGTGCTGAGTATCATTTATGTGTTGAGCGAAATTTGATTTTGTCCTAATTTTGCCAATATCCCTTACTTGTATGTTCCCTAAATCGTTGTCCAAATGATCTTCAAGTTTGTCCTAAATAAAATGAAGGGCAATCTGAACATTTTAATTTATACACCCCGGTGTCCAAAATTGAATCATTTTTAGGTTTTAGTTTCTGTTCCAAGGAATTTTGCGTTTTATAAGCAATTTTGTACCCATAATTTTGAAATATTTTCCGAAGATGTTTACTAGAATATTTATTATACTCTACGCTGACATATTTCGGTTGAACTTCTTCATCAAAAAGCAAAGTAGTTGACTGTCTGTATTCCATTTTGTTACGACAAATTTCATTCATCAAGTCAATTTTTGTTGATTTGTAACCGTTTTCATTTGCGATGAATTTGATTGTATTCAGCTCATCGTTGTAATCTATTTCTGACATACTGATGCTATTTAGCCTGTGAATCATATGGTTGTATGCTGAAACCTTGTGTTGGTATGGATGGTTTGACTTCTCATGGTTTGTGTTGGTTTTCTAAAAATTTTGAATTTATGCTGATAATCAGAATTAGTTATATTTAAATCCAAGAAATTTAAATTTTTATTATTTTCAATTTTTAATGTAAATTTAATGTTTTGGTGTAATTGGTTTAAATAATTTAAAAATTGATTTAGTTGTCTGATTGTACCCGTAAATAGGATCAGGATATCATCTACGTATCTGTGCCAGTAAACGATATCTTTGTAGAATTTATTTATGTTGTTCAAAATAAATTTATTTTCGAAATAATTTAAATAAATGTTAGCCAATGTGCCGGATAGTGGACTGCCCTTCGGAAGACCATCGGTTTGTTTGTAAAATCTATCTTCGTGTTTAAAATAATTTTGATTTGTGATTTCTTCTAATAGTTGGATTATTTCATCTACGACGTGTGTTCCTATCTCGATTGGTTAATAAATTCCTTGTAATCTCCAATGTTTCTCTTACGGGTATATTCGAGTACATGTTAGTGACGTCGAACGATGCTAATTTTTCATTATTTGGTATGTTGATACCTTATATTTTACTGACTAGCTCGAGGTTATTTTTCAACGAATGGTCATTTTCTAATTTAATGTTTTTGTTTATCCAATTATTAATAAACTTGGCAATTTTGTACGACGGAGCCGATGTATAGTTAACTATAGGTCTTATTGGTACTTCAGGTTTGTGTACTTTAGGTAACCCTCTCATTACCGGTGCTGTTGGATTGATCATCTTATTTTGCCTCATCTCTCTCCTGTTCAGGAAATATTTTGATTTATTAATTACATTTTTTATCGATATATTAAACTGTTTTGTCGGGTCCTCGTTTAAGATTTGTATACTATTGTTCATTATAAATTCGTCGATTTTAGTGATGTATAAAAATGAACTGATGAATTTATGATTTTATTTTGAATTCATGTAAGCGGAAAAATTTTTCAAATTGAACAAAGAAAACCCTGAAATGTCGATTTTTTGGGTATAAAAGCGGGGAAGAATCGTTATATTATTCAATGAGAGTCGCCTTAGACTTCGACGTCGACGTGCGGCTGTTTTTTCTCTTTCCGCAAAAAATAAAATGAAAGAATAAATATACAAGAAAATTAACCATTCTACGCTCCCATTGCGGATTAATGCGAATGAAAACAATAATAATAAATCATAAAACAACAACAAATAGAAATAAAGAAAAAAAATACGCATAAAATAGGGACATTGGGGTCCTTAAAGTGCAATTTAAGTGGCAGTGCATGCAAATCAGCAATGACTCGCAAAAAAGCGGGGGAGGTGGGGGGCAGCATGCTACTTCTTGACGAAAAAACCATAAGTTTTATAAACAACATGATAGCAAAATCAATAGCAAAATCAAACAAGGAAATCTGTAAACAACTAGCTGAGATGAGCAAAATGATGAACAACAGCAGTGTGAACCCGGTAAACAACAACGACCAAAGCGAAAACGCAACCAGAAAGAGGAAAAAAACCAGGGAATCATCAACAAATAACGATGTAAATATAAGTGTTAAGAAACTAATGGACAAGGGGGATTACGAGTATACCACCGATTCCGAAATGCAAGACGATGCGGAGAAGGTCACGAAGTACCAAACTACCACGCAAAATTATTGCAGCACAAGTGCATCAGCCGCTCTAGAACAAGACGGCGTTATTCCAAATCCAAAAACTAGTGAACTCGAAAATAAAAGCCTATACCACTTGAAAATGAAACGGAAAATAATATATTTAATAGAACATGATAGAGTGAGTACAGAGCAAAATTCCGAAGATGAAGGTGAAGAACTCCCAGAATTAGTGGTGAATAAGAATAAGAAAAGGAAAATACTTAACGCAAATAATAACAATAATAATATCAATATTAATAATACTAAAGGCAATAATAAAAAAGAGAATATTAATAGTCATAGTAAAAATATCAATGGTGATAGCAATAACAAATTAAATAAACAAAGTGAAGATAATAATGTTGTATCAACAGAGGACATATTAACCACGAATAATACAACAATTAATAAAAAAGAAAAAATTCCCCTAATAGTGGCATATAATCTAAATATCAAACAAATAATGGAACAACTAAATACCATAATTGGCAAAGAAAAATACAACATAAAAAAAATAAATCGCAATATCACCCATATATTGACAATGAACGCTGAAGATTTTATGAAAGCTGTGGAAGTGATAAAGAATGGAAATACAAATTATTATACATACACACCATCTACATGGAAGCAGCAGATAATTCTACTGAAAGGTATCAGTAGCAGCTTTGACGAGGAGGATGTTCGTGGAGCTCTTGAATATTATCAGGTAAGTCAGCATATTCATAAAGTGACAAAGTTTACAACTAGACAATCCATTAAAGACAACTATGACTTGGGAACTTGGCTCCTTCAGTTGGCACCCTCGATCGATATTACAATCTTTTCGAACATTAAGTATATGTTAAATCAAGCAGTCACGTTTGAAAAATTAATAAAAAGGAAACTATCCAATGTAAGAATTGTCAGCGATATGGTCATGCGGCGTCCAATTATGGAATGAGTTATAGATGCGTCAAATGTGATGGAGAGCATGGTCCTGGCCAGTGTCCTAAGATAGATATATGTAGATATAGCTCCCTACTGTATTAATTATAAGCAAACCGGCATCTAGCAAATTTTAGGCAATGTCCAAAATATCAAGAGTTATTAAATAGGAAAGAAGCACAGAAAAATAAACAAATACAAGATAGCTTAGCAAAGAAGCAAATGTTCAATAACTACCACATACCAGGTATTTCCTACTCTAGAGTAATAGGACCTAATCAAAACAGCACAGTCATTAATAAACAATTAAATTTGGAAGCGAATAAAAACTCTAAAACAACATGGGATCAAACATGCAATGATATGTTTGGGACAGGATTCACAGAAACTCTTAATCGATTTTATAAATTTACCCCAGCATTTAAGGCAATTACTGATCCAATCCAAAAAAAAATAGCGATTTTTGAATTTTTTGCAAATATAACCAACTCACCATGAACATTCAAAATACCAAGTTACATAATAATACAATTGAATGTTAATTCTTTGGTAAGTCGTAAAAAGCGACATGAATTGGATGTATTTTTAAAAAAGAATAAGCCTCATATTGTATTACTAAATGAAACTAAGCTAAAACCAAATCATAAAGTACAATTTTATAATTATAATTTTCATAGAGATGATAGAAAAATAAATAAGGGTGGAGGAGCTAAACAGTATGATAAACAGTAGTCCGGATGATAAACAGTATAAATTAAATACAAAAGATATAAGTAAACTTATGAATATAAAGGCAAAATATGGCTTAAATATGATTTTGGGAGGAGATTTAAATGCAAAGCATAGTATGTGGGGAAATTCAGTAGTAAATAATAGTGGTATAGAACTATATAATTGGCTACAATTAAATTGCATATCGGATAAAGTCAAATTGATAGGATCGAATACTCCAACATATCACAGAAGTGGTATGGAATCATACTTGGACATTTTCTTGTTATCTGATGATTTAAACATTCACTTTGATCATCAAAGTTACCCTAACCTCAAAACAATAGATTTTGAGTCTGACCATAGGGCAGTAGAGTTGAAGATATCATTGAATTTTAGGATCCCAAGAATTCCCCCAAGACAGATTCTTAATTATGGAGCAGCTGACTGGGAAAAATTCAATACATGTCTAGAAAAAAAAATCAATAAAATAATAATACCATTAGATAAAAAACTAGAGAGGAATAAGATAGATGATTTTATAATAAAACTACAGGAAGCGCTAGAAATTGCGGTCAACAAGAATATTCCAGTTACTACACTCAATTATAGCACGCAAATTTTACTACCAGCTCATATCCTAAAATTTATAAAACAGAAGAATACATATCGCAGACAATGGTTTAGAAATAGAAATTCGACTAATGCAGGTTTACTTAAGACACAAATAAAGAATGCAAACAATATAATAAGGGAACTTATACAAATGCACTATGGAGCACATTGGAACACAAAACTAGAAAACATAAAAATGGATAATAATACATTCAATGAAATTAATAAAATTACTAATCGTAAAGAATATTATAGTATACCACCTCTCTAGGTGGTCTATACCCTATAACAAAAACCAAAGTAGTAATACCAGCAGAAAAAGCAAAATTATTGGGCAAGACATTTGAAAGTGGGTATGGAAGTTGGATTAGTCATGATAGTTTTACAAAATCAGTGGATGAGTGTGTGGAAGAATTTATAGATAATAATAGTTTACCATTAGTAGTCCCCTCTGAAATAAACACAATCACGTCTGGAAAGTATTGTAAAAAGTCTGATTTTGCAACGAGGTTTGCTAATATGCTAGACATAAAGGCGTATATAAAATCGCGTAATAGTAAGAAATCCTCTAGATACGATAGAATACCTAATTATGCACTAAAAAAAATTGTCAGTTAAATTCATAGATGTGCTAACTTTGATTATCAATCATAGCTTCAATATAGGATATTTTCCAGATATGTGGAAAATGGCTATTATAGCTCCAATTCATAAAAAGGGTAAACCGTCGGATCACGCCACTACGCACTTATTAGAAAAAATTCAGGATCATTGTGAAGCTCATAGTCTAATTCCAGACAATCATTTTGGGTTTCGTGCATCTCATTCCACAATACATGCTGCGGTTATATTTAAAAATGACGTATCAATGAAACAAAATCAGAAAATTCCGACGTTGGCATGTTTGATTGATGTGGAAAAAGCCTTTGACAGCACTTGGATTAATGGAGTTGTATATAAATTAATACAGATGAAGTTTGATCCAGGTGTTGTGAGGGTAATACACAGCACAATCCAAAAAACATTAGTAGCGTACAACTACATTAAAGCAATATTATGGTTTAAAAGCCGGATCGAGAAAAGAATCAAATTAATTTGTTATAAGCAGCTGATTAGGCCGATCCTTGGTTACGGATTCCCTGCCTGGTCAGATTTGTCATCAGCTCAGATGGAAAAACTCAGGGTAGTGGAAAGAAAAATACTGCGTGTGTATGCGCTAATATGAAATATAAAGAGGATTCGTATGAGCTCATCAGTCACAGAACATTATACAAGGAAACGAACATAGAAAGAATAGACAAGGTATTAATAAAAAATTCCATAAAATTCTTCGAGAGGGCAGAAATATCTCAAAACCCGCTAATAAAATATAGTGCAAGCACTATAGAAAACAGAAGAAAATTCTAGATATAATCCCCCTTGCAAAATAAGTTATCTAAATAACAATAAGCAATTATTTAACAGCAGTGGTCAACTAACACACTACCATCATCCTAATGACAAAACATCTCCACAATTGGTATACAACATAAATCAATAAAAAAAAAAAATTAGAATAAGACATAAGCAAATCTAAATGTATTAAATGTATTAAATAAAGACAAATAATCTCTTCCCCCCTCCCCCCTGTAAATAAACCCAAATGAACTAAAACCAAGTAAATATGACCATAGCCCCTCAGGCCATATTACCTTAAAAACCAAATATATCTCAGACTAAATAAAAAAGAAAATATTGAATTTAAAAAGATTACTTAGGTAAAGAAAAGAAAAACTTTTTCTGTTAAGTAAATATAAATAAAATAAGATTAGTATTCAGAATGTATAAATTAAAAATATAGAAATGGCAATAAATACTTTAATAAAAAAAAAAAAAATATATTATTCAATAAAATTTAAGTAGCGGTCAACTGACGATGGTATAAGTATATACCGAAATCGATTTTGAAAAATCAAAATAAATAAAAATAACAATTTCACTATAAGGAAGTAAACTTATAAAATATAAAAATTAACAAAAAAAAAAATTAAATAACATAAATGCAGTATTACTATTATTTACTCTTTGTGACCGGTACCCCCACATTCTCATTTACTACCTAGGTTTAATACTAGGTAAGGGAACGGCTCCATTAAAACAATTCATAAACAATGTATGTATATATTGAAATTGTATATACAATAAAATGTCACAGTAAAAATTTAAATTTCGAAACTTCGTTCGGTTCAAAAGGATAAAGTAATAATCCTGCCAAACCACTTTTTTCGACGTTTTGCAGTCCCTGATGCTGTGTTTATGACATAGGAACATGGGAAGATAGGGTGTGTGACACGACCAACCAAATTATTTAAAATGTCACTAGCCCCGCCTACTAGCCTACTTTAATCAAAAGTAAGAAATTTTTCAACTGGAGCATGGAAGTAATAGGCGAGGCTTGTAATATTTTAAATAATTTGGTTGGTTGTGTCACACTCCCTATCTTCCTATGTTCCTATGTTCCTATATCATAAACTCTGCATAAGTCTGGAAAAGTAACAAAAAAATGTACGTCCGGCTGTCAGGACGCCTGGAAGATGTCTCGATGTCTGGTTGTTTCGGTGTCTGTCTGTTGGAATTTTTTCGCCAATCTGATTTTATGGTCAAGGCGCAGAAATAAAAAGCTTCCAATACAACCAATTTTTAATGCTTTATCCTTTTGAGTATTAGCGGCTGGAATTATGGTGTGTTCAGCCAACAACACTATGTTAGAAATATTTATTCGATTTGAGAACATTTAAATGTTCCTGTTTGATGATGATCTGTTTTCTTCAATTTCGTTTTTTTAGAACGAGGAAGGCTGTCCTGACTATTCAGAATGCCTTATAAATTTTGTTTTCAAGTATTCGTTTTTCAGTTGGTAACATCTCTTGCATACTCTTTTGGCAATTAATTTTACCCATCACCTTAAAAACTACGTAGCCAACCAAATATTTCATTGAATTTTTTCTAAATCGGTTGGAACATTCATCAATTGGCCGATTTCGCACAATCCCTCATTTGGTTAAGTATCATCTACCGGTTCCATATCATTTGCCGCTTCTATATTTGCTGATTCATCATTAAACTCTTCAATTAAAAATATATCATCATCTGTTTCACAATTAGAGAAGTTTGATTTGAACTGCAATTTTGATGAAACAATATGTGATATAATATTATTAAACTGTCGTAATGTTGGGTTTTTATTGTTGCCTCCTTTATACCTGACCTGAGCAAATAGATTTTCAATGGGATCTTGATTGAGGCGATTTGTTAAAATAAAAGTAATTTTGTTTTCCTTATTATTAAAAAAGTCGCTAGCCAGTAATAAGGTGGCCGTAATTGTTTGGACCAATCCATCGATACAATAAATTGATTTAGCGCAACAATAGGAAGCGTTTGAAAAATATTGTAATGCTCTTTTTAATACACACACATTTTTAAATTTTTTTAAAAACCCTTGTTAAATATTTCGCAAAATTACAAAAGATTTAAAAAATCACTCGATCGGTTTCGGCTTGTTAGGCCATCATCAGGAGTATCTACTAAACTGTACGACAGTTTAGTAGATACTCCTGATGATGGCCTAACAAGCCGAAATCGATCGAGTGATTTTTTAAACCTTTTGTAATTTTGCGAAATATTTAACAAGGGTTTTTAAAAAAATTTAAAAATGTGTGTATTAAGTGTGTTTCGCCAAGTGACTACGGCAGAAAGTGTAAAAAGCTTTCAGAAATACTTATTTTATTTTTATTTCTTATGCAAGTTTTATTTATTTATTTAAATGATTAGCGGTACAATTTGGTTGTATTTATTTGATTATTAATTAATTATTTATTTTTAATAAAAATTTTAAATCTAATATTTATTTATTTTAATACAATATTATTTGGTTTCCTTTTTTTATTTTTACCACCACCACGCGCGGCATGTTGCCGTAATGATATTCGAGAGCAGACTGATTGTGAATTGTGATTAGTGATTTTATTTTATTTTTGTTTTGTCATGTTGTGGAAGAGAACGTAGTTCAGTTGTCTTTGTATTGAGTGTATTCCGTTTTGTCGCGTTGGAATTAATTATGTGGTGGCGAACGCGCAACTCAGGCGCAAGATACAAAACGTGAACCGCCACAAGCTCTTTTTAATGTTTGACAAGCTACGTTTTCATCCATTAAAGCACAGTTAACAGGGTTGGCAGTAAACGATGATCTGCTATTTAAACAATCAAATAATTTATTTATAAAATCAAAACACTTTGATGTTGAAATAGCTAACGCTTCATTTTCGAAAAGTTGTAAATCTACTACCGTTTTTATTCCAGCAACAACACTCCTGCTAAAAATCTGAGTAGCATATCGAACTCGCATCTTCCCAAACGTATTTGGATAAATATGCTTGGAAGTGAGTTTTGGGCATAATTTGGTTGTAGAATTTCGTTCCCAATTATATAGTTGTTGAATTATGCTCCAACACACGGTACCATCTGGACCAATATATTTTGTTCCCTTCATCAAATTATTGCGCAATGACTTCATTAAATGACAGATATAATATAGACAAAAGATTTTATTATCACCGTAATAAAAATATGGATGTTCCTTTGTTACATTTATGGGCGCTAAAACATTTTCTATTATTACTACCTTGGTCGCAAATAATAGCTGATACAGTCAAGCCAACGGTATTGCAAATATCTATATTTTCATAAATCATTTTTTTTAAATCAATACCCGAAATATTTGATTTTACGGCATATTAGTTAAGAACAAACTTCCATTTCGAGAAAAGGCCTCTTATCATAAACACACATGTTAATGCTGGTCAATGCAAATTGAGTTATCCCTAAAAATAGAAGAGAACACAAAGAATCATCTTAAAATAAAAATCAACATTGTACACTTATCTGATAACAATTGGAGAACGGCTCATCAGATTTGGGTTTGTTTACTTCTTTCTGTAATCTGAAAATATTATAAAATTAATATTTAATTCAATTTGTATTGTATAAAATTAATTCTTACCATAAATTTATTTGTTTATGTTTTCGTTTGACGTCTCGACATTTTGTAAACAAGATTGTAAAAATATTATATTAGGTTTATACATTGCTGCTCTATAAATATGTACTAAAAATAATTAAATACAGTGCAGTGCAGCAATATTTGAATATTGATTGATAGATGTCACTTTACAGTCAATTTTAAGATTTTAATGATTTGCAATTTTTAAGAGAAAGTAAAATTAGATTTCACGATAACTTCATAGAGAAAAGAAGCGAAAATAAAAACAGTGAATAAAAAGAAATTATAACAAACACAGTGAATAGTTTTATATATTTACATTTACCCGAGTTTAACCTGGAAATTCTAAATACCGCCACTTTTATTTATCGAACCCGCATCATATTTTGGAAACGAGAGACACCGCTTTATAGTTGATTTTACCTGCTTGTACTTGGACACGGAGAATATCGCTACACATTTATTGGACATTTGGACTTCATCTTGGAAATCGAGAAAATCACGTTTTATATTCAAACAATTAATACAGTGAAGATTATTCAATACGGGACTTTGAGATTGTGTCTCGACGGTGACAATCATTCTGATTTATATACGAGATAGCGATCGAGTCCTTGGGTTTAACAACACATATGTATATTGTTTGGGCTAAAGAAGGTACTCTTACATATCCGTAATCTTGAAATCCTTGAATTTCATCGTGAACTTCATTGTATGATAAATTTTGCCTAATTTTTATTTCATCAAAAATGAGTGTTACAAAACTGTCTCTTGGTTCTAGATATTCTACAGTAGCCCGTAACCCATTTATTAAAACATTATTTGTGCCCGGTCTCAAATTTGTAATCGGTCGCCATCGAATAATAGAGGATTTCGATGGTAAATAAAAATTTAAATTATTCCTCATAAAAAAAGAATTAGCTGGTTACTTGTAATGCAATGATTGTGCTACCCGTTTTTGTAAGCCTGAGAAAACATATTTTATTTCTTGGCGCTAGGATCATTTCAATGAAAGCTTTCGCCTTAGGTTTAATATCGTTTCGTTTATTAAGTACCTCAATCCACGATGTTTTCTTTTCCTTGACTAAATTTCGAGCTTTTCTTTCCAAAATAAATACTTTAGATGTAAGCATTTTGATTCTCTTAGATTTATATTCTAATTGCTTATTTAACTGTTTCGATTTAATCAATAACTTATGATTTAATTTCCTATATTGCACAATAGTTTTTATTGATCGGACACATGTATCACAAGTCAAATTGTCACTACAAGTATTTTTACGGCTATATGATGGGACATCGAAATTTGTTAACTCTGAATGTGTTATATCACCAGAGGATGACGGATATTCATTCATCTTATTTTGATATGTTTTAATGTTAAAATAGCGAGCTGGAACTGGAGATTCAGGAGGTACTATATTTTCGGATGGTAAATTATTGGTTGGAAATGCAGTCTTCCAAAGTCTATTTTGGCCAATATATATTAAGTTAAAATGACGGTTGCAAATGCGTTTTTTACTGAGATTGTCGATTAATATTTGTTTTGGTTGTATTTTGCAAGCGATCAACCATTCTTTAGCTTGCTCTAAATTTTTCGGAAAGCATATTTAAATAATTTGATTTCCGCGAAATTTAAATTAATTAAGTCGTTGGTGCAGTAATTTTAAAATTCCTAATCATCTCGAGGCATCTTTGACAAATTTTCTCTTCCGAAAGTACTCCAGGTGAGCTTAGCTTACTTGGTTTGAGTAATTTGTTTTCAGTAAAAGTACATATTATATTACAGAGAAACCTCACTACAACGGATATCGACGGGACCAAAAAAGTTGTCCGTTTGTAGTGAGGCGTCCCTTGAACAGCGGATTTGTAATATTTTTTTATTTGTTTTAAAAAAATTTTATTGGGATTCTATTTCTTATCCGATCTTGATGAAATTCAGCATGCACGATGGAAATGGAATTCTCCAATAATTTTTAAATGAAGTTCTGAAATATGACCAATTAGGAAGGAACTTGGCCATTTCTTATCCGATTTTGATGAGGTCCAGAGCATGTTCAATGGAAATGAGATTCTCAAATATTTTTTAGATAAAGTTCTGGAATATGGCAAATTAGGAAAGATCTTGGCCATTTATTTTCCGATTTTGAAGAAATTGAGGAAAATAATTTAAACATAAATCTTTATATATAGTGGTAGGACTGAGTCGTACCGTCCGATCCTGTATCAATATTTTCGATCAGATTTTCTTCGTCTACTTCAGCAGATATACAAGAATCACATATTTGCTTTGAATGAATCTTGCAGACCGCTTTTTGATAGTAGAAGCAGTAAATGCTTGATTTTGAATCCTTCTTCCTAGGGCATAAATGACACTGCTGACGTTGAGCAGCAGATATTTTTGCTATTTGAAGCGTATCAGTTCGAATATCTATTTAATATCCGAGTTGTTTTAAAGCCATTTTTATTGATGTCATCAGATTTTGTGGTGTTTACAAGCCACTGAAGATGTGGTTTTGTGCTAGTCCACCAAAAACTTTTTTCTAGTAACTGTACACCAGTTCTAAGCAACTGTACACCAGTTAATATAATAAGACCATCAGCCATCGATAGGTTTTTCTTTTATAAATATATGCTTTTACCAATTTATCCAATCTGTCGCCACCTTTATTTTCATTATAATCTAGTAATATACTTGGCTTTCCAGTCGCTTCATCGATACTATTTTCGTAGTGGAGCATTGATAGCAGTAGTACATTTCTACCAGGCTTGGGAATATAGCTTACTGAAGTAATATTTTCATGAAAAGCGAATTTCGATTAATTGGGCTCCCTCTCTGTGGTTTCCGCTTATCTTACTAGTTGACATGGTAATTAGGGTTTGTTTGCTCTTATCGTGTCAAGAATTGTAGTGTATAAGTGGTTATCCATTATAATCGTCCGCCCTATGTTGACGTATCCGGCAGCCAATCTATATGAACTAATGTGAACGCTAAATTTGTAGCTTGGGGCTCCTCTGAGGACCGGCCGATGTAGATTTCGCCATTCAACGAAAATGCGTTCGACGAGCCGCAAATCCAAAATATTTATATCCAGTATTATCCAGTACCTGGTTTGTACGGCTCTTTTAAAAAATTAAGAAATGACCCAAATATCTCGAAATGCGGGTTTTTTGTCTGATTTTAATCGTTCTTGCCTTGGGTTTTGATTAAAAAATCGCATAACCCGTAAAATTTGTTCTGCTCTTCGTACCGAATTTGCAGCTTTGTAAAATAGGCCACAGTTCATTCAATCGCTCATCTCAGTTTTTTAGAGCGCCAGCATAAATTAGGATTCCGATAAGAGCATAATATATTTTGATAAAAATTTGTAGTTGCATGGTAATGCATTGTTGGCATCGCAATCTTAAACAAAGTTTATTCAAATTAAGTTTATTCTCAATTTAATTAAAAATTACCGAAAAATTGCCAAATTCAATTAGGGCTATTAGATTCTCTTCCGAAATGTATTTACGAATTTCTAAAAAAAATGAGGACACAAAAAAAATAATTTTAATTTTTATCATATTTCCGTTTCTTTGGAAGGACCCTGGGGAACTCAAAAGAAAAATTAGGCAAATGGCATATTATGTGCCACTTGGAAGAATTTAACACATAGAACCAAATAGAATTAAAACGCCCAAAAGGCAACAAGTTTTTGTGGTGTATAGGACTATAGAAAAAAAATATTTTCGAAACTGTAAGAGATACGGCAATAATAGAGCAAAACCATCAGAACCAATGGTTAACTCATTTTTGAAAAAAAATGGTTTATAGGATCAGAGTGAAGTTGTTTTTGTTTTTATCCAACAGCGAGTTAATGGCCCTTTAACCACTGTTTAATTGTAATTTTAAATTAAATTCATGTAAGTAATTTTATGGTACTAAGTGTTTTGTATGGGTTAGCTTTCTTTAGGTGTTACATAGGTACATTTTTTTCTTCACATTACATTTTTTTTTTCACAAATAATAATTTAATTTAATTTAACCAAATGTTAGAATTATAATATAATAGGTAGGTAATAAAGCAAAAAAAAATAATTGGTTTGATAAATTATTGTTATCGCATCATAATCAATCCACATGCAACGGCATTCTATATTCCAATATTTTAAACTCTTGTGCTGCTATAATTTGCCTCGGTACTATAATCGCCTAAATGAAAACTACCAATTTCGATTGCATATGGTATTTCTTAAAAACATTTGTGCGGTTCCCTTATATATGTATATACATATGCGTTTACAGTTATATCGACAACCATAGGTTGTATATACCGTATTATTAAAATGTGTATCCAAATGCATACAGAACTTATATATGTACATATTCACTTTAGTATGTTGATATTAAATGCTTTTAGTCATCACTTCATTCTATCTTTAACTATGTACGTATACATACATACATATAAAATTGTCATCATTGTCACAATCATCATCATCATTGTTACATTTTCTCATGACTATAATCATGATATCCAAATAAAAATGAATTTTGAACTCATTATACCATTATATACAACATTGACTATTTGCCACACCATTATAATAGTCCGTCAACATAACAAATATAACTAAACATAATAAAAATAAAAAAAAATATAAAAACGGAAAAAATGCCGCCAACCACCACATTATACATGTGTATATATACCCAATATCATCCCCTATATATATATGTATAAAATTGTTGTTCCAATCAACCCATTTTGATCGTTATAATAATAATTTCCTTTCTTTCAGCCTTAAAATAAAATAAAATAAAAATATATAACCACCTTGTTTATATACATATACATAATATACCTATATATTTATTGTATATCCTTTCTAATACTCGCGTATGTCGCGAAAATGGGGTTTTAACTCCTTACAGTGAGTTTAGTTATTTGTTTGTTGTCACGGAAACAAGATACAAAAATTAAAATAATTTGTGCTTTTTCTAATTTTTTTTTTTTTTTTTTAATAAATTACAAATATATACAATATTGTTTGGTGCTGTTACTTTGGTTACAAGAGCTTCCAAAACAAAACAAATTTTTTTATTCTTTTGATATACGAAAAAAAAATGTTAAATTTCTAAAAAGGATTGAGTTTTCCTATGTACACGACGTACTTATTACAAAATAAAAAAATAAAAAATAAAAACTGTATTTTGTTTTATAAGATTGTAGTTGTAAGTCGAGCTTTTTTTTTTTATTATTTTTAAATAATCGACTAGCACAAAAATAAACTTTAGTTGTGAAACATAATTTTGTTTGTTCAAACATCAGCCAAAAAATATAACAAAAATAAAAAAAAAACATTTTAATAAAAAAAACTATAATTTTTTTTTCTATTTAATCAGTTATGTTTAGTTGGTTGTAACGAAAGCTACACACCATACAGTTGTTGGTATATATACAAAATAGTTTAAAAAAATTTCTATTTAAAAAATAATCCAAGTGAATTGAATTTAATACTAAAAAATAAAAAAAAGACAGTTGTTAAATTATAAAATTACAAAAAAAAAAGAATAAAAATTATTAATATTAATAATAATGACGATGAAGTCATCCTCATCGTCACGACGAATAGTAAACCACAAAAATAATTATCATAAAAAAGTTACAAAAAAAAGAAAAAAATTAAAATTAAAAAATCTAAATAAAAATGTTTTACGTAAAGTATAAAGCAACAAACAAACAAACAGACAACGACGAATTGTAATTTTCATGGATGACTTTTAATTTATGCTGGTTTCAATTGAACGAAGTACAACAAAACCACACGCGCGCCACTCCAATAACACACATAAAAAAAAAAAAAAATAAAAAAATAAAAATGTTTGGTTTAGTTCCCAATGAGTAAGTTAGAGCGCTAATTAAATAATAAAATTAAAATTTCAAAATGTATTTTGCTTTACATTTTTTTTTTTTGCTAAATCGAGAACAAATTTAAAAGTGAACCTTGGCACTGGGAGAATTCACAGTTGTAATGTTATGTACGCTTAAATATTCTGTGGATCTTTTCGTGCCATCGTTTAATTTTGAAAAATTACTGTCGTCTTCAAATCTATAAATATATTGTATTTTTCATTAATTACGTTATTTTTTGTTAATTTTCTAAAATTTTTTTTTTTTTGGGGAGGATATGTGTGGTTTTATATTATTAAAATGACAGCAGCGCAAGGTGTGTTTGATAACCACCTGCTGCCGAATTGTTAACTGTTTATAATAAATGGCTAACGTTTTATTTTTTATTTTTTATTGGATTACGCATGCGTACAATATTCTATATTTTATAAAAAAAAATTTTTTTTGGATTTAAATACTTAAGAATACTTTGTTGTTCTGGAATATAATATTTATGGAATTTCTTTTTGGTTGGCTTAATTGTAGCCGTACTATATTTGAAATAACCTTCTATTAAATTTAATTTTTCTATTTAGTTAGGGGTCGTGATGAGTTCAAATATTTGGTGGAATTGCCGTTTACTGCTCGCATGTTAAAACAACATTTTTGTTGCAGAATTTGGCATACTGCAAATTGTTGAGAGCTTTTAAATTTTAATTTTTTAATGGGTAAAGATTTTTGGATCCGCAATATTTTGATGTTGTACCTAATTATACTCTAATATTTATTTTAGTAATTATTTAATCTGCATTCTAGAGGTTTGAGAGCTTCCAATGGCGAACGAACAAAATTTGGCCCAAGTGGTTTTAAGCCTTATTGTTATGGGCATTTGCGGCAATAAATTTTCTTATCTTCTTGGCTAGGATTTTATATATTTCCAAAATCTTTTTCTTAATCGCTGGAGCTACTACTTAGAATTTTAACTTTTAACAGTGCTGCAATGGAGCCCATATATATAAAGTGTAACCAATTTGTTGTAAGTAATAATTTTACCCAATTCGTTCCATTTAAGTTCAAACAGACGTTTGGAGCACTAGTTTCTTATTAGGATTACTAGCTAATGCCATTTTGTAAATTAAATGATAAAAAGGAGTTAGATAATAAAGGGTTCTTTTGTAATTATAGTCGCATCTTTAATATTGAATTACAATCTCAATTTTAAACTTGGATTTAAAGCAGACTTCTAAATTCGAGAAATCGTCACCTGAATATTTAAGTGTTACAAACGACAAAAACCTGAAATCGAAAAAATCGAATCATAACTTTGAATGTCTCCAAATTAAAGGTTTTTCAAATATTGGTAAAAAATGTTAAATTTTTGTAAAATATTCAAGGAGCTTTGTCTTACATTAAAAGGAATTTTTAAACCGGAATTAAAATTTTGAAAATTTCATATTTGTATCACAAAATTTTATCGTTTGGTTTGAATATGTATTGTATGTATCAGTATTTTATACTTTTATGTATCATTTAAATATTTAAAAATTTCTTGCATATGAACCATAATTTCATACAAAGATCGCCCAATTAAATATTACTGGTTGTGCCACTATATTTGGAAATCGTTTTTGTGTAAAATGTTTATTTTACACTTAAAAATGGGTCGGTTTCCGATAAATTCGTTTTATAGTAAAACGTGCTTAAATTGTTCGATTGGTACTTTATTAGCCTGACTTGCATAAAAGGTATCAAATTTGTAAAAATCGATGACGCTAAATTAAAATTAAGAAAATCAACGAACTTCATATTATGTGCAAATGTACTTTTTCATAACTCAACTTTTTTAATACTTTAAGCAAACTGACAGGGCTGCAAATTGTCATTCCTCTCAAATGTCGCTCGATAGCGCCTGTAGCTGTGAATATCCAGGTTCGGAATATTTGTGAATGTTGCTCTCTATTTCTTTATTTCCCTGTAAAAATTGTATAAGCATGGTCGTGTTTACGCGGTTTTTATTTTGTGCAATACAACTGTCTGAAATTTTATATAATGTACTGGCCAAATCATTACCAGACCTTCCGCTTTGTGCTTCCGTTCATATGCTGCAATAAGTTTGTTTATTAAGATTGCATAATAAAAAATTGCTCACTTTAGCTTTTGGCAGAGCAAACACATTTTGCAGGTCGTATGATAAAATAGCTGTTTTGTGATCAGTGATTTTTCTATCTATATCTCTTTCCTGTTAGGCACAAATTTTATGTTTTTCGTGTTAAAAAAATTTAATTTGGTCAGAATTATCTATATCAACTTTATCTTTAAACAAGGATCACAGTCGGTCTTTTTTCGGTAAATGAAACGCTCAGTTAAAGTCTTCATTAAATACTTTTGTACAAATGTGGTTCTTCACTGGCACTCCAACATAGAAACATCTCTATATACAAATTGTACATTTTTTGGATACATAAATTTGATCCAAGATACTCCTTTTGGGTATTTTCTCGACAATAGTGAGATTCTACTTTAGGAAAACTATTAATGTGTCTTCTAATTTCCTCGATTTTAATTTCTGGTATTTTTTTTAGATATGCTTTCCCTTATTGAGGGGTGATGGAATACCAGTAGTTTCCCCAGTAGTTTTCAATCCTCTCGAACTTATATCTAGCGTTTTCAAAAAAAATTGCTTGCATACTCTAATGTTTTGTTCTTCATAATTTAAAAAATAATTATACGTAAATTCACGCTTCTTTACTGGATTCTTTTTTGATTTTCGTTTAGCCGGCATCTTTTTTACGAACTGTGCATAATACAAATTTTTGGACTTATCATCCAAGACGCATCATGGAGTATCTGTCGTTGTGTTGGATTAAATGAGTCATAACATCTAAATGTGCATGTACATTCAACATTTTTAACTGCTCTTGCGGAATGCGGATTATCCTTTATATCGATGTACGATTTACCTTTCTGGCGGTTTAGGTTTCTTGCGTTGCACTTCCAATCAGTTATATTTTTTTTTCTCTTTCGAGACGGTGGAGTATTTTCGATTCCAGAATTTGATTTGGCCATAGTAGCTAGTTGAACTTGGATTGTAAAGGATGTTCTTAAAATATTAGGAGTTTTACTATACTCCACACAGTTCTGGGTAAGTAGCTTGACTTCTTCTGTGACGGTTCTCTTAATTTTTTTTCTTGTTGAAGTCCCTGTACTGCTATCAGATTCCGATCATGCTTCATAGTTGGGATCAGCTAAGGAGTCCCCTGAGTTAAATTCAACTATTTCATTTTCACTTCAAAAGCTTTGAGTTTGAGAAAATTTAACGAACATACAAATTGAACAACTATTGTATGTTTATATCACTCAAATACTGAACATTTATTATATTGTACATAAACGACTAAGTTAAATATTCATTGTATGCTTGTATCATACAAATGCTGAATTTACCTTTAGCGTTTACGTTTGATTTGAACATTGATTGTATTTTTGTATCAGTTTAATTCTGAACTGGTATTTTGGGTAAATTATTATATATGTATTTTCGGACTCTGATTGTCCGTGCGACAGGGCTTCATGTTGAACGCAGCATATACGCTTTTCTACGGTTTGTGTGACTGCTGTTGCCCAGGAATATCTTCAATAACGTAGCATTCACCAGGGAGGACTTGAGTTACCATATATGAACGTTTAAATCGCGGCAACAGTTTATGACTTAGCCCAGGGGTCGTCAGAACGATTGTTATGTATACGTAATCTCTCATTTTATAAGAATATGCTTTAATTCTTTTGCGATCGAACTATGCCTTGTTTTTCAAGGAATGACTTTCCGTGTTGACAACAACGTTTTCTCTAGTTTCATTTAAATTACGTTCGGATTCATTATTTTGTGATAAAAAATCTTCGAATTATTCATCGTTCGCCATTCGCTGATTTAAACCAAAAACAGCAATTACCGGGGTAGTTTGTATTGTTCGATTTATTGTATTATTTATGATAAATTCAGTGTCGGAAAGAACTAAATCCCATTGGTAATAGTCAATTTTGCTATAATTGTATTTAGGTCGTGATTCACCCGTTCAACCTGTCCGTTGCTTTGAGGGGAGTAAGCGGCCATTTTTAAATGAGTAATGTTACGTGCAGTTACAAGATCCAAAAATTGTTTTGACGTAAAACATGACCCGCGATCGGATACTATACGTTTTGGAACATTTAGTTGATTAAAGTACAGATTTAAGCATTTAATCAATTCCGTTGCGTTTGTCGTTTTTGTTGCAAATAAACGAATAAACTTCGTAAATCCATCTACGATTACTAAAATATGTTTATGCCTGGTCTTAGTTTCAGCGAGAGGACCAAGGTGATCAATATGTACTGTATGAGATAATTCAGTAAATTTGTTGTACACATTTAAAAAATCCGTTTTTTTTCCTTGTTTCGGTTGATGAGTAATACACTTCAAACAGGGGCCCTATCATGATTTCCGCGGCGAGTCTTAAAGAATTTCGATATGTTCTTTTCGACCCGCTTCAACTTTCTTATTATGAATTCCGCTATCGAAAAGGATGTAAACACATTCATTTAACGTAATAAACGCACTCATTTAATGACGTTTGTTATAGAGTACGCGTTATTTTGAGAATAGTTTTGATTTTAGTACAATTAACACAGCATTCACAATGAAAAACTTTTTACTTTTGCCTTCCAGGTTTGTATGAATTTCCAACTTGACGAATACAAATTTTTGCTCGTTATGTTGAAAATTCATACCAACCTGTAAATCAAAAGTAAAACCTTTACCTTTCTTGAACTATTTTTTTGAATAAAAATAAAACATCTGTCAATCGAACTGCTCAAAATTCAACAACGAGTTACTCTTACTTGTTAACTTCTTCAATTTTTACTCAATCGGAAATTCGGAAAACTGTCCGCCTTATTTTTGTTGGCGGAATTTTTCTCGCTATCGAATAGATGGCGAAAATGTATCGTGTTTCGTGATCCCAAATTCACGATATCGTGAAAAAATTCTTTCGCGGCAGAAATCATGATAAGGCCCCAGGTTTTAATAAAATCATATCAATAATTTTAGGAAAATAATAAGAACGCTTTATCATCTCAATAGTTCGTGAGACACCCAAATGTTCTATTTCAGGGTACTTTCGTATAATTTCCGGTTGCAGTATCGTTGGGACATAAAACAATAACTTCTTTTTAAATGTTCTATAAACAAGTTCGTCGCGTGGCTCGAAATAACTATCATCGCCGTTTTTTGCTAAATTGTCTCTAATCAATTTAATTTCAGCATCGTTATACCGGAAAGCAGCGTGACGTTGAGAAAGAGAACATTCGTTAAGAATTAATATGCTTGGTGCCCGAATTAAGGCATCAACATGACGCATTTGAGTATTAGGGCGATGAATTATTTTATAAGAATAATTTTCGAGAAGAAGAGCCCAACGCATTATTCTATTGTTACAATTTCGTTTGTCTAGGGTGAGCTTTACTGAATTACAGTCAGTAACAATTACAAAATCGATGCCATGTAAGTATATGTGAAAACGTTAAAGTGCGTATACTATGGCTAAAGTTTCAAACTCATGCGAGTGATATCGTTGTTCGTGATCTGACGTGCGTTTACTATACAATGCGGTCGGATGTAGCAATTTATCAGCCTGTTCTTGCAACAAAATAGCGCCGAATCCTATGTGACTTGCACCAGTTTGCAATTAGGACAGGACTAAAGCGACGATTTGAGTTTTTGAAACGCGTTCACTTCAACTTCAGTATAACAAAACATTTGATCGTCTTTTATTTTTATGACGTCGTAAAGGGGTTTTCCGATTGTTGAAAAGTTTGGTACGAACCGCCTAAAGAATCGTTTATTGCCAAATATGCCGATCGGTTGGGCGAATGCCATTACCAGTAATCGCGTATCCCAAGAAATCAATGTTCCGTTTGAAAAAGTGGCATTTGGTTGGTTGAATTTGTAGACAATTGTCGTATATTAAATTAAAAACTTTTTAACATTTGACTCTATCTTTGAAGGGCGCTCGAGGAATTCGTTTATTATTTCGTTAAATTTAGTTTCTATTTCATAATATTTACCAACATTATTTTTACACGGTCCGATATCAAAAATTGGTTTACTTTTATCACACGAAAAATCAATACTTAAAATTTTATTAAAAAGCAAAACATTACTTGCACGTTGCACCATATCCGATTGTGAAAACTGTATGATACCCTTCTGCACTTGATTCAATCTTAAACTAAACAGTTGGATCACGCATGAAAGCCCTTCCGATCAGGCAATCGTAGCCCATTGTTTCGTCGTCGACAACTATAAAAGAAATATAAAAGTAATCTTAATTTTACAATCTATCATTCCTATGATACGTAAAGGCGAATTGTTTGCACCGATATACTTATATCCCGATATGATTCTATTTTGCAATTTGACGGCACGTTTTTTTGAAGAATCAGGTTGATCAGGCTTCCCGTATCTATGACTGCGTTCATTTTTATCGTTGAATCGCTAAAAACCAATCCACTTTCGGCATGTATTCGTACGAAGACAAAAACAAAATCTTCCGTTGTTGTGATGCGTATGTCGACTGCTGTGGCATGCTGTTCTGATTTGTATTATTCGAACATTGGGTTGAAGTTAATTTGGGATGCACTTTATTACATTTGGGACACCGTTCTCTTCGTAAGGGCAGAGGACTGGCAGACGACATATGTCCGACAGCAAAACAGTTATAGCAAGTGACAACTTTCCTATTATTAAGTCGTGCGCGTATGTATTGGAACTTGCCGATTCCGATCGATTAATTGGTATATCCGTTGATGTAACCGGTTTGTCGTGCTGCGGCTTCTGGAGTATTCGATTTGGATATTCGTGTGTCGTATATTAGCTGGACGTGCAGGTTTCGTATTCTGATACCACTGAATGCTTTCACGTGACTCGTCTAAAGTGAATACCTGTGTTACTCGCAGAGGACCTTGCAGTTCATATTCATTGAGACCATTTATTATATACTGAACCATAGAGTGCACTGAAATATTCGCTTGATCACCAATGGAGATCATCTCATAATAATACGTAAGCAAATCCACGTTAGAAGGTCGTGTGAACCTTCGCAGCTTTTCATGGTTACTTGCTTCACTTATTTGTATACCGAAATTAGGTTTAAATTGAGAGGAAAACTCACCAAATGTTTCAATTTTGTCCTGAACCGTCCGGAACCAAATTTGTGATGATCCTTGCAATTTTGAGATTAAATCAATTAAAATTAGTCTATCATCAAGAAAATATATTTGGCGTAATTTCTCAATTTTGTTAATGAATTGGGTTGCATGGAGAGACGTCCACGAGACAGGGTCGTACGATGGTAGTAAATTGGCAATATCATATGGTTTTAGATGTAGAAGCTGATTTTACGTTCCATTTGCTACATTATTGCCATGTGTAGTAAGTTGAATTTGATGGTTAATCATGTTAAATGATGAGATTGTTGCACTTTTGTTATTTTCATTCGATTTCGCTTGTGCATTTAATGTTGTACTATACAGACCGCTGCGTGCACTGACACTGTCTCATAATTCCTGATCTTCTTCACCAGTAACACGTGTTTCGCTGGTTTTCGCTGATAAAAGGCGGAATACTTATGTTTTTTTGTTTCCACTCGATGATAATTTTTGTTTCCACTCGTTGTTGCACGTTCATTCTTGAATTTTATTTATTTGTTTTTAATTGTTTGAATGGCGTAAACGGTTTTTTTTAAATTTGAGGTTCTGTTTCCAAAAATATTTTAAATTTATACTTTGTAAACCTCTTTTAACTATCCCACTTCTGATAATATCGTATATTCGTAATTAAAACTATTAAACTCGTTTACCGTTAGCTTTTTAAATGAAACAACAATATCGTAATATTTAATTAGTTTATTATTTTAAATTGTATGTTTCCTCGTTCACGTTCGTAATTATAATCCCTTTTTCTTTTAATATCGCCTTCCGAGGAAACATTTGAGTTTTAGGAAAAACAACGAAAAAACAGGTTACTAAGATTTCAGATTTACATTTACAAAATTATTCAAACCTAAAGTAGATTTATTCCGAAAAATTAGAATACTACAATTTTTTTAATTTTTTAATTTACTCTTGACATTTAAATTCTAGTAGAATAATTGAGTTCCATAATTTCTAATTTGTAAGATCCTAAACTGTTTAAATGCCGAACCTAAATTTCTTCTTCTTTACGAACATATCGTTTTCGTTTCAAGTGTACGTTCTATAATAGCTGTGATTCTATTAACTTGGCCTACAGTCGAATGGTTTTTCTGAAATCAAACTGATGGGCATGAATAAGATTACGTATGGGTATCATTCTCTTTAGATGCAATTTTCCAAATATCTTTTAAATAGCTGGGAGTATTGATTTGGGGTTGAATAATTTTTTATTGTTACCTTTTTTGTTTGGTTTAAAGATCATGATTCCCTTTACTGCCTTGTAACCTATCTTATTGTTAGTTTAAACACACCATAGATTAAAAGCTTGCGTATCGCTTTATTTGGTAATTCTTTAATGATCTATTCAGTTTTTAAGTCATATCCAGGAGCTTTTCTCATGTCATGTTTAGATATTTAATACCCCCTTTTAGTTCTTGTGGCTCTATTCTGATTTTCGCAGGGCGTTTGAAATTGGGAATTGATTTATTGTGAATTTTTGAAGTGAAACATCTTTAGCGACGTATCTGTTTGACAATGTATAATAAAATGCACACATACTGCGTCTTGAATTTGTATCGTAATTCGCCCACCTTTTCAAGTGCAACTTCTTTAGCTACGTAGCTGTTTCAAATTTCCGGTTACATTAAAAGTGAAACAGTTACACGGAAGAGAAATTAGAGACAAGCTTTAAGTGCGAGAAATGAAGCGACAACGTATATCGTGGAAAACTTTATTTCTATGTATTTTAACTTATGTTGATTAAATTCGGGATCGTATGGAAATTCTGGTTTTCAAAATCTCGATTTTCTAAAAATACTGGTTTTCAAAATCACGGTTTTGAAAAATCTTGGTTTTGAAAAATCCTGGTTTTGAAAATCTTTTTGTTTTTTTGTAATGTACAAAGATTTTCTTGCAGTTTTGGACAGGTTGATTAAGAGTATTTGTATTTTCATTTCAAACTAATAAAATTGGTGATTCTGATATAGGCCGAAGTTTGGCAGAATTGTGCTTCTTTTATTTAAAATTATCTCAAAAGGATTTTAATTTCTGTTCATCAGTTTAAAAATAAAACTAAACTAACTAATACAATACTTAGGGGTTGAACTTTGATAATTGTTGAACTTTGATGGGCGATATTTTTTAAAAATGAAATTTTATCCAAATTGTTTCGCTGTCTGCATACATTTGAAATCTTTTTATTTTGTAAAATTTGTTTTTTGTTTACTGGGGGTAAAGCTCCAGCTTTTATCTTTTCAATTTTTGCGTTTTGGCGATAACAAATTCTTTCCCCAATTCGTCAATTAGTTGGTACGCCCCAATATAGGCCTTATCAACTGTAACTTTCAACCGCTTCTGCCAAGCCACAACTGTGTTTTGAGTCTTTGAAAAATAATCAGCATCCGCCACTGACCAGAAATTATGTGAATAATTTGGATTTTTTTTTTGGTAATTTCGAATTTTTTTTTGTAACCCCCGTTAAATAATTTTTTTCTAACCATTTACCGATTTCTCTAGCATCAGGGTCGAAAGTTTTTTTTTAGTTCTAAGTAATTAAGAATTCTTTATAAGCTGAAATACTGGCTTTTTCAAAATCTGTAATAATTCGCTTCGGTTTTAAATTAATTTTCCATTTGCAACTTTGCAAGCCCATTCACAAATGTCATAAAATAAAATATGCCGATCTACTTTTTGAACTCATTATACATTACACCAATGGTACGATCCCATGCCCAATTGGTCCAAGAATGGTAAAAAAAACTGGTGGAAGTTCCTAGAAGAATATTCTTCTGGTTATTAAATATTTTTTTCTGATAGAACGAACTGTTCTCCTTCCAGAAATTTTAACTGTTCCGGTATAACTACCCTAATTTCCCGAATATAGCCCGTGGGTTATATGAAAAAATGTTTTTTTTTTTTGGAAATTTAGAGGTGCGGGTTATACAATAAGAGCGGGTAATACATACAACCATTTTTATTTTTATAGATATTGAATTTAATAATTTAATATTATGTAATTGATCATACATTTAAAATCCATGAAAGTCTTCCTCAGCATCAAGGATATCACTGTATTCGTTGAGAATCAGCAGTGGTATCTCCCCATTGTCGGAATCGGACGAATCAGTCTCATCTCCTTGACCATAATTATGCAGTTTTGCTTTCCGAAATCCATTTCTATTACATTCCGTACTGACTTTACTCTAACTCTCGGAAACCCAATTACATACATCTTCGTAGGATGCATGCCTCATTTTTTTGGATTTAGTAAACGTATGAATTCCACTGACCATTCATTTCTCCCATTCCTTGTGGATATGATTTTTGAACGACTTATTAACCGACAAGTCGAGTGGCTGGAACATTTTGGTAAGCCCACCAGGTATGACTGCCAATTGAGAGTGTTGCTGTATTTTTTGTTTAATGCCTTCAGTGAGATGTGACCGATGGGAATCAAAAATCAATAAAGATTTTGGTTTGAAAAATGATCCTTTTCTTTGTCTACCCATCCATCCTTTCTCCGCTACCATAATTATGATGCCTTTTAGAAAATTAACTTTTGGCATTGTTTCTCGTTTAAATATTACCATTGGATCGCAGTTGCCTCCGTCAGATGTACAATATAATACGATTGTGAAATTCATTTTTTCTGACCCCGTTATCGTCAATAGTATGTCCTCTGTTCCTTTAACATCGACTGTCCTAGTGGAGAGCATGTCAAAGCTAACGGGTACTTTATCCTTGTTTCCAAATTGAAATAGACCAACATTTTCTTTTAATTTACCAACATATCCTTGGAAAGAAACTACTTTTTCCTTCCAACCAATGGATAGTGGCTGACCCACAGACGTAACTGCTCGTACAGATAATCCATGTCTGCTCATAAAGCGGAAGCACCATGCACCACCACCTTTAAAATTGCTAAATCCTTTTTCAATGGCTATCTGTTGTCCCTTTAAACGAATATCAATTGTTGATACTTTGCGCTTTTCTTTTCTCGGTGTTAGCACTCATTCCTTTAATTCACTTTCTTATTCTGGCATTTATTCACTTTTCTGGCTATTATATTATGTGGCTAGGTAGAAATCAGTGGGCTTGACGGTTGAATCCGTGTTGTTAGATCCTTTTTCTAAGTATTATATACAATAGTTTTTGTGTTTCCGATAGATAGTGGTTTCTCTTCTTTTTTAGCCGTCATGTTAGCGATTCGAAAAGTAGAGACAACACTATATCTATTAACGATAGGAAATAGCCATCACGCTTCTACGTAGCGGCTTAAGATTGCGGGTTATACAAAGGCTGCAACATTTTTTTTTTGTTTGTAAAAAGTTGATATTTTTAAGGCGCAGGTTATACGCCAATTGCGGGCTATATCCAGGAAATTAGGGTATATTGAATAAATTGTCCGGTTCTTTAATTGTGCTGGATCTTGTTCTCAATGTTTTTTGTTTTTGGGCTTGCAAATTAACCTGAAGGTTAGGTGGATAGTCCTTTTTGATTATGTGAGCGCCATCTGGGGTTGTGGTAACAACCCTTCCTTTACATAAAAGGGATTTCTTATTTGCACAAGCCCACTGATACGTGTCACTTTTTCTTTCCAGGTGATGCCTATAGCCATCCACATTTAGCATATCTTTGCCCTTATTCGACTTTAGAATACTTATGTTCATTTCAAAAATAATTTTCCGGACAATGTTTAATTTATTCTATAAAAAAATATTCTCAACAGTGACATATGGTTTAATTCCTGCAATTTTTTCTAACTACTTACATTTATGATAAATTTCCACAGTTTTGGTGTAACTTCTTATCGACAAGAATGACAAATGAAAATTACTAAAAAAAAATTTCCAGACACAATTATTGTTTCTCAATAAACAGTTAATTCGATTCTTTGCCAATTCGACTAGCATTTTCACTTGTCCAATTTAACTTGCACAATTCAACTTCCACAATCGAACTTTGTTTTTAATAATCATTGCTGTCTACCAGCATAATTTGTTATGTGAAATTTGTTGACCTGTTTTCTAGATCCTGGTTAGGGAAAAATATGTTATTAATTCGCGCCAACTAAACACACACACACACACACGTACTCGTTTACCAAAATAATTTGTTATGTTACATTAGCTGGAGCGGTTTTCAAAATCTCGGTTTTGTGAAAAATATTTTTCTCAAAACCAAGATTTTGAAAACCGAATTTTGCTAACCAGTCTTATGTAGTCTTATGTACCCATCAAGTTCAGCATGCATGATATAAATGGGATTCTAAAATGAATTTTAGATAAAGTTGTGAAATATGGTAAATTAGGAAGCAGCTTGGCCATTTAATATCCGATTTTGATGAAATTCAGCATGCAAGATGGAAAAGGGATTTTAAATTGATTTTTATTCTGGAATATGGTAAATTAGGAAGGAACTCGGTTATTTCCTACCTGATTTTTGAAATAGGATTCTGAAACGATTTTTAGATAAAGATCTGAATATGGTAAATTAGGAAGGGACGCCTTGTCTTATCCGATTTTTTTATTGAAAAAAACTGAATACAAATTCATCTAGTAATTTATCTATATTAAATGTTGTTAACCGTTTGAGGAGTATAACCTGGTATAACCCATCGGTTAGCACAAAGTTGGTTACTTTATTAATTTATCTATCCTAGTTCTAAGGGCTTCGTTCTTTAGTTTGGGTTGTTCAGCTATCCGATTTTAAAGAAATTCAGCACGCAGGATGAAAATGGGATTCTAAAATTATTTTTAGATTCAGTTTTGGAATATGGCCAATTAGGAAGGAACTTGGCCATATATTATCCAATTTTGCTGAAATTCTTCGCTTGATTATGACATATTAGCTGCGGTTTTGTATTCATTCCTGATAGCTGCTATCATATAAAATGTGGCTAAAGATACCCCTCCGTATAATTAGGTAGAGCCAAATATTTTGTATATCAAGTTTACCAATAAAAATCACATCAAGTTTAAATTTAGGATAGTAGCGATCGGGAGCAAAAAAAAACACAGTTATTGTTTCATTCTTAACTGTTCTGATGGGAGATTTAAGTTTTTTAAATAGGTTATTAAGGACGGTTTAATTTTCTGTATTTCGATTTATTTGGCAAAACTTTAGTGCTTTTCGTTTCTTTGCTATACAAGTTCACTTGTTCACTCTCACTTCAAGTGATATTTTTTACTACTGATGCTATTTACATAACTGAATGAAATACTTTGTCAAGCAGCTTGTTGTATATTTTCTTTAAGCTTTTCTACTTCCTCTTCGACGTGTATGGTGTTTCATATTGGTACTCGAATAACAGGAGTAGTGAGTCATAATAATAGGAGAGTAATCCAAAGTAAGCTTTTCATTGCTTTTCATGCGAATAAAGTTATCAGGTATACCATCTTTTACAACAAATCTATAAGATCCGGTGTTTAAATATTTAAATCTGTTGGCTAGTAAGTTGGTGAGCCACCAGTGAAGTCACATTTAAATATTTTTCCTGCCTCAAACAGTTATCTCCTTTTTGGTGTTTTAAATATAGAAGTCACCGCCAATGATGAAACCATTGTATCTTAAGTTTTAGAGATTTTACAACGATCATTTGTGTTGTGTTTACTAAGCATCTGAAGGTAAACTGAGAGAATCGAATTTGTCTATTAAAGTTACCATGTATTTTCATTTTCTTCAGTTGCAACTTCCAAATTAAACATTTTAATTTAAAGTTTAATTAAGAACAACATAATAAACCAAAATTATTACTCGAACTAAAACTAACCTCAAAATAACGTCATTCATATCAGTAAATGTCAAGTCAGCTTACTTTATATGAATCGCCGTTTAAAAACTAAGGTTTTAAGTTTGAGATAGTTTGAAAGTTAGAAACAACCGTTTAATTCAAAATGGAAAAGCAAATTTGAATGTCAACTGAATGCTTTAAAATTTAATTAACAACTGAACCCAAACAGAATTTAAACTTTTGTTCATATTGTGTTGGTATAGAGCTTACATTCAGTGATAATATTGCTCATACTTTGCCTATACATCAATTCTTGAACAGTTAGACAATTATGTAGCTTAATTACATTATTTAGAAATGAAACAACCCAATTATTTTGATCATTTTATTATGTAATGTATGTAAAGACAAAAGTGGACATTAAAATTTCATTACTCAGGCGATTCAATTTGGACGTCACTGTCCTGGTATTGTGTCCTACACTACATTTGGCTTAATTACACAATTATATGGACATATCTAGATAATATACATAAATGTGTAGCTATCTACACAATTAAATTAATGTTTTGGATAATACATAATAATAGTGTTAATATCAATAATGTATTATAAATTGTGTACTAAGAAAATGTAAGTGGATTCAATTATGGTGGTTACTAGTACAACAACAAATTATATTTATGACAATAAGTTTTCTAAATACAGTAATCAAAAACGATCCCAAACCATTACGACGTAAACCTACACCTAGCTTACGTCTAAATAGCCACACTTTGCGAAATTTGACGGGTTACCACATGGAGCTTGACGCTCAATATTTTCTTACAATTGCGTTCAATTAAAACTTGAGTTGCACGTGGTTAAATTTTAAAAGAATTTTCTCAATTTCTGCCCAAAAAATTGGATTACCGAAATTAAAATTAAATCTTTTTGAATTTTGCATGAATATATACCAAATTATAAAATAAATTAGAATTGGAATATTTGATGCACTCATAAATGCCATAGATTGGAAACCCCTAACGTCATTTTAACAAAAAACGTTTTATCTTGGCGATGTTTCAAATGTGCAATTTCAAAGCATATTGATCGTGTTAAACTATTATCAACTTAAAAATTTCCATGAAGGCTTCCTTGAACTGGTGGTTTCGCCCCAGGAAAATTTGAAATCACCTTCTGTCATGTCAGTCACGAGTTCGATGTGAATAGCTTTGACAGACAAACAGGGCTATCCAAGCTTTGGACAACTGCGGCTTCCCTGGACCTGCGTAATCAACCCCGACGTACAAAAAAAGTCGACCGATGCTCACTCGTTCAGCTAGAAGATTGGCCATCAGTTGTTGATATTTGAATTTCTTCTGCTTGAAGCATGAAACATATTTGGTTACATAATAGGCTTGTTAGTAGTGTTGGACCGGGATGAAAATTCTTCATGTGGCAATCACCGATCAGCAATCGGACAAAAATGTGATATTTTGACAGAATCTCGAGTATTTTGCATCAAAATTCCACGATGATTTCTCAATTCTGCCTCCAACTCGTATGAGGTTATCTTCGTCTAAAATTGGTGTCAATGAAACAAGTTGGCTGCTTCTATATAATTCACCATTCTCCTGAATGGCACGTATTTCGCTCTGAAATAATTGTTGAGCCCATTTAATACAAGCCTTTTCTGCATACGTGATTTCTTCAACAGCTAGTGGTGGAACAAGTTCGATGTTTGAATTTATCACTTTGGCTTCTTGTGATGTGTCTTGGAAGTATTTCTAGTATGGTCGAAGTCCGGTTCCCGATGAAGCTTTTTCAGTTCCTTGGATAGTCTAATAACCAGCAGAGTACGATTACAGAATCCGACCATGCATGCTTTGAGTGAATTGCAACCGCTGAGTTGTTTTGGACATAAGACATCAACAGGCTAAGTAGTATAGCAGCACACAATTCTAGAAGGGCTACAGTGACTTGTTGAACCGGAGCGACTTTTGATTTAGCTGCAACTAAATTAATGTGAATTTGGCCATTATTGTCTTCAATTCGCAGGTAAATAACAGCCCCGTATCCTTTCTCCGATGCATCAGCGAAACCGTGCAGCTGGGTGGATTTAATTTGATTCCGTGATATGTGCAGATACCGTCGAATCTCTATAAGTTCCAAATGATGCAGATTGTTGCGTATCTTGGACGATTGATCTAAGACATTTTGTGGTAGTCTTGCATCCCATTCAACTTTGCGAAGCCACAGTGTTTGGAACAATAGCTTCATTGTGATGATAGCTGGAGCCAGCCAACCTAGAGGATCAAAGATACGTGAAACTTCAGATAATAAATTTGTTTTTGTTAAAGTTTCTTTATGTGACGGTGTAACTTTAAATAGAAAGCAATCCTTTTTTAGATTCCAGCTTATCCCCAATGTTTTAATGGTCGATTGCCCCTTTACGTCTAGAATTGCCACCTCTCGATCATTGTTAGGTATTATTCTAAGTAAATGTTGATCATTCGAAATCCACTTGCGTATTTTGAATCCGGCTTTACTAAGTAACGAATTCATATTATGATACAATGAAATCGCATCTTCTATGGAGCCACAATCGGTCAGCATATCATCTATATAAAAATTGTCGGTTAGACATTGTGCTGCATCAGGATAGCTTTCGTGATAATCTTTGGCTAGTTTATGTGCACTTCGAATTGCTAAGGAAGGAGCACTAGATAAGCCGTAGGTTACGGTAGTCAATTGGAACTCCTGAATTTGTTGAGCTTGCGTCTTCGGATGCCACAAAATCCTCTGATAGCTCCTTTCATCTGGATGTACAATGGCTTGTCTGTACATTTTTTTGATGTCACCACATATAGCTATTGGTTGTTCTCGAAAACGAAGCAACAATGTGGTAAGATCGGTTTGGATAGTTAGTCCCACATGGAGAACATCATTCAATGATAAGCCTGAAGAGCTCTTACAAGAGCCGTCGAATACGACGCGTAATTTCGTTGTGCTCCTTTGTGCCTTTATTACGCAATGATGAGGTAGACGATAGGTGTTTTCGTCGGTATTTTTTACAGTATCCATGTGACCAATTGTTCGCATTCTTTCATAAATGAAGCATATGAATTTGCGATATTCGGATTTTGAGTGAGCTTACGATCAAGAGTAATTAGCATTTTTAGTGCAGCTTGGTAAGTTGATCCTAATTGATGCACTGTTGTTTTAAAAGGAAGTCTGACCACATATCGACCTTCAGGATTTCGTTTGGTATGTTGTATGTGAGCTTCACAAAATTGTTCTTCCTTCGTAAATTTTGGATTTAATGATGGGACTTCTTCTTCTTTTTTGGCTTTAATGATGGGGATGTGGTGGGAATTGTGTAATGGCTTTGTTTCAGAATTAAGACAGCCACCAAGTATCCAACCAAATTGCGTTGATTGAGCAAATAGATGTTCGTCGATCTTAATTTTTTGCTGGAGTAGTATCTACAGAAATACATCATTACCTAGAATGATGTCGATTGCTGCTGGACGATTATAAGCTGGATCGGCTAGGTCTAAAGATTGAATAACAGACTACTGGTGGTCATCAAACTGGTGTGATGGTAATAGTGGTGTGAGTTTCTTTAGGATTACAGCATTGATTGATAAGCGGTAATTTTGATTGTATCGTGAGGTTATTGTGAGAGCAACTTCTCCTTTTGATAACTCGACTTTGTTGGAACATATTCCGCTGACAGTAATTGATGAGTGGTTTCTTCTTATCCCAACTCTTTGAACACAATTATCGGATATGAGTGTCGATTGCGAACCGGAGTCAAGAAGTGCTCTGCAAACGTGAGATTTCCCATAATCATCCACAACATAAACTGCAACCGTTGATAATAAAAATTATATCGAATATATCGAAAGCATCACATCTGTCGGTTAAAAATTGAATTAATTTATCAATTGAAGGATTATCGTCATTAACGGTATGTTCTGCCCATGCTTGATATGTTTCTGTATCAAGCTTTCGGTGTAGGATATGGATAATCGCACAGTGAAAGAAAATTTTGTTTTTATTTTACAAGCTATGTGCCATAAACAATTCAACGTTACAAATTGAACAATGGGTTTCGCCCTTATTTTTGGCACATTGCAGAATGATAACGCAGCATGATATGAAATGCATATTAAGATAATGCAGGAGTTGCGTCATTTTGCTTGACATTTTGTTATTAAAATTTAAATTATTTTTAAATTAGTTTAGGCAAAAGCACCTTCATCAATACGACTGTAAATACCCAACCCAATCTTTTTATTTATTAAATGATTTTAAGAGTAGATTCAGAAATCATATTTCGGATTAAATTATACCAATGATTGCTTCATATTTAATTTTGGCTGACTCAGAGACAGAGAAAATTATAGATTCGGCTTGTTTTTAGAATTTTTGCTACATTAATAAAATTCTTCTGGTCGTGGTTATGGTAGCCCTGCAAATTTATTATATCCAGGTACATCAAAATGAAAAAAACAAATCTGGTAACGATTATGATGGCCCTGGCAATTTGTTGTAATATTATTGTATATTAAGCCCTATTGACTACTTGTGAGTTAATTCTGAATTTGGTTGCTTGTTAGAATTTTTACTGCGACACTAAATGTATTATCTACCTTCTCGTGGTTAAAAATGAGAAACAAATTCAAAAAATTATCCAGGTCAAAATTACAGTGACCCTACAAATTTGTTATATGCGGTTGCTTAATCCGGTGTGCGTATTAAAATTTCTATTGCAGTAATAAGGCTGATTTATATTACCCGCTCAGTTCAGTTCCTATATGTACAGACACGGACAATATTGTTGAAAATAATGTTTTGTCTGATATCTGAATGAATTTATTTTCTGTTTAGCATAGCTGGTCGTGTAAACATAAAAAAATCTGTTTACAATTCATATGAAAGAAAAATTTGTTGAAAAATAAATTATTAGTTTGATATCAATCTAATTAACTGGCCGTGTTTGTGTAAACCTAAAAATATTGTCACAATACAAATAGATATGGATATCTAACATATTATTCAGTTTGTTACAATCTATCTAACTTTGTAATTTGTCTTTATTATTAATAGCGTTGCACCCATCATCGGCGACTTTCTAATTAGTCCATGAAGTTAAAAAAGTGCACGGTGAAATCTTGAAATTGTATTTTGCATTCCCAGGAAATATTCGCAATATTCCCGGCAAACAGAATTACTTTCTTAAATTCCCGGGAATTCTCGGGACGTAAGCCCTAGTTCATACGTGTTCTGATATTGTCGTTGGATGTAAAAAAAACAGAAATCCTGGAACTGCTTTATCTTAAATTCTAGACGTTGCTCTTTGCTCTAAAACACTGTAGCCTTCAACTTTTAATCGGACTGTGCTCATATTTTTTAAACATTTTTGGTTTTGGTTTTTAAAAATTTATTAATTAATTTATTAATAGCAAAATGGGTCGTTAGGGGAATAAAAGCGATTACTTAATAAATTTCGAATGGGTTTCTAAAAGCTGTTAGATGTACAGTTCGTGTTACCTAATAAAATTGCATAGAATTCCCCAAAACTTTCAATCTAGTTATAAAGGATGATTTAAATTGATTGGTGCGAGTACAATTAAAACTTTAGGAAAGTGTGGTCGCCCGTTTGCTTCTGGGCCTGGCATATTTCAAATTATCTTATTCTTGGACTTCCTATTACCGTAAGTTTAAACATTATTTGGGTTGGCGGGGGAAAAATGAATTTAGAAATTTTAAATTTTAATATTTAAAAAATTTCAAAGATTAGTACTTAAGCTTTTCAGAAATTTGACTGTTTACAAAATTAAGGCAAATTAAATAGGAGTAGTTTGAAAATAGACTTTAAGACTGATATTTTCAAATATTGTATTTAATGAATGTAGAATAATTAAGAAATTTAGATATTTAGTGATGTACCTTGTTAATAAACTTCATTTATACAACAGAAAGTAATTTGGGAATTTAGAAAATAATGGAATATGTAGTTTTTAGAATGTTACATAAATTAGAAATTTAAAACTTTAGATTTAAATAGTTTAATGAAATGAAAAAATTGGAAAAATTGAAAATTCAAAAGTTTTCGAATTTATTACGTTAAGTGTTTGAAAAATTTACAGGGGCTGAGTACGAATCACTAAAGTCGGAAATTCAAACTCAACATTCCAAAAACTCAAACGAATATTAGAAAACCATATAATTCGAGTTGGTTTTAATTATGGTATCGGTCAAAAACTCTAACACAAGTTCTAACATTCACACTATGTAAAATCTTACGAAAATTTCATTCCAATTTATTTTCAGGAAAATGAAATGGAATTCAATTGTTGAAATTTTGTCTTTGAACTTTGGAATGTTGGCCTTGCAATTTTTTAGACATATAGATTTATTGAAATTTTAGAATCCCGTAATTTAGAATATTTTAAATAAGTCAAATGTTAGATTGAATTAGATCATTGAAACTTACAAAACTAGGAAAGTTACCAATATTGAAAATTTATGAATATAAAAAATTTATGAGTTCTTTAAAATTTAAGAATTTAGAATTTAAAAGAAAACTCGTAACTTAAGTAAAAGTTTAGAAAACTAGTAACTTAAGAAAACGTAGGAAATTTAAAAATCTTCGGAATATGAAAAATTAAAAATTCTAGAAAAGTTAAAAATTTAACAAATTCAGAATTTCAGTAACTCCCGTTTTATACAACTATTGTTTATTAAATTTTTCGGAGGAGAAACGAAATTTTAAATGCATTTTTAATTTTGATGGTCAATTGGCGTATTTCATCCTTTAGGATTGAAAATATGATGAAGTTAGAAAATTTCAAATCGGGACTGTAAGGCGGCAGATGCCCGACAAATAGTGGAACACCGTTCGGCTGTGATAGTGGAATAGTGGCAATATGATCTGTACCTCCGAAGAATGACATCACACTTTTCTTGCCAGTGATCTATGGGCGTTTGTACCTGAGTTAGTTTAACTTCATCTGGGATGAAGTTGTTTATTAATTATTAACATAATTAAGACTTATCCATTTTACAATATCTCTAACATTTAGAACATGACAATAACAAGTTATAATATTCTATAAAAGGTTCTGTAAACATTTAAAGACATAAGCCGGATAAAAAAATTAAAATCAAAGATAATGTGATTATTAGAAACGTATAGGATCTAAATTATTAGTAAGCTGTTTGTTAAACGTGTCTAGTTCTTCTTTAAACTTTAATATAAATAGCAAAATTTTCGAACGTTCAACAATTTTACCAACAGCGTTAGTGATGATTGAAATTGGTAATGGTAAACTTATTCAATGTAGAGCACTATTAGATTCTGGTAGCGAGTCATTTGTAAAAATTCTCAACTTGAAACATAGCAAAGACAATCGCATTACAGTAACTGATTTGAGCAATTCAACATCGCAGGTTTGACAGAGTATCACAAGTAAAATCCATTCAACTTACAAACCTTTTTCTGTTCAACTTAAGTTTTCAGTAACAAACAACATTCCAAATCGTATTCTGTGTAATATACAAGCCCAAAACTTCCAGTCATTTAAAAATCAATTTTTGGTTTGACAGTGTTTGGAAAATTTGAGCAACAGGTTGAACATAACATTGACAACGAAACATATTTTACCCAAACTAATAGAAAATTTGTTGTATCGATTCCATTTCGTAATAACTTAGAGGACCTGGACGAATCTAAATCAACAGCTTTGAAGCGATTTAATTATTTTGAACGCAAGTTGAACAATAATTCCGATATTAAACATTCATATGTGAAATTCATTAATGAGTGTCTGGCTATTTATTATATCGGTATAGTAAGGAGCCTTGTTGGCTCCCACACTGCCTTCTTTTTAAAATGTCCACTGCATCAACAAATTTATTGGCTTCTCATAACTAGAAGGGCAAAGTTATGATGGTTATGGAAATTTATTAAATTGATAAAGTATGAAGTAGTATTATCTCCCCCCCGGGTCAATTTTGAATTAAAGGTTTGCTTGTTAGAATTTTTTCTACATCAATAAATGTATTGCATTCCCAAGGCATGCCCTTTCTGAATTATTTACAAGTTTCACAATAAATAAATAAAACACACAGACAGGACTTTTCAGATGTGGGTCATACTTGACAGTGCCTCTAATCCTTAAAATTACAATTGGAGGTTCTTCACCCCAGTAAATAGTGTTACAGTGCGCCGTTAGTAACGTGTTTAATTGCCAGTGATTGTGGATAATTTGAAGTGGTCTGACCCTAGTGGGGTTCTTAATTGCATAAAACCTTAACATTTTGGCATCTGTATCTGCTCGGATGGTCTTAATAGGAAAAATCTCGGCCATCGGGTCAATCGATCGATTATAGTCAAAATGTCACATTTATCGTTAGACGGTGGAAGTGAACCAAATCGTTTTGGATATGCTCGAGCTGTAGGTATGCCGATATTGACTGTCTCACTGTTTTGTTGCTGATTGGTTAATATCTAGGTTCATCGTCGGCCAAAAATATCTTGCAGTAATCACGCCTATTTTGAGATTGTCTACACGCGAATGTCGGCAATAGCGTATACAATAATCAACGTAGACAATGTGGAAAATTCGTAGACAATTCGCAAACAATGAAAATATTATTCTTGTTGTTGTTTTTTGATAATATTTATAAAGCATGGAGGTTTCTCAGGGACACGAAAAAACGCAAAACTTATAGACACAATTTATTTTTAAAAGACATTATGTCGTTTCGTGTGACTTATTCCACTTGTTAATAAAATTAATTAAAACAATAAAAAATAATTTATTATTAAAATATAATATACATTAATACAAGTATAAACACTTTCTTATAGTGGAATTTTTAAAAAACAATTTTACATACAAGTATCGATTTCGATAATTACCATTATCATCATCAGCTTCAAAATCAATTTTAAGTAGAAACAAGCTGATGATGATAATGGTAATTATCGAAATCGATACTTGTATGTAAAATTGTTTTTTAAAAATTCCACTATAAGAAAGTGTTTATACTTGTATTAATGTATATTATATTTTAATAATAAATTATTTTTTATTGTTTTAATTAATTTTACAATTTATTTGTTAGTATTAAGTTTATCTTTTGATTTGTATACCCACATTTCGATGGTTCTATTCCATCATCATCAGGGTGAATTACAATTATAAATAAAAAATATTTTCCAAACATTTACAAAAAATGAGAAAACACCTTCCGATTGTTAATTTCGTTCAGTGAAATATTTAGCTGATCACAAAATGTTGGTCCTTTTTTAAACTTAACCAACTACAAGAAAAATATTAACTCCAGGATTTACTGTAAAAGTATTTCCATAGTCGTATCGCTTGTCACGCCAAATAGCAGTCAAGTTTTCATATTCCTTCTATAACCTCCAACCGCGTTAAAACTTTATTAATTAAAACTTGATTGAGCACAGATTAACCCTGCTCTTCATATACTAAATGAATATGCATTTCACAACTTTCCTCGCTTTGATAATTTCATCCTTATTACTCGCTTAATATTTTTACCAAATCAGAATCACCGACGAGAACTTGCAGAAAATCACCATAAGAACCAAAATGACCCTTGTCAGCCATCAACACGTATGTATACTTCGAGATTGCCAGATGACGCGATTTCTTCGAACTTAAAAATATCTTTTTAATTTCTTGGTCGAAAAGATGAATTTTTCTTCTAAATTAGCAATAATTTTGAATACGTTTTTTATATGATAGAAAAATGTGTTAATTTCTGTAGGACGAAAAATTCTTCTGATTTAAGATTTTTGCTAGCGCCACTATACTTTTCGTAAAACATCTTTTAGATCTCCGTTTCGAAACCTATAATTGTTGGACAATTGAAAGAATATCTTTAAAATAAAAAAATGAGGGTTTTCCATGAGTTTTTGATTTAGTGGATACAATTCGCTAAGTTAGTGCGTTTTTGCCTTATACTGAGTGTAAGAAGTTAGAATTATATTTTGTAGTTTGTACATAGGCAACTCAAGGCAAATTTTCATTTTTTGTGGTCGATACGCTTTGCATGACTCTTTGGTTAAAGTGAGGGGGGGGGGGGAATTATTGACCTCTTCATTCTTTCTTATTAACTAGTCGAAAAATGTTGTGAATACATTGTTAATGTATTTTGTCTATAAAAAGCCGAAAGAATATTATTAATATTTAATATATTGGTAATGGTAATATTTTTAATTGAAGCCTAACATACCCGGGATAAGATAAGCTGTGTAACTTACTAAATACTGCTCTTCTTAGTGTTTTTGGGACATATGATCGGTTTTACTTGTACTTATTTCACAATAGAGTTTGCACACAGAAAATAGTATATCGGCTAGTTCTAGTTTGATTTTAGAATCAGGTCGAGATTTTAATTGTGACAAAAATTCTGTTAGCCCTTTTTAGACTTTTGAGAATTTATAAAAATTTGAGGATCTATCTATAAATTAATTAACGATTGCTCATAATTTATGCGTTATAAAAAATCTGAACTGACATTACTCCAGATTTCTTGGAGAGATTCTTCCAGATAAATCAGAGGTTTGTTTTCTGTAAAACCTACGATTGACCAACCTTCAACAAAATATTTTAAATGTTTCAGGGCTGTAAAACTACTCCGCTTATCTTCCAAAAGAATTTACTTTAACGGAACATGCTGTGCATTTATCTCACCACTTAAATACTATATTGACAATAATTTAGATCGTTTCTGCAAAATTCCACCTTGAGATCTCGCTACACATCGTCAATATAGGCCAACAGAAAACCAAATCCGGCAGTGACTTTGTTCTTTAATCGAATCCCATTCGCAGAAATTCAAACAACCCGAATGGTATTGTTATTGCAGTTTTGTGATTTTTTTCTCTCGCGATGGGTATTTGGTGAGAAGAGCGTCGGTAGCAACATAATGAATTACCAGGGCCACCATAATCTCGATCAGAAGGATTTTTGTTTTTTTTTCCATTGTAAACTACTGGAAGGCAATATTTATTGATGTAGTGGAAGTTGTAAAAAGCAAAGTGGAAACAGAATTTGTCCTGCCTCTGATGTCAACAATAAGAAATACACAGCCGTAACCTCAAGATTTCCTGAGATGAAAGTAACTAAAAGCTTTAATCAAGAACAGAAACCAAAACTGGGCCTGACACAATTACGATTGTTGTATATCTGTGACGAGATTTTCTATTCTACGTTCTTATATCAATATTTCGTAATTTTAGTGAAAGCTTGCTTTTTCTTGCTCCAAATTGTCTTTTGAAGCTTTCTCACTTCGTATTATTTGTTCGTGTAATCCTGGATTAATCTCATTTTTAACAGTATTCAACAAGAAGAAAGGTTTATTTTTTGAGATATGCTTTCTGAATCTAGGATTGATTGTTGGTATTGATAGCACGGTAGCAAGTCATTATCAGTATTATTATTATTATTAAGGTTGTAGGGCCATGTGGGCGACCTAAGCCCTGTTTAATTATCCTTTCAGCCAATGTTCAGGCTCTTAATGAACCTGATAATACTCATTGCTCAATCTCCTAGATGTTTATTGTAGGAAGTGCTTCTACTAGAAACACGGTAGCATTTGTTAGCAAGGAATTCGAGAGGGCAGCCCCACTCCCAAAAAATTCTTAGCCCTGCCACGTCTTCCGTTTTGATTTTATTCATACGAGTTGCTGGGAATGGAAAGTCACCGAAAGGCTAAATAAAACTGGACGGTGCCTGGTATCCAGAGTCCGAATACTTTGTACTGATTAACCTATCAGCCATTCATCCTTCGGCATAAGCTGTTCCACCTTAGATTACTTAATCCGTACTTTAGACTGTCCCAAAAGGCCTCATTCTGGCTAATGGTTTAGTTACCAGTGGTTGCCCCGAGAAGGTAGCACGTACACTTGCGAAGTGTGATCTGGTTAGGTACTCCTTACACAATTGTACGCATCACGCAGGTACCTAATACGTGACCAGAACAGCTCACGTGATGCGCACCCTACCGGAGCTGGTAGATTAATCTACCTAATCTACTTAACTTTGGTACCTCCCTCCAATAGACACCAAACCACCTCAGTATCAGTATGCAATGAGTTTTAAGTACGGGAGAGAGACAAAATCCCGAAAGTATAAAATCACGAGGATTCATAATCCCGAAGATACAAAATCTCGAGGGTACAAAATCCCTAGCATACAAAACCCTGAGGATACTAAATCCCGAAAATACAAAATTCGTAAGGTACAAAATCCTGAAAGCTTGTAAACAGCCGAAATCTAGTTATTGCACAATTGGTGCACTTTTCCATTGATTTAAAGATGTATACATACAACAAATCGAGGGGTCGTAACGATATCCCGAATTTCAAAACCCCGCTTTAGCAATTATTAAATCCAATTTTTCAAAATCTTGCTTTTCAAAATCCCAGTTCTGCAAAAAATAAAAATCCCGGTTCTCAGAATATCCCGGATTTTATTTTTCAGTTAGGGTGTGTAACTAAAGCCCGGTTTTCATAATCCCGGTTTGTCAAAATCCTATTTTATTGTTAATCTTGATTTTCAAAATCCTGGTTTTCATAAAATCCCGGTTGTGATTTTTATTTTACTTTAAATTAAAATTTTCGTTCACCGCAGAAGGGGCTTCCTGAATTAAAAAGTATTTAAAAAAAATTGTCTCTCAAAATCAAGATTTCTAAAACCAGGATTTTGAAAACAGAGATTTTAAAAACTGGTTCTGGCGGAATCTTAAACGAGCAAAATTACTCTCCTCAAAAATCGAAAATAGTGATGGTTATAACATGTCACCCCTCGGAATTTCCTCGTGATTATTGTATTGTGTACCCTCCGGAGTTTGTCCCCTTGGGATTTTGTACCCTCGAAATTTCGTACTCTCTGGATTATGTATCACTGGGGATTTTGTACCTTCGGGATTTTAATTTGCCGGATTTTATCCATCGAGATTGTGCCCCGTGGGATTCTGTCCCTCTAGATTCGGGTTAAGCTGTGCAGCGGGAAGCAGATGTCAGAATAAATGTAAATTCACAAAAAAAAAAATTCGAAAACGAAGTCAAAATAGGCAAATCGAACCTTTTAGATTCAGGTAAAATTCTGATTAGAAGAATTTATTAGTGTTCTTTAAAATTCTGAATTCGTAATTTGATAAAACAAAACCGTCAACGAATTTGTATGCCCTTATGCCTAAAACTACGTATAATTCTCCATTTCGCCCATTTTTTTGGTTTTGTACATGTGCACATAAAATTTTACAAAACCGTTTTGGTTCGATAGTTTTGATCATAACACCGGATAAGTTTTTTTTTATTCTATTCCTGATTGTCATTCCAGCTAGTTTTATATTCTACCCAACAACAACAACAAGTTGTTAAATATAATTTCATTTATTAAAAAATAAAAAAAGCGAAGAAAATGTCTCTGGAAATATGTAAATTGTATGTATACAGAGAATGGTAGAAATGCAATGGAAAAACCGGGGCGCTTATTATTTTGTAATTTTCTACGTAATTAAATGTTAATTTAAATAATAATATTTGTGTGGCTAAGTTGTGAACGGTTGACGAACAGAAAAATGTGTGTACAACATGTGTAATTTGAGAAGTCATCGTTTTTTTTTTTTTTCAAACCAATTTGATTTGTAAGTGAAATTATATAGCTGTTTGTACTACTAACGATCGAATTACATGTTATCGTTTGCGGGAGGAAAACAGTTTACAAATTTATTTAGTTGTATAGTTAATAAAACCCCTAGCTAATATATTTGATAAACTAGCCGTAATTTTAATAAAATTATTCAGTCCCTAAATAGCAATAACAATTAAATAATTTTGGTTGTTAAGTTACCATCATTTGACTACACAAAACACTTCATAACACCAATCAACGCAATCAACCCCACAACAAAAAAAAAATTATAATTTCGTTTTTTTTTCCTTTTCAGATATGGCAACACCAAAAAATTCAACACTGATTGTCGATGAAAATGAATCACTCAATTTGAGTTCAGCGTCGTCGATCAAATTAAGTCCAATATTACCACCGATTGTAAAAAATAATTTAGATGACAGTGACGATGATGATGATGGCGACAATAATCAAGATGATGACGATGGTTGGTTAAAGAAAAAATCAATTTACTGCAAAACTATTAAATCTAATGGTTTACGTGAACAGGTAACAGAACTATATAATTTTTTTAGCATGCAATGTAAATTTTTCCGTATACATATACATAATTTTCCTGGTGTCGACGGTATTTGCCAGCATTGTAAAATTTTGGTTTCGTGTTTTAAAAAAAAAATGAAATCTTGATTTCTGATAATAAAATTATATACTTCCATGTACACCTATTAAATATATAAAATAGTTTGGTGTGGTCACTCGGGCTCGCATATACATATATGGTATACAATGGCGGTGGATTCATGTCTAGATTTATGTTAATCACAAATGGTATACAAAAATAACTTTTTTTTTTTTTTTCTGGGGTAGGGGGAAATTATATTTCGACATGAATTTTTATTTTTATTTTTTTGTGTTGTTTTAGGGGTTGTGAGATAAAGGCGCTAGATAACAATATCCAAACATTATATGCGGTTGACCTATACAACACAATTAGAGGGATATAAATTTTGTATATATAAAAGTTTTGAAATGACTTAAAGTTTAAAAAACATAAAAATAAAAAGAAACTAAGTGCCACACCTTTGCTTGGCTGATTAATATTGTAGGTATTATACTCGTACCAAACGATGATTTAGGATTTTTTTTTTACGTTTTATAATCGCGGGTGTTTTTGTGTACGCTACACAACACGTATGTATGTGGTTGTTTGTCAAATGTGCATTATATACTTTATACACAAAAAAAGGGAAATCGAATGAGGTATATACATACAATCACTATATAGAAATCGGTTTCATAATAATATATTGTTGTGTCGAACAAACAAAACTAACAACAACAAAAAAGTTTAACACGCTTTTTACTTTTATTCGAGGGATGTTTGTTTCACTATGCGGGAAGGCTAATTTGTTTATTGATCATAATAGCGATTTGCGCTAATATTCGTTTTTTTAAATAACGGTAATAACACGCTTTCTGAGAATTTCCATAATTATACGACGCGCTTGATTATTGATTTAAAGTTTGAATATTTAAACACCAACAATGAATTAATTTTTTTGCTATAATGATATGGAAATTGGTAAAAAAAATTACCTGTCAAGTGGAATAATTAGCTACAAAAAAAAAAAAAAAAATATTTCATGTTTTGAACAATTTGAAAAGTAATGGTGTTACAAATATACATATCATTTTAGGGTAGAATACAACGTTAGTTTAGTTGTATTGGGAAGGTCTATACGTGAAGTTGATATTAATAAAATTCGTTTAAAATTGAGACCGTAAGAAAGATAGCGGGTAAAAATTAAAATCCTTAGTTATTATGTGGCTAACAATAATTTTCTATATTTGCTTGTACCTAGCGTAATATATTTCTAAATTTTAAATTCTTTCAGCATGTCATTTGCAATCGGATCTACAATTGTTTCCTCTAAGATAGGAAGAACGACATTGCAAAAACGATCAAATTTCAGGCAAATAGTGGTCCGAAAGCTTATGTGTATGCTGGCCCAACTCTTATTATTGACTTAATATTACTGACTTTATTTGAACTCATCTATTTGGAGCGATATTCAATAGTGGATTGCCATTTTGACAGAAGTTCTTCTAAATCGTTGTCATGTCTGTTGTATGTCAGCTCCTCGCATCTCATGTTCATCGTCATTTATAGAGTTGCTTCGGTCTAAAAAGACCAAAGTATTGAAATTCTGCCAAAAATGACGAAAAATTTGGTTGGTCCAAAACAAATTTTTCTCGACGTTTTGAAAGTCCCCGAAGGAAAAAAAAATGTTTGTCCGTCTATCTGGATGTCTGGGCTTCTGGATATCTGGCTGTCTGTATGTCTGTGTGCATGGTATCTCGAGAAGGGCTTGCCCGATTTGGATTTTTTTTTTCGCCGCTTCGCTTATTAATACCCAACCACAAATAAAGCAACGCTATAAGCGAATTTTTGTGCACCGAACATATAGTGAACCGTTAAATATATGAAATTTGACGTTATTATAAAATATTTAATATTTAATTTACATCATGGATGGAATGGAAAACGATAGCGAAGAAGAACTTGATCGTAGAAGCTTAAGAGCTACTTCTCAAAAGCCTAATAAAAACTAAGGTATCACAACCAAATTGTTCCAAAAATTGTTACAAAAACTGAATAGATACCTCACCAAACCTTACTGACATCCAAGTTTGGTATAGCTTTTCGAAACTCATAATTTTTTTTAAACTGGTTTGGGAACAGTTTTAAATAGGATCCAACAAAATGGTTTTTATGGAACCGTTGAATACTTTTTCTGGACGGTTTACAAAAATCCAACTTAGATTTACTAAACCATTGCAAAACGGGTTTAAAGTCATGTTGGTAAAACCATAAAATATTTTTTACTCTATTTTAAAGCTTATTCTGACCAGTGACTAGACAGCTGATTAGCTTTTTCGAATTATAAAACTATTTTCCTTCTTAGATTTCTAAAGAAATGTTTAGATTGCAATATTTCTGAGAAGAGATAACTTTTAAAAATTTCTACGCAGAACATGTTACAGAAGAACTGCTTTATGGAAACCAAACTATTTTAAATTTTATCTTTACTTTGGATGTTGCTATGAAATCGACAATCAGAATCTATACGTCGTAAGGCGACGACGGTATTTCAAGATTCCGACTGTGATTATAGTTTCCAAATCAAGCAGATGAGGGTCAGCAACAGTTATCCTATTTGTTTCTTCATTTTGAAACGGCATGCTGCCTTTAGACGGAAAATCATAGTCATTACCATTGCTTTTGTTGGGCTCTGTGTTACTTACAGGTTACAGCAGGTTCCAGATGAGTATCTGAATCTACATTTTATTAGAAAAAAATTAGAATTATTTTTGCAAGTTAGGTTGCAACATAAACTTAGTTTTTTTAATACCATTATAATTAAAGTTGCTCATTTCACGTGGCACAACAATATGACTAATTTCCTCTACCCTTGCTGATTTGTTGGTCTCATCAATAATATTATCTATTAATTAAAAAGATTAATGCTATTAGAGTTCAATTCACGCAATCTTATCGGTGATGTTACAAATCAGCATTAAAATTGTATTTCATTGTGAATCGAACAAAACCAAATTTTCGTATGCCAATTTCTTGGATCTCATTTAAACTAATCGATTTGTATGGAAAATCGATTTGAGTTATTAGACCAGCAAACTGCCAATTTTCTAAATGACCAAGCAAGTAGTTTTATCGTTTGGATCTAACTAGAAAATCGCAATTCTACAGTCAATTCGAGTCCGTTTTCATCTTTTTGTTGTAGAGAAAAAAATTAATTTAAAATGTATATTGTCCCTATATTTGATGTTGATTTTTAATAAATTTTGTATAAGTTAATAATATTTTTAGCAGATTTCAGGAACAGAATCATGAAATGTAAACAGAAATTAATTTACTGAAACAAAATTTATATTGAAAAGTTACTGCAATTTTACTGTCAGTATAAACTGTTATTTACCTTCTGCTCAACAACAACTGTATCGTCAATATAAATTGTATTATCTCGACAAGAGCAGGAGTATACTCACAAAGGTGTTTTATTACTTTGCTCTAAACCTCAAAGGCTAATTGAAATATTGTATTGAGTTGTTATTTTCCCATTCAATTTTCGTTAAAGTTTAATATTTCTTTAACTAAACACTAAAAAAATATTAAACGTTAACGATTTTGCATAGAATTCATGGCATTGGCCCTTATTAGATAGTTGCTTTAAAAAGATTGATATTTATCTTGATTATTCTGTAAAAGAATGCCTTGATACTGGAATAGATCGTTAACATCTGGAAGTTTTTGATTTTTGCCCTGATGCGTATTCCCACTTTCACTTTCACTATAAGTAAAGAGTGTAGATTCCCGCTCCTGCTCAAATAAATACATATATCATTAAACAATTATTTATAAGAAACAAATATAATCCTAACGAAATTTTAATTACCAATATTATCTCGTACTACTCTACACGGAATCACCAGCCAATCCTTCTGTGGTGAAATACATTTTTTTTTTTGCGCTCGATACTTCTTTACTGTGTAGAGGGTAGAACAGCTGAATATTTACTACCCAACATTTTGGAACCGCCGTGCAATTTTTTTCCTCGTCCTCAATAGTCTCCACCACGCAGTACATTTTAAATATTTTATAGGTTATATAAGAAATAAAATTTAAACTATGATAGTCAAATTAATATTGAGCAAATTTTAGTTGTTGGAATGAATAAGAGGGCAAAATATGTACGTATGTTTCATTATATAATTTCATTGAACACTTTCAACTAACCAACAATCCGACGAATCAAACTCTAAATTAGATTTATAAATATCCAGATGAGACGATTTTAGAGGTTTAATTAAACATCAGTTTTATTTTTCAATTTTTTGCCGAATATTTGTATTTCGTTGCTAGTATTTATAGTAGCATATTCCATAGCAACTATATCCTTTTCGGTAGACAAAAACCACTTATTTGCAAATGAATCGTTTAACACAAAATCATTTAGAACTATTTCTTTATAATTGTCAGTATTAAGGATTGGTTTTTTCAGTAAGCTGTTATTTGCGTTGACACCTAAATCGTCTTTTTTGGGAACTTGAATTGCCTCGAAAATACGTTTTGGCAACTGTTCTAGTGGCTTGAATCCATATCTTAACAAACTTTTAAGAACTCCAAGTTTACTTTCAAAACTGAAAGCGGTTAAGTTGTCAAGTGAACCAAATCGAACTACGTCATCGTATAAGTGTATCAAATTATGAATATTGTGGGAGATAGAGTCGACCCCATAAATTACCGAATACTGCTCCACGAAAAACTCGAGAAGGAGTTTAGCTATAGTCCAATTTCTGGAATAATTTTCATTTAGCAGAAAAATTGTAGCGCAATGAAAGGCAACCATGTGTTCGTACACGGCTGCATTAACAATCCCATGGAGGGCAAATGGTCCAGCATATAATTCGTCCAATATGAAATATCCTCTAATGGCCTAAATTTTCGATTAAATTCACTTGGTTGTGTAGTTTTGTATTCTTACAACCGTTTAAATATCAAACTTAATTGAGCAGCAGGTAGCCTAGCTTTAAAATTAAAACGATCCTTAAACCAGCTTGAAATAGTTTCTTCACGGCTCGCACACAAATGCCATGCATGCAGTCTTGGGGAAAACACCGTATGTTCTTCTTGATTTCGATTTCTAAATGAAAAATCGGTTCTTAACTGGGCTTCTGATGTCAATAATCACTTTCGACTTCGCAATATTCGCGTGACCTTTGGTAAATGTGATGTAAGCTTTCGCCGGTACGTGACATACAAAAGCAGCAATTTTAATTTTATAATTCTTATCATTTACGGATATACCTCTTTCTAATAGCCCATTTAATTCAGTTATAAAATCTTTTTAATATAAATTACAATCCTTAGGCTTTGAGTTACCATTAAAGACGCCAATAACAAATGGTGTTTTGCTTACCCAAGGAACTAGGCCTAAAATGGGCCAAAATTGACTTTTAGAGCTCTTGCTAATAGGAAGGCCATCTATGTTGAAGAAAATGTTCAGCTCTTGAGGCTATCCAGGCGAATATAAGGTTGTTAGAATTTTTCCTATTCCAAAATGCCAATAGTAACCAGGCTCTACAGTTCGAATTGACCCTACACCCTTACAAGTTTTGAGGAGAGTGCGAGAATCAAGCGGATGATCTGGATGTCTAATGTCCATTATCTTTTAGTATTTTTAGTAAATCGTTCAGAGCACAATGTGATATTTTATACTCGATGGCCCATTGCTGTAAATTATCTATCAAAGAAAATATAGGCGTATTAACATCATTAGCATGGTCATTTATACTATAAGTTTCCAGCACATCACTATCGTAATTTGAAACACTATTGTCATTCGATGGAACTCGACTATTAGATGCAACAGAACTACCCGATTGTAATAATAATTCATTATGTGCAGTGCTAACATTTATTTCATTGGAATTTATATTTTCTACGACTATAGGTGCTTCACAAAAACCATTAGAATTTCATATTGTTTAATTAAAAATTCGTTTGTTAGACATTTTAAACAGTCTAAAAGAAACACTTTATTTAATATGTTTTGGACGTTTTAACTACTTTTAATTACGGCAACTTTATTTACCTAAGCAGAGAATTGAAATACATAAATTAGATATAACATGAATCAGCGCTCTATTTCATCGAACGACAAATTTAATAAATATTTTTTACCATTAATCTAAAATTGGCACTTAAATTGAATATTTTTTTACTAAATACAATAATAAACGAATTAATAAATATTTTCTCATATTTTGTAAAATTGTAATGGTAACTGGTAATTATAAAACTGCCATTTGATGAAATGGGGTACACAACACAGACATCGTTGTGCAAAAGTAAGGTTATGTAAAATAATTTGTTCAACGTAATTTCACGTATTTTGAAATTATATTAAAATATTTCACTTACCAAGCACTTATTAATTATCTACAAAAAATTTTAAAATGTAGCACAATAATTTTAAGAATACACCAACACAGTAATCAATCAAAAAGCGTGTTTTTATAATTATTATTTTTCAATTTTTTTTACACAAAATCACTAACTTTCAATGCATAAAACCAAAAAAATCAAAAACCAAACTATTTGCCACAAAAAATCACCATTTTTTTGCCGTTTTTTTGATCAACATCAAAACAGAAAAATCTTCAATTTTTCTTCAATTTGTACTAATACCAATAAGGAAAAGAAATGTCAATTTTTGGGTAAACGTCAATTTGGTAGTGTCTTAAAATTTTTATTATCAAAAAAATATAAATAAAATATAAATTAATATAATTATAATTATAATAAAAATATAATATAATTAAATCATGGTGTGCGTGAATTTAGACGATTATTATATTTTATCGGATGAAGATCGTATGATCAAGCGCATGTATTGCTATCTCTTTCACTAAAAAAGCCTGTAATTTGGTGCTTTTTCTTGATATACTTTTTTTTATAAACACTAGTTCATAGCAAACTGTTGTGTCTTTAATTAAACAACATATGTAATTTTATAATAATAATTCAGTTTTAATCTTTTATTGTACTTCCATTCAAGTAATATGACAAAAGACTAACTGTCCTACATATAGAAAGACACAGCTAGCTATATAATGATTTCAGGGCTGCCAACATCTCCCCCTAGTTTAATTCAAACCCTTCCAGTCGTCGAGGTAATCTTCGTTCTCTAGTCGATCGACGAACCGGAGTAGATGGATGTTGCCCATTGTTTTGTTGCACATCAACCGCTTCTTCATATAGAGATTCGTTCTGATGATTTGGAACTGAATCAGTAGAACACTCAGCCAGGAGCGTGTCAAGTGGTAATTCCGATCGAGAATCAGATGAGGCTGATGGTTCTTGAAACGGTCGAGATCGCATTTGATTTGCATGTGAACGGACCATTCGGTTAGTGTTTTGTAACTTGACGCGATACATTACATTTCCCAGTCGTTCCTTGACGATTGCAGACTGCCAACGATACTTGTTGTTGTAGTAAACCTTGACATCGACTGAGTCATTGACATTGAACTGTCGATTCTTAGCGCCATGTTGCTTGTTGAATTGTTCATTCTGTTTCTGCTTAAGATCATCGTGATTAATGTTTGAATGATCAGATGGTTTTAACAGATCGAACGTTGTTCGCATTGGTCGTCCGAGCATGATCTCGGCTGGTGATTTCTGCAATGGTGTGTTAGGATTCAGCGTTGAGCGATTTGTAGACAAGAATATTTGTAGAGCTTCCTCGATACCTCCTTCCCCTTGATTTTTCTTAAGAGGTCTCTTGAGCGTATCGACGAAATGTTCCGCCTGCCCATTTGATTGTGGATGGAATGGGGCGGTACGCACGTGTTTGATGCCATTTGACTCACAAAATTCTTTAACTGAGTTCCATTGTCCGACACGATGGTTTTTGGAATACCAAAACGAGAAAATGTTTCCTCCAACATTTTTATAGTTTTTGTTGAAGTTGTTGTCTGCGACAGAAAAACTTCCGGCCACTTTGAATATGCGTCGATGATTACGAGAAAGAAATACCCGTAAATGCGTCCGGCGTAGTCAATGTGAATTCGCTGCCAAGGACCATCAGGTACGGTCCAAGATGCGAGGAAAGTTTTCGGTGGTGATTTAGCTGCACTCGCGCATTGATTACAAGCGCGAACCATCTCTTCGATCTGCTGATCGAGGCCATGCCAGTATACATAACTTCGAGAAATCGACTTCATTCGCTGCATTCCCTGATGTCCTTTGTGAAGTTGTTGAAGAATTCGTCGCTGAAATTTTTCTGGAACAACAAGGCGATCACCGTACATGAGACAACCGTTCGCTATTGACAGTGCTTCTCGACGATGAAAAAATTGTTTGACCTCAGTGTCTTGAATTTGCTTGAATGAAGTAGGCCAGCCATTGTTGACGTGTTGAATGACTGTTTGAAGAACAGCTGACTTTTCCGTTGATTGCTGTATCATGTTGTGTGTTACGGGCAAATGATGAAAAATTTCGAGCTGAACTGATAGAAAATCGTCGTCCGCTTGAATTGACGCAATCACAAATTCTTCGTCTGGTTTGACGTGAGAGTTGATCAATCGTGAAAGCACATCTGCGTATCCGAAACTGTTTGTGGACACGTACTCGATGTTGAAGTTGTACATAAGTAGTGTGAGTGCCCATCTCTGAAGTCTATTCGCTGTGTCTACAGGAATACCTTTCTTTGAACCGAAAATTGACAATAATGGTTTGTGATCCGTTTGAAGTAAGAACTTTCGACCGAATACGAATTTATGAAATTTAGTCACAGCGAAAACCAAAGCGTAGGCTTCTTTTTCGATCTGACTATAATTTTGTTCAGCTTTGTTCAAGGTCCTTGAAACGTGATAAACTGCTTTGACAGATTTGCCCGGAAACCGATGATAAGTGCAACCTCCGATGCCAGTGTTGGATGCGTCAGCCGCTACGATGATCTCAAGACTTGGATCAAAATGAGTGAGTAGCAAATCAGACTTCAAAATTTTTTTGAAACTGTCAAATGACCTTTGACAATTTGGTGTCCAATTCCATGAGACATTTTGTTCCAACAGCACGTCGAGTGGTCGTCGTAGTTGATGCATTTGTTTTACGAATTTACCATAATAATTTATAGCACCCAAATATGAACGTAGAGTTGATATATCTGTCGGTGGTGGCATGTTCGTAACAGCTTCTACTTTACCTGGATGCTGGATCTGGGCGTAGACCATCCTTGTCAATGACGTGACCCAGATAGCGAATCGATCTCATTGCGAATTTGCATTTCTCGATTTTTAGGCTGAAACCGAAATCTTGTATTCGCTTGAGTGCGCGTGTCAGATTTTGATTGTGATCCAACTTGTCTGTGCCGGAGACGATAATGTCGTCCATGTAGGCAGCAACTCTTTCCAAATCATCAACCATGTTTGACATAATTTGTTGAAATGCACCCGGTGCCGACTTCACGCCGGGGGGTAAACGGTTGAATTGAAAAAGTCCTCGATGCGTTGTGATTGTGAGTAGCTTGCGAGATTCTTCTTCGATCTCCACTTGAAGAAATGCGTCGGAAAGATCTATGTGACTGAAGACTGTTCCGTTTGCTATTTTTGCGAAGATCTCTTGAGGAATTGGTAATGGATATTGATTTGGTTCCAAAACGCTGTTCAGACCGGTTGAATAATCTGCACATATTCTGACATTTCCCTCTTTTTTTTTAACAACGACTATCGGCGCGGCCCAATCGGAGTATTCGACTGGAGTAATGATGCTCAAATTCTGAAGACGTTTGAGTTCTTTATCAATGAGTGGCTGTGCCGCAAAAGCCACTGGTCGTTTTGCTCGAAAGACTGGTTTCACATCCGGCTTTAGATGTAATGTGACCTTCGTTTTTGTACAGAGACCCAGCTTACCCGAAAACAAATCAGGGAACAATGATTTTACATCTAAACTTGATACGTCTTCGGCGGTAATGTGATTGCAGACCACGCTAAGTGGCACATCCCACAGATTGAATTTGTCCATGAAATCAATCCCGAAAATGTTGATATCTGGCGCGACGTAAATTATTCCTGATTTTACGACATTTTTGAAACTGATGTCGCCTTCAAATTGTGCAGTGATCTTGAGTTGGCTCTTGTCTGCGGTCCGTGCTCCGAAAGTTGGTTTTGACAACCGGGGCTTCCCGATGCGATGCCACATCGACTCGGATATGATTGTGATGTCTGAATCACTGTCCATTTGAAGTTTGATTTCGACGCCGTTGATGAGTACTGCGATAAATTTGCGCTTATTCGCAAATCCACCCATGCTGTTAGCAACTGAAATTTCTTTAACACTTGGATTGTCCTTTGGATTGTATTTTGCTTTGGTATGAATCTGTGTTTGTTGTGACTTCTTAGGAAAGCACCCGCAGTAACCCTCCTTGTGTCCAATTCGCTTACAATTTTGACATTTGTGACTTTTGAAGGAACAGTCTATCGAAAAATGCATGCCTCCACATGACCAACAAGGGGTTCTTGGAGTTTTTGCTGGATCTTTGTTGGAAAGGTTGTTGTCTCCTGCGTGCTGCGTCTTGTTGTACACCTTCTTCACTGTTCCTGTGTGCTTGATCAGGTTGACAGCTGGTGACTTCTCTTGCTGGTGTTTCTCAACCAACCTGACATCAGACCTGAGGTTAATGAGGGTCTGACATTCTGCAATCAATTTGTCTATGCCATTGATTTGTTCGTCTCTTGTGTTCATCTTTGACAAAAGCCGTATGCGCATTTCCTTATCGCGACTCGAGCGAAGACTAATGATGAATATCAAGCTTTTGAATTGATCGCTTGAAAGATTGGCCAAATCGAAACTTTCGCACAACTTGTTGACTTTGCTCCCGTATGACACAAAATCCTCACCGTCGGTTTTTCGACCTGTAGACACTCATATCGTCGGTGAAATAGAGATTTCTGTGGTCCGAACAGCTCTGTAAGTTTCTGAACCGTCTCGGCAAACGAAAAATCTTTCGGTGTTTTGGGTAGAATCAGATTCGAATATTTTTCATAGTTCGACGTGTGTAGTTTCATGAGCAGAAGTCTCACTTTCGCTGAGTCGTTGAGATTCTTGGCGTCTTCTTTGAATAATTCTGCGAATCTGCTGTACCAAGCCTCGAAGAAAACACGTGAATCAGAATCGTAACAAAACTCTGTGATTTGCGATGAAAGATTGCATGCAGAATTTGAAGTTATGTTGGCTGATGTATTTTCATCCCTAATTAATTTTGCCAAATGATTAATAGTGGCATTCTGGTTTTGAAGAATTTTATTCAATGCCTCCAAATACTTCGGATCCATCTCTGATATTTTTATTGTTTTTTTTTAATTTTTTTTATTAAAAAAAATCTGCCACAAATTATTCGCCACGTTGAAAAAACAAAATGAAAAGTTGATTTGTTTTTTTCTTTAGTGCACGTTCAATTGCTCGCCAAAAAAAATTGATAAATTGTTTCTTTATCCTCGTCGCCACATATATGTTGTGTCTTTAATTAAACAACATATGTATGTAATTTTATAATAATAATTCAGTTTTAATCTTTTATTGTACTTCCATTCAAGTAATATGACAAAAGACTAACTGTCCTACATATAGAAAGACACAGCTAGCTATATAATGATTTCAGGGCTGCCAACACAAACAAAAACAAATCGAATTGTTTTGCGGTGATAGTTTTTGTGAAAATTTTATGAAAACAACGAAGCCTTGTGATTTTATTGCACCGAATGACGATATGCGCAAGAAAAGACGAATTTGAAACAGCTGTCAATCATACCTATTCAATTGGTTTATCATGCATCACACCCAGTATATTATACACACCAATACAAACATAAAAATCGTCAATTTTGGTTGAAACGTCATGTTGTTCTTTTTGGTACATAAAATTCAAGTTAATTTGAAATGGCAAAAAGAAATCGACATAATATAGAATTCGATTTTAAACTGTAATCTAAATAATATTCGTTGATATAACATTTTTTGTTCCGGTTAGCACAATTTGCATAGACTTTTCTATTGACAACGCACGTCTAAATTTATTATTTCATCTTTTGTTTTTTGGTTTTGTTGTATAATTGTGTAGAATAAAGAGCAAATGACAAAAATCTCAACCTAATTCCTTTTTTGATTTATTACTTAACTTACCGTCAGTAAGAGAGAGAGAGAGAGCGAGAGAGAGAGAGAGAGAGAGAGAGAGAGAGAGAGAGAGAGAGCGAGAGAGAGCGAGCGAGAGAGAGAGAGAGAGAGAGAGAGAGAGAGAGAGAGCGCGAGCGCGAGCGAGAGAGAGAGAATATATAATAATTAAAAATGAGTGTTTTTTTTATAAAATTTTGTTTAAACGTTGTAGCCGCATAGGCTATCTGTACGTAAATTTTGTTCGCAAACCGAGACACGAGAATTGAGAATTTTGTATTCGTACACGATGTATAGTATGCATTTTTGTGGTTGTGTTGTATTATTTTTGTTTGTTGTATTTGTGCGTTTTTTAGGACAGTAAGCATCATAAATAATTAAATCGGGTGAATCGGTTGTATTTTTTAAAGGTGCTTCCGTTCATTTCTCTTCTCGTGTTTTATACTTCTCTCTTGCTTTTGAGTTGAGATTTGTTATTCTACAAACAAAATAATTTTTGAGAGACTTGATTCGTTGTTGTTTTTGATTATGGAGTAACATTTTTTTTTTTTTTGAGTTAAAGGATAAATTATTTTTCGTGTTTATTATTAAAAAAAACATTTAAATAAAATATTTTCGGTTGTTTAATGTTTTTTAACATACAAGCACTTTTGTTAGACAGAAGAAAATTAAATGACGTCAATTTCATAAAAAAATAAACAACACTCACGTGGCCACTAATACACACACAATCTACCACTACTAAAAATTTGCGGTTATTCTACTCTCAATTCTCGGTTTGCGAACAAAATGTAGGTACTGGTTGAGCTGTTGGTCGTAATTCATATGATTTGATGCTTAATTTGAAATTGACTATTCCCTTTAATTTCTTGACACTTTCGAAAATAAAATTTAAAATCATATACAAGATACGATTATTATTTTGGCTACTACAATAAATTATCTGTTTAGGAAAAAACCGATCTACAAATTACCCCATTAAATCCCATTTCATACAAATGAAATAATTATAGCATGCTTATATAATTTACTAAATTAAAATGCAGGCCTGTCTATAGTTTAATAAATAACATTTATATAAATTTTTTGTTTTTTTAATTTATGGTCTGGTAACTATACTTAACGAATTAATATAATTTAGCGATAATTTAATAAAGTATGGATTTTTTTTTGGTTAATATAAAAATATGTACATAATTTGTACAATTATCATAGTATCAAAAAACCGCACGATCTACCAAACGGTTTGTGTACGGGATGCATAATTTCTGAAAGAATTTTATGGTTTCAAACAAATCTAATAATATAACATTCTGTCACCGTTACATAAAAACTATTTCGGTTCAACAAATCTTTTCTGTATTTCTGTATAGTTCTGGAAAATCTACTTTGAAACAATTTCGAAAAATCGAAGCTGTTTTGTAATTGATTTTTGAAAACTACTTAGTTAAAATCGTTTTTCATTTTCAAAATTTAAACGGTTTAGGATCTGTTTTTTTTAAAACCGAATTCAATAAAACTTGAATAATACTTTTCAATGATTTTTCTGAAACCTGAGTTTCATTTTGCTACTTGCGTTCGTCTCCTCGTACTCGATAATTGCGCTAAGAACAAAATAAAAAACTCATAAATTTTTTTGTAACAATTCCGAAACAAAAAATATTTATTTTCAACATTATACATCAAACTCATAATTTTTGGCCAAAATTTATAACTAATACTCTCCACTTTTCTATATTTAATGGTCCAAAATACGAATATTACCGGAAACAATTTTATTATCTAAAATTGCACCAGCTGGAATATCAATACGGTCTCCTTGGTTTGCAATAATAATCACAGTACCACGCAGTGATACACCACGGCCAAACGTAACATCTCCTGATACCGTTAAGTTATCCAATTCAATCAAATCAGGAATATTGGCAAATCTCTCTAGAAATTCTTCTACTTTTCCAAAATTTTTGTCACCCAACTTTACTAGTGGAGTGGTTGGGAACATTCTTTTTGTTGACATGACCAATGAACCATTCTTAAGACTGTATAAATTTGACATAACTAACAGTAAGTCAGCTGTTTTTTTAACAGGCAAGAACCTAGAACGTGGCACATTAATACCAATGGCACCATTAAAACATTTCATAGCTGCGCCGACTGCTGTCTCAAGTTGAATAATATGAACATTATTTTCTAATGTCTTGTAATTTACAATAATTTCCATATTAAGGCGATTCTGGTTAAGAATTCTCTCGATCGCGTCCAGTTTGGCCCAAATATTATTTGTATTAAAAAAATTAAAGGTTTTTATCGATTTAAATTCGTCAACATATTCGTTTGGTACCTGCGCAATTTCCAACAGTCTGAGTTTATTCTCATATTGGATCAATGTGCCACCTTTAATGTCAGCACGTGTTTTGTCTGTAACTTCCATAACGAATTCAATTTGTTCATCGTTCGATTGACCGAGCAAACGATTTAAAATTTGTAAATCGACTGTTGCTCCAAGATTGTCAATATTTGATATGAAGCAGTACTCCCGTCCTTCTCTAAGAAACTGTTCAAGAAGCCCTGAGTTTTTGAATGATTCGTAGAAATCACCATGCCCTGGTGGATACCAAGCTTCCATATGATTTTCAATTTGGAAACTTTTCGCCATAGGTAAAAGTGAATCCCTACTAATACGTGGGAAACAACTTTGATTAAAAGTATAAATTTGTATTTTAAAACCTTTATATTTGCGAATAACATTTTCTGTATCTTCATCCGTGTTGAATGAATTCATCAAGACCAATGGAACATTAGCATGGTATGTCTTATTTAAATGTTCAATTTGTTGTACAGTCAAATCCAAAAATGTTAAATCACAACGCACAGGGATTACACTTTTTGGCCCGTGGCATCCCATCGACGTACCCAAACCGCCATTAAGCTTGACCACAACCAATTTATTCAACATCGACGTGACATTATTATTATTTTCGGGAGCAGCTAAACTGGCATAATCTTTGACAGCATTTGTTGGAAGTTTTTCAATTTTATCCCATTCGATACCTGGTCCATCTTCTTGTAAAAAACGACTGAATAAATGTTCAAATCGTTGCATTTCTTCGGTGAGGCTATCACCACTGTCGGCTGACTGTAATAATTTATCGAGTTCTTTACGCATTTGTTTTAATGCGTCACGTTTGGTTACTTCATGAAATTCTTTTAAATCAGAACCGCCAGGAATATTTAACATTTTGAAGAAATATGGTTTAATTCTTCGATTGAAATATAAAACTAGAATTTTTAATATTTTAAACCCACAATATGGCAATGTAATAAATACACTACCGAGCTTGAAAAAAACAAATTATGCCTTATCACAAATGTACGAATTAAGCTACGTTGATGTTTTCAGTTTTTCACCGACTGAGTGAAACTGTTTGCGGTTTAGCTGGGATTGAGTAGGTTGAATTAGGGCTGAGTTGGGGTTGGATTAGGGTTTAGCGAGTAGTTAAATTTGATTTTTTTTTTATAAAAATTTTATTGGGATTCAACACGATTTTGATGAAATTCAGTATTTTCAATGGAAATGGGACTCTCAAATTATTTTCAGATAAAGTTCTGGAATAGGGAACTAAAGGGAATAGGGAAAATCTGAAATTTTAAATGACATACCGAAGGTTCAGGTATTGCATTTATTGGCCCTTCAATAAGGAAATGGCCAGATGTGAGCACAGCCGAATCAGATGGGTCACTAGACATGGGAGAAATAGATTTTGAATTAAAACACGATTCAATTTGCGTTGTTAATGTGGTCAAGCTTCAAAGGTGCATCGGGTATTATTCAACACCCGTTTTAAGTGATATTTGTCATTTTTCACTGCCGCCTCCCACAAAGGGAGTAATGCAAAAATATGGAAGTATGGAGAACGTGGTGGTATCGTTTGTCCACCTATGCCTTCCTCTGTGCAGTGTTTTAAGAATTCATGCGTATGCGATTCTGAATCAAACAGACACCTGAATTCTTTTAACTCGGCTCGTGCACCTATAAAATTGGTTGGATTATCGCTATAGAAGTTTGTGCACCGGGCTGAGTTGACAAGTCATGAACGAATTCCAGATAAATTGCTTTTCTTGTAAAACAAATAAAAACTGCAATAAAAGCTTTAGTTGTTACATTTGTTCGAATGGGTTGACGGAGAACAAACAGACCGCAATAATCAACACCTACATGTTCGAATACACGAGAATGTCTGACTCGATCACTAGGCAATTGACCCATAATCTGATCGGCTGATGTCAGTTTTGTTCTAAAGCATAATATACAATTGTGGACGATGCTTCTGCACAGCCTCCTAGCGCCAATGATCCAAAATCGTCGTCTTACAAAACAAAGCAATGATTGTGGTCCTGCATGTAAATTTCTAAAGTGTTCCCTGCGAACTAACAGGCTGGTGAAAACATGATTTGATGGCAGAAGCATTTGATGTTTTTGATCATATGGGAGTAGAGAATTCTTCAACCGGCCACCAACGCGCAATATGCCGGTGTCGTCGAGGAATGGGTTAAGTTTGAAAATAACACTTTGTCTGCTGACTAACTGATTCTTCTTAAGTTGATTGATTTCAACACTGAAGAATCTTGATTGAACGGCTTTAATTAATCCCTTGAGTGCAGTTTCTATCTCTACTGGTGATAATTCACCGAATCTTCGATTGTCGTCGCTGAATCGAGCGTTATGCCAATATCGAAGACAAAGAGCGGAAATTCGAAGAAGTTTCTTAATGTCTGAGTACCGCTCAAATAGATAGCACATACCCCTCGTTACTAATAACAAAACTTTAGGTCCTATTGACTCTGTAGTGTAAGGACATGCGAGATTCATAGTAGGAATATTCCACGAGTCATTGTTTTCCAACAAAAATTATGGACCTCTCTACCACATCGTTTTATCAATCAACTGAGACGGCATCAACCCACGTGATAAACAATCTGCCGGATTTAATTCCTGTATTTGCGAAACTCGATTTGCATAGGAAACTGAGGAATTGATTCGGAAAAGTGTTATCTCTGAGTCAGACCACAATTTTATCTTATCAAATTCAATTTGAATTTATTGACGAACATTCTCAACAAGCTGTGCCAATAAGAGCGAAGCACATAGCTCAAGACGTGGTGTGGTTTGTGTTTTGAGTGGAGCCACTCTTGATTTAGTACAGAGTAACAGACAGTGATAACTGCCATTTGGATACAACGTTCGAATATATAAACAACATCCATATCCAACTTGAGATGCGTCTCCGAAACTATGGAGCTCTATTCGATCGTATTTCCTTAATTTTATGATACATCTATGGATCTTAATAGTTGACAGTACATTAAATTGATTGGCATAATGAATCCACTAAGATCGATATGGTTCCGGTAATTCGCAGTCCCATGTTAGATTCGGTTATTCCAAATGATACCCAGACTACTAACCACCTCATTAAGTGAATGGCCTTGATCAGGGATAACATTCCTAATGTTAGAAGACCATTTCGTCAGATCGAACCCACCTTTTTCAAGCAATGCCGTTAGTTCGGCCCTGAGAATATGCGCTTCTTTAACAGTACTTGCTCCATCCAAATAGTCGTCAACATAGAAATTCCCTCGAAATCTGTGTTAGCTACGATATTTGACTATATGGTGGCAATAACCTCGCGTTAAGTATTAGATGGAACGGTTGGATTACTAGGAACTTCGAAAGGACTACTTTTATTAGTATCTGTAGTTTTTTTCGAACCACTCGAAGTAGGAATTATATTGGAAGGCAAAGATACGTTTTGAATGGACTTTGAAACTTGAGTCATATCAAGATTATCATGATTAAGAGTTGAAATGTGTAAGAGCGTATGTTGCCTCTTCTTACACGTAACACGAAAGTTTGGACTTGCAATTGCAAGGTAATTGCGACACAATTTTTTTGTTCTTTTAGCCATTGAATTTTGTCCTTCCATGGCATTGGTTTAAACCGTTCACATTTGTAGATCAAATGTTCAGACTTACAATAGTGATACGCGATTGTGTTTCTTGGTTCGATAACCACCATCGAATACTTTGATTTTGGAGAATTTTTGACAATGGATTCTATATTTGATGCCTTACATTCAGTAGAAGATATTGTTTCTAGTACAAGAGCTTGTTGTGATAGAATCTCCATGACTTCTTGTATGGTGAAATCTCTGTCGATCGGTATCTTTATTTCAATTTGATGACACGATACTGAGTCCACCAATTGAGAAACGTGAAACACCAAATACAAATCCCACTGGTCTATGGGAATTTTCAGAGGGACTCCAGATCCTAATGTGAGGCGCATAGAACATCTCACTTGAAGGGTCATGCGGGTCCTATTGGGCTCCAACCACAACTGAATCCAGAAAGTGGGTTGGAGGTCTAATAGTACCTCCAACGTTTCCTTCCTGTTTTCAGTGAACCTCCCATTTTGCTTCTGAAGAAGCCCTAAGCCATTTGAGTGATCAATGGAAAGGACTTTTTGGAGACGAGCTGCAGAGGGTAATTCATTGATTCCTTCACAGAAGTTTCTCCAGGTAGCCCTTTTAGATCATCTTATACTCGACACATTCACCGGTGCACTTTTAACCTTGTTGAATTATCTTCTCGACTTTTTCTCAGTTCACCCAGGGTCCCGGTTCACCAAGGGACCATCTCTGTGGACTTTCTTCACTTAACCGGGCAGCTGTTCTCGTAATCCAAGTGTATATAACTATGCAGCTGGTTTGAACAGAACTCCAATCCCTCGGGAGACTCTATGTTCCCCACAACTGACTCTATAAGAGTCCCAGTACGTCAGTTTTGGAGTTGTAATTTCCTACATGGTCTCGGCCTCCAAATCAAATCTGATGGGCAAGTGATCCGATAAAGAGGCCTCTTCAGACACATGCCAGTATTTAACTAAGTCGCTTAAATGCGGACTAGCTAATGTTAAATCTAGGACCTCTTGCCTAACTGAATTTATAAAAGTAGTTTTACTTCACCTATTGACAATATCTATATTATTAGAGAACAGAAATTCAAAAATGTACTCACCCCTTTCATTGTTGTCCATGCTGCCCCTCACTCATTGAGTTTGCAATGAGCTATGAGCCGCCTAACTTCGAATAGAGGTGTCAATTCTGAGTTTCCAGGAAAGTAGGTGGAGGCCATTACAGCCTCCTGTTTGCCTCTTTTCCCCAGAACTGCCTCTATAACTGCAACCAAGTCCCTGGAGATGAACTCTTCCATTATGATAAATCAACTTACCCGCTTGATTTGGTATATCCTTAATTTGGTTACCTCTCACCCATGGTTCTTGGATAAGGGCCAATGTTATGGCAGATAAACCTACGACAAAGGATATCCGAAGACGCCTTTGCATGATGCAGGTTTATCTGCAGGTAGGCGATGTGTGCCTTCATCTCAACGACGGCCTCTTCAGAAAGCCCGGATCAGCCTCCTAGCTGGTTTCAGCGGCAGATGGCCGATCGAAGTCCTCCATCTCCCTACTGCGGCCCTCCGATGTCTAAGAACCTCCAGGTATCACCACAAGCTTGCGCGGGGGACCCCTGGCGGGGCCATCACTCGTTTAATCCCTGACGCCTTCTTCTCTCTTTCTCTCGCCTTCTCCTCACCTGCCTCCATAGGCTTGACCGCTTAGGTTGCGCCCACAGAAGCTTCTTTGGCATTATCTTGGCCATCCTTAGGGTGCAGTTGGACAGTTCCACACTTAAAATTGACTTTAAAGCCAGTCCGTTTCAGCTTATCGACTTAAGAGTTGTCCATGGAGATTAGAGATTTCTAAAGAGCCTTCTTTCGCCTCTCTCCTAACCAGTCTCCAGTTTATCACCTGTATGCCTCGTTTTGGCTTCTAATGAAATCCAGAAGCGTATCCGTGGGCAATTCAGCACAGTTTGGGATGGCACCAAACACAATCCTGGCACGAGGCAAGTTTCTCGCCTCAGCCACGATTAGCTTTACATCCTCCCATGGCTTGATAATGTCTATCGCCTCCCTGAGCCACTGTATAGTGGCTCGGTCAGCGCAGGTTACTATCAGCCAACCAAGCCGGAGTTGACTGCCAAGGAACTTGGGTTTAAGCTCCTTGACCTCTTGTTCCAGCACCTTATCTAAGATGCCCTCCTGGACAGCCTTAAGCTGCTCTCCAATGAGGACAACCTCAGGAAAACCAGAGGGCAAAATCCCAATGATCTCAGACTCCGCAACCTGCCTAAATGTAACTCCAGACCGCACCGCAGAACTCAAGATCACCGGGACAGATTCCACCCTCTTTCCTATTTTACTTTTTCCGAGCGGAATCCGCCTCTCTCTATTTTTCATAATTCCCAAACTGTATTTCTTACAATAACACAGGCACAAAAAAAAAGTCCTGATACATAAGGGTGAAGTACCTTCTGGTACGTCTTTCCACTGGTTTCGCAGAATTTTCAAATAATTACCAGGGAGTGGTGTCAAAATTCCAACTATCTTTCCGTCTTTCGCAACTAGCAACTTGAATAATGTATGTAGCGTTGTTCCAACTACAAGCCGAGCTGCTACACCAGTCAATACACCTACTTTGATAACTTTCTTACCATAGCAGCGGTTAACTTGCTCCTTTATAGCATTGATCGTGAATGTTTTTCCAACTCAGGCACCTCCAGTGAAAAACATTCTGATGCGATCTATACTTCGATTCATTTGCTCCTGAATGCTGCGAGTAACCTTGTTGAATAATTCGCATTGTCGGAGCACATACATTCTAGAACTGCTCATTAGTACCTGTTCGGTTACTTCCTCTTCAACATCTGCTTCAACAAACTATTCTGGATTTTCAAGAACGTTGAAAGCATGAGCCTGGTTGAATGCGGTTTCCAGATGTCTATCACGTGCACGATTAATTTCCAAGTACGCGTTGGTTTGTCTCAATTGCTCTTCTCGAGCAAGAAAAGCTTCGCGTACACTATTGTGCTCTTCAATTAGATCGTTCTCTGTGTAGAATGGTACCTATTGGACAAGCAAACTGTAGAAATAGTTTTCGGGGTCAATGTGCATTTGGAAGTATGGCACTCGAACAACAGCTGAAACATTTCTAATCACCATTTTTGTATTGTTGACCAACGTAATGAGCTTACACGTTTAGTTTGATGTTCCACTTCTGCGTCAATACTAACTTCACTGTCGTCCGGCTTCTTTTTATAATCTGGCTCAAAATTCATTGCAAACTCTAGAAAGCACATGTTCGGGAAGTCATATCCTTGTTCTTGTTGTCTTGATCGATTTATATAACGCTCGAAAATGTTGACGCAAACACCAACTGCTTGATTTCCTTCAAATCGGAGAACTTAATATCGTTGTTCAGGCTTTCGGTTATTCAAGAACTCACATTTTCTCGAACTTAAACAAAGTGGCAAATGGCAGAGTCGATAAACACATCCCGATGCAGAAAATTGACGTTTTTTTTGTGACTCTCAACTTCATTGACTCAGTCTTTGAAATGTATTTGGCAATGTAGTGGGTAATGGATTCATTTGATCCGCATGGTTGGATATCCATATTGCCATTCCAGAACTCGAGGATTTGCTGATTGTAGTTGTTGACCTACTTCTCATTGGTTGTTCGCTTCAAAGTACAGAATCGTCCACCATTACGAATGAACTCATCTGAGCTTGGCGGAACAATACGAGTTTGCTGACAAGGCTTGCTAGGAAACGAAAATCGACGTGGCACGTGTGTGTGGCGATGAATTTGATTGCGCTTGACAAGTGCTCGCAAATCTGGATCTTCTTCTTCGCTTGGTTAGCGGTATAAGATCACATTGTGTAGTGTAATGAACTATGTCGGAGGACCAAGGCAACGAATCATTGCAACTAATTAATTGTAGGCTGTGCGCCAGTATGCTGCCGACTCCTTGAGGTTTCTCAAGTGCAAATGGAGGTCTTCGGCAATACTTTCTTGCCCTCGCACAGCTCTTCCACAAGCATTGATGGTCGACTGAATACGATAGTACTCAAACAGATAGTCTGTTTTTTAGAAACGAGGATGGGTGCTCAGGATTCGATGTTGGAAATAATCAAATGGTGTAATCTTTACTGAACGTTCTTGTTTTAATCCATTGACGCCATAGGTAAATAGATGGAACCATGCAAATTCTTCTGCCTTTTTCTCGCGATTCATATTTATGTACATTGTTAGTTTTGCGTACAATTTCGTTGACGGTGGTGCGTTCCTCGAACTCATCGCTAGCATCTGGCTACTCGTAATCAATTGATTGAAACAAATTGTGAAGGCTGCTTTTCTGCATGTGGTTCAGGTTCACAATTTGTAGAAAATTCTTCATCTACGTGGATCGATGGATGCGTATTCATGTTCTGTTGCATTGGAAAATTACCTCCTTTTACGACGACATTGATATCTTTAATCGAGTACTGAGTACCGGCATCAGAATGAACAGTTCGGCGCGCAATACGGAAAAATTCGTCAACAGTATCGCACTCGAGCACACAAGCTTTTCCATTCTCTGAAACGCTTCTTCCTTTTGAAGTACTTGTTCTAATAGTACATGAGACCAAGTGATTTACCCCCGGTAATTTAAATACCAGCATTATGTTCAGCGAACAACAAGTTGATGGCAGCTCGGAAATTCAAAAGATTTACTCCATCATTCTCTTGATCGTACAAACTTCCCTGAAATGATCCGTCGACGAATAGCGAAAGTATCATCAAACATGAGCAAGTCGCGTCTCACAACGTCGAGATTTCGGATTTCCATTGTTGGGAATGGGAAAGGCACCTTCTCTATTTCTTGTTTCCCAATCAATCCATTCATAAAGTCTATTGTCTTCAATCATGTTTCGATTCAAAACATTCGTATCCATCGACTTGGTGGTAAGATTGCGGCACGAATTAAATTTGCGACAACCATGGCAAAGCATTGATGACCGGCACTTCCAGACTTGAAAATTTCGGCATTTTCTTGACGCCAGGATGCACGTACGATTCGGGACAGATCGTTGATTCGCATATGTATTTGGTTGTTACTGTGCTGCTGGAATGACGCGGATAACATCCTGTGTATTTAGCTGCGCAAATCGGTTCACTCTGACATCCTTGTAGAGTGGATTGTTGGCAATAAGCAAGTTCAATGCCTTGTAGACATAATCCGGTTCAATGTTGTAATCTTTGGAGATATTTAAGTTCTTTAGAGCCTCAGTCACTACCACAATGCCAACATCAGTAGCAGTACTTGATCGTGGTTACATTTCGAAAATGTCGAGGGCAAATAATGTGGCATGCCCCTTAAAACCATATTGACCAAATCTGCCTGGGAATTTAATCACCTTGACATACGGTATGATTCGTTGGAGCAGACGTCGTTCAGGTTCAGTTACGGTTGCAATTTCATCGGAAATATCACACTGAATCAAATTATTCCAGTACACATTGGAAGGAGAATAAGTCTTCGAACTTCGCAAGTGCGTATTACATCGGTGGCATACAGTCAGTTCATTTTGTATGGCAAGTTCGGGCGGCCAGTATGGCTTGTGAAGAGACAATCGATATTTGACTACTTGCCTAGGGTATGACTTTTTCTGACAGATTTCACAACACTTGTCGCAGTAAGTGTTGATAAATGCGTAAAATTATGCTACATTCGCTGCGCTCGTTGCGCATAAGCGTCGCGTGAACGTTGGAGTCTTGCATCATGTTCCTCAGGCGTTTCAATAGCTCTTATTGCGGCGTTGTGGAGTGCGACATTAGCAAGTCGAGAGTTCCGCTCATGTGGTGTCTCGATACTTCTCAATACGGCGTGATGAAGTACGTCAATAGTAAGTCGAGAATTTTGCTCGTAGGGTGACTATCGTTGCTTATCCTTCGCTCGCTTGATATGGCATTGATTTTCCGGTGCTTCTTGGGTTCGATTACGTCGTTTTTCTAATCTTAAAAATTTAACTGACTTCGATTCTTATTTCAGTTTCTCTTGGCGTTTCAGTTTTTCCTTTCCCAGTTGACACTTGCGTTGTGTGGTCGTCTCTTTGCCCATTTTGGGACGGAAATTCTGTATCCAACTTGAAAATTTGTAATTTATTAAATATTTTCATAGCTTTGAAATGGAAAAATCGAAACAGTGCTATCTCGTTCCCTTTTTCCATAACTGAAGGTAATTGTCATCCTTCCTCCTATCGAGAACGATCAATTAACTATTGGCACCAACGAAAAGCTCTAACCAAATTAGTAACCTCTTCGATATTATACGATTCAAATGATGGTCGACCGCGTTCGGAAATAGTATTAGGCAACAAACATTTTTATGGTCTTCTTGATAGCGGAGCTAATATTAGTGTATTGGGAAAAGGAAGTGAAGAGTTTATCGCCGAAAACAACATTAACTTCCGCAAGCGTATATCGTCTAGTGGTAAAAAAAAGCGCGTCTTAGGTTTTATTACTTTACCCACCACTTTTAATGGAAGAACTAATCATTTTCATTCTTGTTGGCTCCTGATTTATCCGAACAATTATACCTAGGAATTAATTTTTGGAAAGAATTTGGAATAGCGCCAACCATTGTTTCTGCACTAACTCCTTCTTCTTCTGACTCTATTGTGCATGAGCTCAATGAGCCTCAAAGGCAAGAATTAGCGGAAATTATTCGTGGTTTTCCTTCTTCAGAGAATCTAGGATTGGGGAGCACTACAAAGATCTCCCATGAAATTAAGCTGGTTGATCAAGCCGTCCCAGTTAAGCAACGCTTCTATCCCATCTCACCAGCAAAACAGGCTGACTTATGCGCTGAGATTGTGAGTGGAATTCGCCCGTGACATTGGTCCGAAAGGCCAACGGAAAGGTAAGGCTGTGTTTGGACGCCCGGAAGGTAAACGAGGTCACTAAGAAGGATTCTCATCTATTACCTAACATCAATGGTCTGCTAAGCCGTCTTGATCAAACTAGAAATATATTTAGCATTGATCTAGAGGACGCGTTTTGGCAGATCCCTCTCGATGTTGGGTCTAGGGATAAGGCTGCCTTCACGGTACCCGGTCATCCGACCGGATCGGGTGATTCCATATCATCTCCATGATCGCATCTTCGTTGACTTCAACGATTTGCTTGTTACGTCAGCAACGTGGGAAGAACACTTAGTACTACTGAAAGATGTCAGTCGCTTTCTGGTCAAGGCAGCTTTGACAATTAATGTGAGCAAGAGTAAATTTGCCCTAAAATCCACTCGATTCTTGGGTTATGTTGTTGGTGAAGGAGGCCTTCGGGTTGACCCGGACAAAGTTGTAGCATTCAGCAATTTTCCGTGCCTAAAACTGTTCGGAAAATTCGTCAATTTCTTGGTATGACTGGTTACTATCGTCGTTTTATCAAAATCTTCTCAACCCTCGCCGCTCCCTTGACAAATCTATTGAGCAAGCAGAAAAAATTTAATTGGTCACCAGAAGGACAACAATCGTTGGAAGCTCTAATGGAATCGATGATAATTTCTTACAGGAGTTATTCATACAATGCGATGCCAGCACTACAGGCATTGGAAGCATTTTGCTCCAGTACGATGAAAAAGGATAAGAACACCCAATTGCTTTCACCTCGATAAAACTTAATTCCACACAACAGTAATAAAGCATTACAGAATTGGAATGTTATGCTGTTGTGCATGGAATTAAGATATTTCGCCCTTACGTTGAAGGTTACACTTTTACTGTCGTTACTGACCACGCAGCACTGAAATGGCTCATGTCTCAGCATAATCTTGCCGGTCGTCTTGCTCGGTGGGCATTAAAGTTACAACTGTACAATTCCAAAATTATTCATCGGGGTGGGTCACAAAATGTGGGTTAATGCAGACGAAGTAGTGTTTCAAGGTATTTCTGAGTTGAAACAAATCACTGCTCGGTTTACATCACCTCTTTACATTGATCTATCATTCGATAATTTTAATGACCCTGAGTATCAAAATAATATATAGGAATTTTTATAAAGTGGGACTAATACTTCCAACGCACAATGATCCTATACCTCAGCACATTTAGGAATTGCTAAAACTCTTGAACGTTTACAGCGTCAATTCTATTGGATTGGAATGACCAAAGATATCAAATTATATATTAAAAACTGCACAACTTGTAAAACCTGTAGACCTATGAAATACATCACAAAACCCTTGATGGGTTCGTTTCCGAGATTTTCAGGCCATTTCAATTTCTATATATAGATTTCTTGGAACCATATCCAAGATCTAAACTAGGAAATTGCTACATTCTAATTGTGTTAGATAAATTGTCCCGTTTCGTTTGTCTCCAACCTTTACGGCAGGCTACCGCTCAGTTCATCATTGCTTTTCTAGAGAGAAGTTTCCTTCGATTCTCCGTGCCGCAAACAGTGTTTACTGATAATGGGCCACAATTTTGCTCGATCGCGTTTAAAACATTTTTAGATAAATGTGGTGTAAATCATGTCCTAACTCCTAAATATTCACCACAGAGTAATGCCTCTGAAAGAGTGAATAGGACCCTGCTATCAGCTATTAGATCTTACATAAAAGACGATCAAAGATTGTGGGATACTCACCTTTTTGAATTTGAATCAGCATTGAACAATGCCAAGCATATTGGTACTGGATATTCCCCTCATTTTATAGTATTTGGACAAAATCAAATCCTACACGGCAAAGGGTAAGAACTCTATCAACTTCTGGGTTTTACGGAACACGGATATTTCTCCATTAACAATAATACCAACAAATTAAGCATTGTACGTCGTAATGCCATTGTTAATTTGAAAAAGTCTCACGAAAATAGTGCAAAGCGACGCCTCAAAAAAATATTCGGCGAAACTAGCACCTAAATCAATAAAAGCCCGTATTGTGAAAAATATTGGTAAAGTTGCTTTTGAGGTTTGTGACGAAAACCACCGGAGCCTTGGATTTATCATGTTAAAGATTTACAGCATTCATAAATTCTGCTAACCTTACGCCTGGCAAGAGACATCACAGGGGTAGATCTCCGCACAAATGAAACGAACTTACGTTTCAATCTAATGTATGTAAATTTGCAAGGCAGGGGCAAAGCCCTAACAAATCCATTGTTATAATTAAAACTACTTTGTATTTGCCATATTCGGTTTCAGTACTCCAAAAAAGTAGAATGAGATATTTATTTTGAATTTTTATATAATGTGAAAATTTGACCCTTGGGGGGGGGGGGGTGCTATGGTGTGCTGGAACGAAATCTAAGGGTGATGGCTCAGTTCTGACTTGAGATTAGGCCAGAAGGTACTTCACCTTTCTGTATCAGAACTTTTTATTTGTATGCCTGTGTAATTTGCAGTATTTTCAACATTTTAAAGTATCCTAGAGAAAGTATCGAGAAATATATTTTTAAAGTGGAAACCACGACTTTCACGGACAAAATCAAAATTATATTTCAAACTAAAATTACTAAGCTTCTACATAAAAAAATTTCTAAAACCGTTTACCGTTAAAAATTACAAAAAATCAATAGCCATCTATTTATAGGCCGATCAATCGAATAAACCAACATTGTAACACTGGGTACAAAATACCCAAATTTTTTACAACGAAAAACAATGTAACACACTGTGTATATACTAATTGTATTGATTTAACCCGCGTCCTTCTTCGCTATATCATTATTTACATATTTGATGTTATGTTTTTGCCTACCAAACAAATAGCTAACCGCGTAACTAATTGTATGTTGTTTATATGTAGTTAGTCATACGGTTATTATTCCATATTTCTTCAAAAAAAAAAAAAAAAAAAAAAACGAAAATTCCAAAGCGGCCATGTGTCAACATAAAAATGATTAATTATGAAATAATAAATTATAATTATGACGAATAATAAAATTAATTTTAATTACATGTAGGTGACCTTTTTTTTCGAAATCGTAAACTATATAACATGTGGGCCCAACCTTAAAAATGTCTTAATATGTTGTGTGCCCCTTTATTATGTTTAACATATACTCTACAATTTTCTACATTGATTTCCGTTTTTTTTTTCTTTGCAGAGTTTTGGACACGGAATATATAAAGTCAGTGAAAATAGTGAGGATGATGATCAAAATGTAGGTGACCAGTGTAACCACGATGATGATGATGAATATGATGATGGTACAACTGAAATACCAATCTGGATTTGTGGTGAACCTCGATTTGTAAATGGCGTTCACGAAAAGACAACCTGTAATGATATGATTCAAGCGCTTATCGATGATGAACTTTCACAACAAATAAATACAAAAAGTATGTTTTATAGGGACTCCTCACACTCAAATTATGTATTTAATAATAATATTTGTGTTATGTGTTTATATTATAGATGTCGCAGCATCGCGTGATTTAAATGATTACGTGATTACCGAAAAATGGCGTGATGTTGAACAAATATTAACGGGTGAAACGTTAATGTTACCTATTTGGAATGCATGGGGCGTTGCCAGAAATGAGGTAAATATTATACATTTTTAGTTTTTTTTTTTGTGGTTGTTTAGTTTTAAAATAGTTGTGATGGTTGTGTTATGAGTTATAGATTTTTAGATATTCAACTAAAAACAACAAATAATACGCATTATTTATTTATAGGTAAAATTTCGGTTAAAAATAAATCGTACCTGTACCACCACCACACAAAAACCAGAACCAATACCAACCATTACGACAAAACATGCCAAAAACTACAGTAAAATCGATGTTAGTCACCATAAAAAAACTCATCGTCATCATAAAAAATCGAAAACGGAAAAAATGTCGTTCCTATCGAAAATGCTTAGAAAGATATTACGTCAAGGTGAGGAAATTGAAAATCAATTAACAACATTAACCGCAACCACAAAAATCATCAACCCATCACCACAACCACAATTCGATCTAAATACGGAATATTCAGACGATGAACTATTGCTTGTCATCGATAGTACGCACAGTCGTGACACACTCAACGATGATTTATATATGAACGATAGCGGTGACAGTGGTGTACACATAAAACCATGCGCCAATAGTACAAATACCGACTACAATATGATACCAAATTATCATGCCACCAGTGAAAGTATTATATCGATAAAAACTCCGGTAAATTATTTTCCACCAACAACAACATCACTCTACAAGCTGAAAACAATTCATTACGATATAAAAGAAAAATTGGTAGAGAATACAAAATTACAGAGTGACAAGCTCTTACTAAAATCGAAGCTAAATAAAAAGTATTATCAATACAATTGTGAGAATAATTATTACAAGAAGATTTTTAAAATTGAGTCACTCGCCAATATCGATCGGATACAAGAAAATTTGGAAATCTATAAACGTGATATTATTCAGATTGAGTATGAAATACTGAAAATTAAGATACGGATTAATGAAAATTTAAGGATTTTGAGTGAGCTGAATGAGCTGCTGAAATTGGAGAAGAGATTAAAGATGCACGACTCGTTGCGAGAGAAATTTACCGATGGGGTTTTTGAGTTTTCCGATAATAATGGCACATTGATTGTTTAAATCTCCCGAGATTATATTTGTTTATTTAAATTTTTTTATACCAAAATTATTTTTATTGATATTATTTGAATAAAATAAAATTTGTTATTCGTGAAAAAATTATTTTAATCCGAGAACGTCATTAAGGTAACTAGCTATTAACTTTTAATTGATAAGAATGGTATAGCTGCAGGACTACACGATTACACTATTACAGAAGTGAGTAACAATAAAAATCAAGCGCACAAAATTGGGCGCAAAATACAATGAATGAGGTCAAATTAAAGTATAAGCACGATGTAAAAATGAGTCTCTATGAATACCATTGCAAAGAAAGAACCAAAAACTTTCCAGGTGTATAAGCTACTTGCAAAACGCTTCATTGCAAAGTAAAATAATTATGTTAGTTCTAACAACAAATAGTTTAAAGCGAATTTTATGGAAAAGGAATTGATACCTATAAAGATAGGTTTTGGGACCTGATTGTTGTCTCTTTTTTTTTTCTTTTTTTTTTTATTATTATTTAATTTAATTTTCATTTAAATATTTTTACAAGCTTAACTATAAAATTTACAATAAAATAAAATAAAACAATAGATGCCTTGTGGATAATAATCCAGTAGCAGGAATTGATTCTTTTAATTTCGATAAGATTGACCATTCGATTCTTATCGATAAGCTGGATAAACTAGATTGTCAGTTCATCCCTATTAAGTGGTTGCATTCATATCTGTCTGATCGTTACCAATTTGTTAAGGTTAACGATTTTAGCTCTCGTTCATTTCGTGTTACCTCAGGAGTTCCTCAAGGAAGTCACATTGGTCCGCTTTTATTTTCATTATTTGTAAATGATGTTGTTGAGTGTTTTGAATTTGCACATTGTCTGCTTTACGCAGATGATATGAAAATATTTGCTCCAATTAATGAGGTTGCTGATTGTGTGAAACTGCAAGCTGACTTGATTAAATTTTGCAGTTGGTCGATCAATAACAAATTGTTGCTGAATGTGGGTAAATGCAGGATTTTATCATTCTCTCGGATGCGATCGCCAATATTCCAGCAATATTTTTTATATAATATTGCTGTTGACAGAGTTGAGTTCATGTCCGACTTAGGTATAATGTTTTCTTCTGATCTATCTTTTACTAAACACATTGATTGTATCATTACGAAAGCTTACATTATGGTAGGTTTCATTTAGCGCAATTGTAAGGACTTTTGCGACCCGCGCACACTGAAAACTCTATATATATGCTTTGTTCGTTCAGTTCTAGAATACGTTTCTCAGATCTGGTCCCCATTTTATAAGTGCCATTCAGATAGAATTGAGAGTGTTCAGAAGCAATTTGTTCTGTATGCCCTCCGGGGATTACCCACTGAGAGAGCGCATCAATACATTCTCCCGCCTTATATTGATCGTTGTAATTTATTAAAACTACAACGTTTGGATCACCGACGAGACGTTGCATCTGCTATATTCGTTCACGATGTTCTGACTTCCCGAATAGATTGTGACGAATTACTTGCTCGTTTCAATATCTACGCTCCCATGCGCTGTTTGCGCGGTCGCCCTTTGCTACATATTGATCCTGTCTCCACGAACTTTGCACTTTCGGAACCAGTCTTGAGAATGTCGCGGCTTTTTAATTCGTTTTACGATGTTTTCGACTTTAATTTGACAAGAAGTTCGTTTAAAAACGAATTGTTTAAATGTCTCTCCAGTAATTGTTAAATTTTGTTTTTTGTATGTTTACTTACCAATTGTATAAATATTTACTGTAGGTAATAATTTAAATAAATAAATAAATAAATAATAACATACAAAGAGAGAAAAAAACAATTAAAAATATACATATCCATCTATAATCAAATACCAATCAGTTATCTAACAGAAATACATAAATAATGTTGCAAATACAGTTAAATTAAATCGTAGCTCTTAAGAACAACCGTTTAACAAAACAAATCAAATGATGACGCAAAAAAAATGAGACACGTCTGGTGTTTCAAATAGCCAATTTTTAACATACGGCAAGAATTGCTTAGAACAAATGTGACGTCTAATGTGTTCTGGTAGCGCATTAAAAAACATCGGAGCGGTAACAACAATGTAGCGGCGAACGTGCTCATTACTAAATCTGGGAATACTATAAAGGAGACGATGATTAGCGCGAATGTTATATCGAGCATCACTTCTTATTATGTACATGCTGACCGCTACGCTTAAAAAATACTCGTAAAACCTTATAAATATACAAATGCCTTAACGGTAGAATATTAGTTGCCTTGAATAAAGACCAAGATGATTCCAATCTATTTCTCCTCAAGATTGTGCGCACAATCATTTTTTGCTGAACGTACAATGGTTTGGACGTAGTTGGATAACACCCACCCCAGCAAGACAAACCATATTCCAATTTGGCCATAACCAAAGCATGAAACGTAATTTTCAACATGTAACGGAACCACTCTGGGAACAGGGTAGTCACCGTTAGCAAAAATAATAATAATATAAATAAGGTGTGGTTGTGCCACCAAGGTACGCCATATTCGCCTGGACTCAGTCGGGTTAGAGGTATGTTGGTCGTGAGTGTACAGTACCTTAGTTTTCGCACAACAAAATGAATATGGCAATTAGAAATTCTCACTATCATCTTACCTATTAGATCACATTACTCCATGATTACAGCCTCCGTTCACTCACTCATTTCGTATATCAAATAATAAAATTGTTTATAAATTTATACAGATTTATGTACATAAAAGAAGTATATTTATTTGAATCTTGCAACAAAAAAAAATTGAATTGAAAATTGAATAAAAATGATGTGAAATACAAATCAATTAATGAAGACTACAAAAATTCGGAATTATGATTGAAATATACGCTTAAGTTAATTAATACGAAAAAAAAATTATTGTTAAAGTTTTAAAGATAATAAAAGAAAATAAATATGACATTATCAACTCGCTTTACTTACGACGCATCCTTATTCGTGTCGACGGACCGATGAAAGCGCTTCCATGACCTCGATACCGCTAAGATGAATAGTAAGTCAGTTATATAACACTATAATATGTACGTAAAGAGAAAATAAAATATTAATTAACTTGCACCCAAAATCAAATATAACCAAACAAAAAAAAAATAAAAAGATAATTTAAATATAATCAAAATAATTAAGATTCAATAAAACAAAATTAATAATAATTTACACAAGAACGATACCACCAACAGTAAACCTTACTTCCGCCGTAATGTCACCACGCCAATGTACCTCTAGCGCAAAACACCGCAAAAATTCCGCAATTCTCCTCAAATTTGCAATAAAAATGTCCACCGTCACGCACGTTCTCATAAAACAGTCGCCAATGGATAATCCGCTAACCGGCGCCACTCCAAAATTAATCCGACTTCCCTTGTACAACAATATATCTTGAAAAGTACCTGCACGCATGAAATTTATGCGTTATATTGCGCTGGTAGCAACATTCATGTAATGTAATTGCTGTGCTATTTACAGGAACAATTCACTCACAACAGTCACAACGCACTTTATCGTTTATTATACGCTGGATATTTCTTAACCTTGTACTGATAGAAATACACGTACTTATTATTTAATTTCACCACAGGCAGTATAATTCACTGTGAACAAACCAACAAACATTTGATCTTTGGCATCAGCAAACACTTATTGTTTTTTCTTTATTTTATAGTTTGTTAAATTGGTGGCCACGCACAATAAAAAAAAATTCACAGACACGGTTTAGCTACACCACATAATATTTAATATCCGGGTACTCTCACAAATTTCAATATTTTTTTAATGTTCAATTTTAATTTCTTTTATTTGACTTTGGTTAAATAGATTCGACTTGCTCATCAGAGAAATATCTTGTTTTTCGTCATCCTCTTTTCTGTTTCAAAATCTATCACCAACTGTCCCAAAAATCATTCGATTTTTTTTTTCTTATGACTTTTGTTACAAAAAAAAAAAATATATTTTGTATCGCAACCGCTATCCAAAAAAAAACAAATATCGGTTTTCTAAATTTTCCCCGCACAAAAATTATTAATCAGCGCTATCATAAAACAGAAAAAAAACATATAATTCTGCTACCATTCACAAACAAAATTAAACCCTAATGCAACATGGTGCGTGACATATTTTGCTTGATACACATATCCGGACGAACAACTATTGCATTCGAGGGATATTTAATATTTTATTTGTGAATGAAGACCAACAAAGATGAATGAAGACAAAATATTTAAAATACAGTACAACCGCAAACCTCTGTAACATTAAAGCGGCGGAGCAAATGTTACAAACACCGAAACCGGACATAAATTACGGAGGAGGTAACAAATACGTGAGGCAGATGCCATGTAACATTTTAACTTGGACACTTGCGTTTTCCAACTAAGGTTAGTGTTCAAATGTGTGCCAAGATACTTAAAAGAACTGGCTAGCTCAATGTTCAAACAATCCATATGACAACTAACAGAAGTACATTTAGAAGCACTATGATATATTAATGGGGAAGAAGTGGGAACGGCTGAAATGCCAGAAATTTTAAACCACATAAACTTAGTTTTTTCACTTAGTAACAGGAAATGCTTATCAAACCATTTATGTAAGACCTCCAGATCAGAATTAGCCAAAGAAATAACATCGTTGGCAGATTCCGCAGAATAAGCTAGAGTTAAATCATCAGCATATCCAGTACTGTGACCATTTAAATTAAGTTTAAAAATAGAATTCGTATAAATTAGAAACAGTAGAGGACCAAGTACTGATCCTTGGCACCCCCACGTTCACGGCCCTAGGATCACTAAAAGTATCATTAACTCTAACCCTCACAGTTCTATCATCTAGGTAAGAAGCAAACCACCTGTTAGAGAAACCTCTAAACCATCAAACAGAATAGATAATAAAAGTTCATGATCCACCATATATATTCTTCACCATATTCTTTATCGTGACTGTGCGTTTAAATTGCTTGATTATTTCCATACAATTCATAGAGAATTCGACTTTTCTGAAAATCACCTTACTACACGGAAAAAAAATTAAACTGGTCCTCAGCTAAGAAAACGGACTTTTAATTCAAGAAAATGTACTTTTTCTTGATTTAAAAGCTAATTTTCTTATTTCTTTCGAGTTTTTCTTCATGTAAGAATTGTGTTTCTTGAAATGAAGAAAAACTCGAAAGAAATAAGAAAATTAGCTTTTAAATCAAGAAAAAGTACATTTTCTTGAATTAAAAGTCCGTTTTCTTAGCTGAGGACCAGTTTATTTTTTTCCGTGTATAACTCAGAAAATTCTGAGTGAAAAAAATTCAAAATCTGGAATTGTGATCATGGCTGCGGTACTTAATACCTCTAAACACAGATTTCGGGATCTTGCCAACGTGCATTTAGATTGTTTGAGTATTTCCATACATTTCTTAAAAAATGCAACTTTTCTGAAAATCAGCTTGTATATAATTCAATAAATCTTCAATAAAAAAAATAAAAAATCTGCAATTGTTCGCCGATTGCGGTTATTTATACCTCGGAATATATATAGCTTTTGATTGCTTGATTTATTCCATACTTTTCATAGATAATACGATTTTCTGAAAATCATTCCTTACTAATCTTGTTCACCTTACAGCATATTCGGATTGAGGTTGTTGATACCTCTAAAGATCGTTTTTTTTTCGCTGGCGCTACATCCCACAGAGGGATTTAGCCGCTTCATTATAAAGTTCCGTAATCATTATTTTTAACCAGAGCATCGAACCGATATGTTTATCTTTCCGGTTTTGGATTCAGTTCCGAAATAGTTTTAGTTCCGATTTTCTGCTCCGGTTATGGAAAATATTTTTCGTTCCGGTTTAATTCCGGTTCGAAACCGGCTATGAATAAAAAAAAATATATAGCCTGTTTTTTTTTAAATAAATCTCAAATGCATCTATATTTTTACAAATTTTAATACCGATTTGTCAATTTGTATTTATTTCCTAGTTCCATCCTGTGGTTTTATTTTTATTATACAAACTAACTGTACGGGGGCACTTCACGCCCGTCAGGCTATTGAGTCAACCGCGACAGCACTGCGCGCCACTAAAGAGCTTTGCGCTCATACGAATTAAACCATATTCCAGAATCATCAGAATTATAGAGAAATGCCTATACATTGGCCGGTGAAATCGATCACCAACAAAGTAATAAATCAAGGCAATTTTAAAACAACATAAAATCATAAAATGTCATTTATTGAATTCGGGGATTCGGTGCGATTCGTAGTTTCACCTGGTTCGGATTGCGTGAGCATGATAGGACGACATATAGGTATCCGTGCGAGACGACAGCAGTTTGAAGATCAATGCCAACATGGGCAATTTGATTTTATCCTTACGGCAGCAACTGGAAAATTTGCGATCAGAAAGACGCTTAGCAATCAAATTGATTGATCCGCAGAACTGACTGATGTCGTTGAAGGGGCCGCAATTATGTACGTTAACCCGAGCTTCGTCGAAATTGGTTACTTCGATGCGAATTGCATGGTATTTTGTTATTTATTCGGGATTTTACTGTTATATCAAATGTCTTGAGTTACTGTGTAGTTCGTGGATTATTTAATATTTGTTGTGTAAGCTATTCTGTCTTTTATTATTTAAGTATCTAACGGGGTTAATAGATGTGTACTATAAAGTTATTTATTCGGATTGTCTTGTAGTTAAAGAAATTGTTTGTTAGTTGAAGAATTGATAAAAAATATCGCGCGCCTTAAGAGGAGTTTGTGCTTGTATATTTTGTCATATATACCCACTTATTTATCCTTCCTCCCTTTTTCCTTGAGGAGTTGGAGACGGTTGATTTCACTTACCGTTACCTGAGTGTTAGTTTTTGGTTTTAATTATACTTACATAGAATTCCGCAATAGTTGTTCGACTCTGCAATAGCTGCTCGTTGTCTAATTTGGGTTGTTTTAATTTGTATATTTAAACTCAGCGAAATTATATTTGGACAAACTTTGTTTATTTATGGGATCTTTATTTTCTTTTATAATACACTTAATTTGGTTAATTTACAGTTTTATCACAAATAATTACTTAACCAGCACCCTGATTCTCTAAAAAATAATATATTGGGTAAACGTGTAAACTCGTAAAAAGCAAAGCTTTCTTTTATTAGTTTGCAATTTTACGATTTTATTTGAAGTATTAATCAGATCGAAAAATTGCGAATTCATTAAAGTAGTCTCCTGCTTTTGCAAGTTTACACGTTTATCCATTATCTTATTTGTTAGAGAATCAGGGCACTGATGAACAAGTTGCCTTGGAACAAAATGTATCCGAAGTAAAATACACAAATTTTACAGGGGAAATGTTTGTATCTCGAACGAAAGGCTATATACAATCGAACGAGAATTAATTATCCCACTTTCTTCCCTCGGCATTTAAATTACGAAAAAAAATATTTCATGAATCTATAGAAATGAATCCAAGCAATCAAACAAATACAAGGTAATTTACTTTGTCTGTATGCTAAATTTTTATATTCGTATTTATCAAGCTTTGCTGATGTATGAAAAAAATCAAAAACCTAAATAATTTACAAGGAAAAAAACATGGGGGTGTGGCTGTGTCGTAAATACAGCCGTGTATTTGACGTGAATACGTGTACGTTACGCCGCCATATTGCACAACTTTATCTAAAAATCATTTTATAACTCCATTTTCATTGTACATACATGCTAAATTTCATCAAAATCGTATAAGAAATGGCCAAGTTCCTTCCTAGTTGGCAATATTACAGAACTTTATCTGAAATTAATTTTAGCATCACATTTTCATCGCGCATACCAAATCTCACTAAAATCTATTCAGGAATATCCAAGTTTTATCCTAGTTGGCCATATTACAGAACTTTATCCAAAAAATATTTTAGAATCCCATTTCCATCGTACATGCTGAATTTCATCAACATCGGATAAGAAATGGCCAAGTTCCGTCCTAATTGGCCCAATTCCAGAACTTTATCTAAAAATCATTTTAGAATCCCATTTCCATCGTACAAGCTGAATTTCATCAAAATCGGATAAGAAATGGCCAAATTCCTTCCTAATTTGCCATATTCAAGAACTTTATCCAAAAATCATTTTAGAATCCTATTTCCATATTTCATTAAAATCGGTTAAGAAATAGCCAAGTTCCATAATAATTGGTCATATTGCAGAACATTTTTTTAAATTTTCTGTCGTTTCTTATGGACGAGTATTACAAAAAATGGCGGTGTTTCCCCCACCTCCGCAAGCGATGCGTCACAGTCCTCACTCAACGTAACAAATTCTTTGATCCTTTATCTATCGAGTGGTGTAATTAAATTTTGGATGTAGATGATAGATATTTGGCTGCAGCATAAAATCGTATACCCATTATTTTGTTATCATCAGTTTTTTGGATTACCCAGACCCACCCATATATATGAAAATAAAGACGTATTCACGTCAAAATAAAAATAAAATCTATTTGTGCCTTCTGCGTTAGTATTTGTAATTTTTATGAATGAAAAAGGCGCAAGCTATTGGCGAATTGTTGTTGTTTATTATAGATTTATGCGAATGTATAATAAAATCACTGAAAGAATACGTTTTTCATTTTCTTCTTTTACAAGAATTTAATTGAAATGTTTAGGATGGCTTGCCTAAATGAAATGAAATCTTACACAAATGAAATATATGTAAGTAAAATTGTGTGTATGTGAAAATACATTAGTGAATTTAATAAAAATTCGGTTTTTTAAATTTTGGTTCTACAAAATTTCGTTTTTTCAAAAATCATAAATTTACAAATCTCGGTTTACAAACTCTCGGCTTTCAAAAGCTCGGTTTTCAAAATCTCGGTTCTAATCGCGGTTTCTATTTCGTTTTTCAAACTAAATTCCCCATTTTCGAGAATTATAATTTTTGGTTATTTTCGTTTTAAATTAGGGAGCATCTCAAAATCTCCATTTTCAAAATGTCGGTTTTAAAAAGTCTCGGTTTTAATCTCGGTTTTTAGTTCTATCTATTTTAAAATTAAATTCTCCATTTTCCAGAATTTATAAAAACCGAGATTTTGTAGCACCGAGATATTATAGCCAACCGCAACAATATACAAAATCGCAAACCTGATTCCTGATGAAATTCATTTTTATTAATTCGGGCGGCTCAAATTAATAAAAATTTATTTTTCAAAACCAAGCTTTTGAGAACGGAGATTTTTAAAATCGTGATTTTGAAAACCGAAATTTAGAAAACCGGGGTTTTGAAAACTGAGATTTAAAAACCTAGATTATGTAGTCATGCGCTAGATAAACAAAATAATAAAAAAAGATAATTATTTTATTGCTCATAAGGAAATGATAACGAAATTGAACGAATATGATTGAACAGATTTAATTTAGAGAGGATGTAAATGAATTTTGGAAAATCACCTAAGTAAATAGCAAAGAAAATAATAATATATCGGATGTACATATTGTAAACATCTATTTTGTACATAAAGCAAAAACGGGAGCGTCTCGAAATCTTAGATGACAAAATCTTGGCGTAGCCAAAATCTTGGTTTTTTGAAAACTTTAATATTAAAATATCCATTTTCCCGAATTTATAAAAAACAAGATTTTGAAAACCAAGATTTTGTAAACCAAGATTTCGTACCCAACCCAGCAAAAATAGTAAATATTCTAAATAAATTTAGAAGTAAAGAGTGTAAATAGGATAAACCTATGTATATCATAGTTCGGATATCTCATTTGAACATATGGATGCTAATTTATTTTACTATTTCTGAAATAATGGGACCTATCTCTTTCTATATTTTGCCACATTTCCATTTGTAAATGGAACAGGTATAAGAGTAGGTCTAAGCCTACTATAATCCTTTTCGATGATGATAATTTATTTCGAGGGAACTTATACAAACCTTATTATAAACACTATAATAAAATGATTTATAAAAAAATTACCTACATCAGCTGACTTTCTTTACAAAATATCATTGTGTTGAGAATGTTTTTATTAGGGTTTTTCAGTTATTACACATATGACCAGTGTGATTTATTTACACATACTACGATCCTTCTTGAAAATAAACAATTAGTTTCAAGAGAAAAAAAACTCAAAATGTACTTTTGAATTTTTATTTCAGTGACGCGATATTTTTCCTATTGTAGTCATTGTATAATTTTGTGGAAATAAACAATAACAGGATATTTGCAAACAACAGCCAGATAAGCCATATTTTGAAATTAATGATAGGAAAATTTTTGCTCAATATGATGAACGCTTTCTAAAGTGAGCCTTACTATTATTTCATTCGCTAGATCAATTTGTACCTGCACCTATTAACCGCAACAATTGGTTTATTAAATTCATCCACAAACTGGTGTGGATTCAGGATTAATAAAATTTAATATTTTCGATTTTATTCCAAAAAAAAGTGTAACGCTTAATTCATTCAATATCAATATAAACAAACAATTCTTTTCTTCAGTATAGATAGGTGGATACAGAAATTTTATTTAAACAAATATGAATTAACATTTTCCAAACAGGCAATTTCACTTTCTGCTGTTCGATATTTAAAACAATCTGTTATTAACAACAACAATTAATTACACAAAATTGCTCATTGATATTTAATGAAGCCTAAATAGAATAATATCATACTCCAAACATACATAGGTTTGCCATTTCATTTGCCAAGCCGTTGAAGGTGAAGCCCCTATGCAAACACCTCTATTATTACCTGTTAATGGGTAACACAACAACAGAATTAAATGTACGAGTATTAGTTAGGTATTTCAGGTATGTAAATCGGCACCTCATTGCCAGAGAATCGCGTGACAAATTTGTTTTGCTTAAGAAATAAGAGTAGACTATGCTTCTGAATTAGTTGTTTCATTTTATTATGTATATTAAATAATGATAATGAAAAAATGTACAATCCGAGAACATACAGTAAAAATCTAAGGTAGGAACTCGGTTATTTGTTTTTTAACCGATTATGATGAAATATGTTCCTTAAAATTGGCCATATTCCAGAACTTCTTCTAAAAATAATTTTAGAATCAAATTTCTACAATTCTAATTTCATCATAATCAGATAAGGAATTCTAAATTGGTCATATTTGGCCATTTCTCATATATGATCAACGATATAACCAGCACCAAAACGCCAGTGGAAAGATATATAAAAACAAAATACAAAACTTTCCCGTGAGCATACTATACACACTATAAGAAAATAGATACATTAAGAACCGCATACTATTTAGCAGTTTATTTAAATGAATTCTTTAAACACCAAAATCGTAAATTACGTAACATTATGGAAATTGTGATTTGGAAATCCAGAGAATTATTTTCCTCATTTGAAAATATATTTATTATACGTAGGTCAATAACCCACATAAATAAATGAAACAACAACAATAAGAAATCGCGTGATTGGTCAATGATTATGATTTTCCCTTAAATCAAAAAATTAAAGTCATTCAAGTAAAGATGATAAGAAATGAAAAGCAAATCAAAAATTAAATGGGTATTTTAATAATCAGAACAAACTTTTGTACGTAGTCCCCCGATTTACGGACGCTCGATTTACAAATATTCGAAGTTACGGACATGACAAATGTATGATCAACGTTTCGGTATACGGATGAAATATTCGCAATTACGGACAGAATATTTTTTTCTCATTTTCTTTGTGCATGACTTTCAGGGACTCTTAAAAATAGATTATACGGCGGATAAATTAAACTTGTACTGAACTTATATGAAAATATCTGAAAAGCGAACAGCGAGTTGTGATGGAAAGTTCGTGAAAAATGCACGCAAAGCAATAACTTTAGAATTAAAAGTTGGTATTTTAATGCGGGCGATAAGGTACAATTTGTCAATTGTACAAAAAGATACCTTTAACCGCAATAATATTTCAAAGTAAAGAACTAAGGTTACGGAAGAGCAGTTACTTAGTGCGTGGATAGACCATGAAATTACTGGAGCATACCATTAAGCACCATGATAATTCAGGAAAAAGCAAAGCGCTATCAAGAGGAGTTTATAGAAATTGTACAAGCCGGTGGATGGATAAATATTACAGCAGGTGTATAATGTCGATGAGACGGGTAACGCTAAAGACGAAAAACCAGCTCAGGATTCAAGGCAGCTAAAGATCGAATTGCTATTTTGATTGGAGAAAATGAGCCGATCATGAGAATTTAAAACCGGTTCAAATCTGTCATTCAGAAACTCGCCAGGATTTCAAAAATATTATAAGTCACAACTTGGAATTATTTGGCACTCAAATAAAAAAGGCTGGATGACTACACGAATTTTTGAGGAATGGTTAAATAATGATTTTACCAATTCAGTTACAAAATCCAACATTGATCAAAATATTTCAAACAAGGCTCTGTTAATCGTTGACAATGCCCGCAAATACCGTAGATATTTTTGAACTCTTGGAATATGATAATGAGGATATTTCCACTGAAGAGTTCTTCACGCTAGTTAAAGAAACCACCAATGCACTACAGACGGTAAACTCGTCTTCAAAATGATTTGTGCAAGTAAAATGTCAAAAGCGCTTCCATTTTGTTCTAAAACAACTGAAGCAAATGCTATTGAACAATGTGTTGGTGCAAATTTTAGTGGCAGTTCCGATGAACACTTCAGCAATTCAGACAATTAATTGTGCACTACGTTAAATTTATAATTTAGATTTAATAAAAGTAAAAATAAATTATGATACCGATGTGAATTTTATCCTAAAGTTTTCCTAAAACAACAACACCAACTAAAAAACTTGATAGTATTAGTAAAATGCATACATTTAGGGGATTGCATAAAGTATTGAAATTATAAATAATTTTTAATAATGTGTGCATTAATAAAAGTAACTAAATTATTAAATACATTATAATTAAGAAATAAATATGTAATTGATATAATTATTTCAATAACAAATTATTAACCAAAGTATAACTTAAAATTTCGAAATAGGATTTTATATGCAACACAATATTTGGTAGGAGTATCGAACATGACGTAATACTAAACAGGGTTATAGGCCGTTCTCATCGGTTTCCCTAATAGGGTAGTAAGATGCACACATAAGCCAACTTATCAACGATTTATAGAATTTTATCATGGATTTTGCATATAGAAATAAACATTTTTGCGTAAAAACTTCTTATGTGGTAGGGGGTGTCGAACATGACGTAATACTAAACAGAGTTATAGGCCGTTCTCATCGGTTTCCTTAACAGGGTTGTTGAGGACTCATCACTATAATCAGCTCAGCACCTGTAATTACAAGAAAACCAATTTAGATTTAGCAATTAGAAATACATAATAGTAAATAAGACTTATCTTTATACTTTTTCATGTCATCATAACCTAAAATTACACAAACTAAAATTAGAATAAGTCTACATATCATATAAAATCAATACTTACATAGCTTAATTCACATTAATTAATGCCCGTCGTTTTCTGAAATAGTTAAATGTTATTAGTTCTAACTAAATTATTTAATTTTGAAATTAACAACTAAATATTTATGTATTTACCTATTTGTTGAAATCGAGCGCAAGCAATTTGACGTTTTGAGATTGTTTACATTACAAAATAACAAATACCAACTTCAGAACATCAAAGTGGGTGCGTTCGGTTCGATGATTTGTTACCATGACGACATCTATAGATTAAAGAGTGTACCATGAAACACGTTACAACGTAAAGAAAATTAAGATAATTATAAAACAAAAAATTGTTAATATTTTTTTTAGTCGTCGTTCAACCAGCTGTCATAAAAGTTAAAATAAATAAAAAATTGTAAAACCACAAATAAAATCAGTGTTATTGATATTGTTATAAATAAAAATCAGTATTTATTTTGAAACCAAAACAAAACCTAAAATACCATCACCATACCAGACTACAAAGCAGTCAACACCTTCTGTACCGCACCTATTCCGGTACATTAATGGTCCTTCGAGCCGGATCTTCGAAAAGCTACGCCATTACACAAAATAAAATTGCATAACCAAGAGACCGCATGGAAATAACCTCAATCTGGATTTCATCAAAACGAAACCTTAAGTATCACACATTTTTATATATCTTATATAAATTAATTTTAAATTAAAATAATTTATGCACAACATTGATTACTAATTTATCAAATCATAATTATTAAATCAAAACTAATTTGCACGTACATATATTGTAAAATCATACTCACCTAAAATACAATCGTGCAAAATTAGACATAATCTTCCAATAATCGTAAATTTAACAAATACCGCGTAAATCAAAAGTGTTTAAAAGTGCAATTAGTGTTGGTGTATACTTAAGGAAATTGAAGAAAACTAAAATGGCAGCGCTTGTAGCATTGAAGAAGAGACGTTCTACCATGAAAGGCAACATAACCAAGTTGCTGAAATACATCAAGAGCATAACCGATCAAACTGACACAGAATTAATCAAGGCGCGATTATTACTCGTTCATAAACTTCGGGACGAATTCATTGCAACTGAAGACAAAATAGTCGAATTAGATGAAAATGAAGAGCCAGATGAGGATTTCGAAGAAAATTATTATACCATCGTGGCAGGACTAAACCACGCGTTAAGATTAATTCCGGAAGCATCAACTTCAACAAGTGAAACAATGGCAAATGCAAGTATGTCCGGTAATCATACCGAAGTGAAGTTACCGAAGATCTCAATTCCAGTATTCAGCGGTGATTATACTGATTGGCAGTCGTTCTACGACCTTTTCTGCTCCACCATACATGACAATCAGAAACTCACGGCTTCACAAAAGCTACAGTACCTCAAGGGATCACTCAAAGGCGAAGCATCTGGGTTACTGAAACATTTCAACATCACCGATATGAACTATATCGAAGCCTTGAAAAAATTGAAGGAACGATATGATAGACGAAAGCATACCATATATGCGTTTATCCGTAATTTCATGTCACAACCAACAGTAACAACAGCCAATAATTTCAATGTAAGACGCCTTTTAGACACATCGGATGAAATCATACGAGGTCTAAAAGCATTAGGCGAAGATGCGGAATCCAGAGATCATTGGCTGATATACATCATGACAAATAAACTCGATGATGAAACCAACAGCTTATGGGCGCAAGAGTCTTCCGTTGATGATCGACCAACACTAAAAGGATTCTTTGATTTTTTAAATAAACGAATTGATGCACTCGAATCAATGAAAGTACCAAACCGACGCGTACAACAGCCATCAAACCAGTTCAAACCGAACGTCAGAAGTCACGCAGCAATTACGACATCAGCAACACCATGCACAATATGTCCGCAAGAATACCACAAATTATTCGAGTGCAACAAATTCAAGGAAATGCCGATAGCCAAAAGAGTGGAGATGCTCAAAAGTGAAAATCGATGCGTTAATTGTTTAAACAACAATCACGCCGTAAATACCTGTAGATCCAGATATCGATGCAGACAGTGTAATCTAAAACACCATAGTTTAGTACACGAAACATCACCATCACCAAAACCAGAATCAGATGTTACCGTATTAAACACTCAATGCATCACTTCAGACCCAGCCAAGGACATTACCAGTTACAAGTCAGGAACATATCTCCTACCTACGGCTCTAGTACAAGTACGCGACTCATCAAACCGAAAACAATACTGTAGAGCACTGTTAGACTCAGGATCTCAAGGGTCTTTTGTGTCAGAAAGCTGTGCACAAAGACTGAATCTGCATAGGAGAAACGCCAAGTTTGCAATCACAGGCATCGGAGCATCAAAGAACGGCTATACCAGGGGGTCAATGTTATTAACAATTTCACCATGGTATAAAGAGAAACCAAACATTCAAATTGATGCCCTAATATTATCAAAGCTGACGGCAAACCAATCCGAAGTATCACAACCAATAGATATGAAGTTCCTACAGCAGTATGAATTAGCAGATCCTTATTTCAACAAACGAGAGGAAGTCGATATGATACTTGGAGCAGACATCGTGTTGGAAGTGCTAACCGAGGGTAAAATAATAACCGACCAATTAATCATGCAGAACACGCTACTGGGATGGGTAGTTGTCACCAAATCAAATGAAGAACAACCAAGACAATCAACCACAGTCACTTTGAGCAATCCAAATGAAAACCTCGACAACATATTAAAACAGTTTTGGGAAATAGAGTCTGCAGAAGTTTCATGTAACATTTTGTCGCAAGAAGAGGAGTTCTGTGAAAACCACTTTCGGGAGACCAAACGGGTCGACAGTTCTGGCCGATTTGAAGTGCGCTTACCATTCAAGCTATCACCGTCGCTATTAGGAGACTCTTATCAAGCCGCAATTCAGAGAATGCACTCAATTGAAAGGAAATTCACCAAAGATCCAGAATTTGCAACACTTTACAAGGATTTCATGAAGGAGTATGAATCGCTTGGACACATGAGAAGAACATCTGATCTTGAAGTATTACAAAAGGGATACTATCTACCGCACCATGGCGTAATAAAGAGCTCCAGTAGCACCACGAAGCTGAGAGTTGTATTCGACGGCTCCGCCAAAACAAGTTCAGATGTGTCATTAAATGATTGCCTAGCAGTAGGACCAACCATTCAATCCACATTATACGACATACTAATGCGATTCCGAAAATCCAAGGTTGCATTTACAAGTGATATAGAGAAGATGTTCAGGCAAATCCGAGTAGCGGCAGACGACACCAGATACCAGAGGATAATATGGCGCAATACACCTAGTAAACCGTTTAGCACCTACGAATTAAGTACTGTCACGTACGGCACAGCCAGTGCAACATACCTTGCGACTCGAGCACTTAATGAGGCAACCGAAAACTATAAGGAGATACACCCGGAAGCGGTAAACCAAATAAAGACCAGCATTTACGTAGACGACTTGATGTCAGGAGCCGACACTGCCCAAGATGCAATGAGGTTAGTGCAAGATATTGATAAGATACTGTCAAAGTTCGGTTTTAAGCTGAGAAAATGGCTGACAAACGACCAAACCATTCTAAAAACCTTACCGTCACTATTCACCGAACAAAATAGCACTCTTGAAATAAAAGGTTCTGACTCAGTGAAAATGTTGGGTTTATATTGGGACCCGAAAGCTGATTATTTTAAATTCAAGGTGAATTTGAATAATAAATCTCCCAACACCAAGAGAGGAATACTTTCAGAAGCCAGCCGATTGTTTGACCCGATTGGATGGCTTGCTCCAGTTACCGTAAGAGCGAAGATATTCTTTCAAACCTTGTGGATCCATAATTTAGCTTGGGATGATGACTTACCAAATGACCTAATGGCAGAATGGACCAGAATTCGACATAATCTAGTTAACCTCGAAAACATTAAAATTGACAGATACATAGGCACAACGTTCAACTGTGAGGCAATATTACATGGATTCTCAGATGCCTCCAGAAATGCATATTCAGCGGTTGTGTACATTGAAAGTAAAACGCCAAATGGAAATTCCTGTATAAGATTGCTGACTGCCAAAACCAAAGTTGCTCCAGTTAAGCAAATCTCAATCCCACGCCTTGAACTTTGCGGAGCGTTACTTCTGAGCAAACTCATCTTAAAAACTAAGCAAGCCATGCGGATTAACATCAGCCAAATCAACGCCTGGACCGACTCCACCATAGTTTTGAGTTGGCTCGCAGCACACCCTACAAAATGGACCACATTCGTTGGGAATAGGACTGGTGAGATCTTATCACACATGAGTCGTTCACAGTGGAGACATGTGTGTTCGCAGGAGAATCCTGCCGACTATGCATCGAGAGGTCTCGATCCAGACAAACTGAAAAATGCTAGCTTATGGTGGAATGGGCCTCAATGGCTTAAGGATCCATTAGCTTGGCCAAAGGACATAGCGAATCTACCTACCACAACAGATGAGCTGCGAAATCAATCATTTCACGCACAAATTCCATCACCAAACATATTAGACGACCTAATTACAAAATCATCCAACTTTACCAAAATAGTGCGAATTTTGGCCTACATAATGCGATACATAAACCTAAAATTAAAACGAATACCTAAAAATTCCTTAACACCAAACCTCCTCTGCTCTGAACTCCAAAAATCTAAATTGATCATTATCCGACACATACAATCCAAATGTTTCCAATTTGAAATCAATATTCTTAAATCTAAAAAGGAACTACCTAAAACCAGCAACCTAAGATGCCTTCAACCCTTTTACGATGAGTCATTCATTCTACGAGTTGGTGGGCGAATCAAAAATGCGGCAATTACCTATGATGTCAAACACCCGCCAATACTACCTTCAAAAGAAAGACTGGTAGAGCTCATTGTAAGAGAACACCATGAAAAATACTTACATGCTGGTCCTACATTGATGATGGCAACTTTACGCCAAAGGTATTGGATCATTCGAAGCAGAAGCCTAATCAGAAAGGTCATCCACAGTTGTATAAAATGCACAAAATACTCTGCACGGGATTCTAATCAAGTCATGGGGGATCTACCTAATCCCAGGGTCGAATTGGTTAGACCATTCCATAAGGTTGGAGTCGATTATGCGGGTCCAATTTTAACACACACATGCAGAGGCAGAGGGCAAAAAACATACAAAAGCTACATTTGTATATTCGTATGTTTAGCTACAAAAGCAGTTCATATTGAACTAGTCTCCGATTTGACGACAGATGCGTATATGGGAGCATTGCGAAGATTCATAGCCCGCAGGGGTATATGTACCGAAGTTCATAGCGACAATGCAACTAACTTCATTGGAGCGCGAAACCATCTATACGAATTCTATTCATTCCTAAGAAAAAATGCTAATTATTTTTCTAATCTTTTATTGGCAGATCAAATTCATTTTAAATTTATTCCGCCGAGCTCACCACACTTTGGAGGGTTGTGGGAAGCTGCCGTCAAGAGTATGAAGTTTCACCTGCGACGAGTTACTGACGGTCACATACTAACAATCGAAGAAATGACGACATTGCTGACCGAGATCGAGGCTATGTTAAATTCCAGACCGATCTGTGTATTATCCTGCGACGACTTGGACTACCTTACTCCAGGTCATTTTCTGATTGGCCGGCCAACAACACAACTTCCGAGCGAAAATATGGCAGAGGTCAAACTTTCCAAATTATCCAGGTGGCAGATATTACAAAAGATGAACCAAGACATTTGGAAGAGATGGAATCTCGAATATTTGACGAATCTGCAACAGAAAAGTAAATGGCACGTCAAGCAAACTAATATAAAAATAGACGACGTAGTGCTCATCAAGGAAATCAACTTACCCCCTTCGAAATGGTCAATGGGTAGAGTTGTCACATTACACCCAGGCACCGACGACAACGTACGAGTTGTTACTATAAAAACACAAAGTGGTAACATAAAACGTCCAATACACAAACTCTGTCGTTTACCAATAAGTTGAATCAACCGATTCAAGGCGGCCGGGATGTTGAGGACTCATCACTATAATCAGCTCAGCACCTGTAATTACAAGAAAACCAATTTAGATTTAGCAATTAGAAATACATAATAGTAAATAAGACTTATCTTTATACTTTTTCATGTCATCATAACCTAAAATTACACAAACTAAAATTAGAATAAGTCTACATATCATATAAAATCAATACTTACATAGCTTAATTCACATTAATTAATGCCCGTCGTTTTCTGAAATAGTTAAATGTTATTAGTTCTAACTAAATTATTTAATTTTGAAATTAACAACTAAATATTTATGTATTTACCTATTTGTTGAAATCGAGCGCAAGCAATTTGACGTTTTGAGATTGTTTACATTACAAAATAACAAATACCAACTTCAGAACATCAAAGTGGGTGCGTTCGGTTCGATGATTTGTTACCATGACGACATCTATAGATTAAAGAGTGTACCATGAAACACGTTACAACGTAAAGAAAATTAAGATAATTATAAAACAAAAAATTGTTAATATTTTTTTTAGTCGTCGTTCAACCAGCTGTCATAAAAGTTAAAATAAATAAAAAATTGTAAAACCACAAATAAAATCAGTGTTATTGATATTGTTATAAATAAAAATCAGTATTTATTTTGAAACCAAAACAAAACCTAAAATACCATCACCATACCAGACTACAAAGCAGTCAACACCTTCTGTACCGCACCTATTCCGGTACAAGGGTAGTAAGATGCACACATAAGCCAACTTATCAACGATTTATAGAATTTTATCATGGATTTTGCATATAGAAATAAACATTTTTGCGTAAAAACTTCTTATGTGGTAGGGGTGTCGAACATGACGTAATACTAAACAGGGTTATAGGCCGTTCTCATCGGTTTCCCTAATAGGGTAGTAAGATGCACACATAAGCCAACTTATCAACGATTTATAGAATTTTATCATGGATTTTGCATATAGAAATAAACATTTTTGCGTAAAAACTTCTTATGTGGTAGGGGGTGTCGAACATGACGTAATACTAAACAGGGTTATAGGCCGTTCTCATCGGTTTCCCTAATAGGGTAGTAAGATGCACACATAAGCCAACTTATCAGCGATTTATAGAATTTTATCATGGATTTTGCATATAGAAATAAACATTTATGCGTAAAAACTTCTTATGTGGTAGGGGGTGTCGAACATGACGTAATACTAAACAGGGTTATAGGCCGTTCTCATCGGTTTCCCTAATAGGGTAGTAAGATGCACACATAAGCCAACTTATCAACGATTTATAGAATTTTATCATGAATTTTGCATATAGAAATAAACATTTTTGCGTAAAAACTTCTTATGTGGTAGGGGGTGTCGAACATGACGTAATACTAAACAGGGTTATAGGCCGTTCTCATCGGTTTCCCTAATAGGGTAGTAAGATGCACACATAAGCCAACTTATCAACGATTTATAGAATTTTATCATGGATTTTGCATATAGAAATAAACATTTTTGCGTAAAAACTTCTTATGTGGTAGGGGGTGTCGAACATGACGTAATACTAAACAGGGTTATAGGTCGTTCTCATCGGTTTCCCTAACAGGGTAGTAAGATGCATACATAAGCCAACTTATCAACGATTTATAGAATTTTATCATGGATTTTGCATATAGAAATAAACATTTTTGCGTAAAAACTTCTTATGTGGTAGGGGGTGTCGAACATGACGTAATACTAAACAGGGTTATAGGCCGTTCTCATCGGTTTCCCTAACAGGGTAGTAAGATGCACACATAAGCCAACTTATCAACGATTTATAGAATTTTATCATGGATTTTGCATATAGAAATAAACATTTTTGCGTAAAAACTTCTTATGTGGTAGGGGGTGTCGAACATGACGTAATACTAAACAGGGTTATAGGCCGTTCTCATCGGTTTCCCTAATAGGGTAGTAAGATGCACACATAAGCCAACTTATCAACGATTTATAGAATTTTATCACGGATTTTGCATATAGAAATAAACATTTTTGCGTAAAAACTTCTTATGTGGTAGGGGTGTCGAACATGACGTAATACTAAACAGGGTTATAGGTCGTTCTCATCGGTTTCCCTAATATGGTAGCCCTATATGCCATATTGCGGGATAAGTAAAAAAACTCAGCCACATGATTAGACAAAGTATGCTTTTGTAACATTTCCTAAGATTGTTTTGAATGACCTAGGATTTAGTTTTTGTTTCATATTTCTGCTATTGCGGTTCAATAGTTATTCACATTTGATTATTTAAGGCGTGTTCGTTTTAACTAAAGTGTATAACTCTTCACTTCAGATAATTGAGGTACTCTTCACTTAATTAAGCTACTGAAGAGAAGAAACTTCTCGATTGACACTCTTCACTTCAGATAAATGTCAAAAACAAACTATACACAAACATTGTACGTACTGCCTCCTCGTGGCAACCACCGGTAACTGTAACCATTAGGCTGAATATAGACTTTTGTGACAGGCTAAAGTACGGCGCTAAAGGAGAAAACCTTGACAAAAAATCCCTAATCTAAGGTGGAACAGCATATGCCGATGGATGAATGGCTGATAGGTTAATTAGTCTATATATGCGGACTCTGGATACCAGGCACCCTCCAGTTTTATTTAGCCTTCCTGTAGTAAACCTGGGTGACCTACAGGCGACTTTTTTATTCCCAGCAACTCGCAAGAGTCAAATCAAAACGGTAGACGAGGCACGGGAAGGAATACACGGGAGTAGGTTTGCCCTCTCAAAGTCCTTGAGTCCCAATGCTACCGCTTTTCTAGCAGAAGTAAATGTTATTACATCTAGGAGGGAGAGCAATGAGCCCAGATAGTATGTAACGCGTGTAGAAGTATTTCCTACAGTAGACATCTAGGAGGGAGAGCAATGAGCCCAGATAGTATGTATCACGTGTAGAAGTACTTCCAACAGTAAACATCTAGGAGGGAGAGCAATGAGCCCAGATAGTATGTCCCAGCAACTCGCAAGAGTTAAATCAAAACGGTAGACGAGGCACGGATAGGAATATACGGGAGTGGGTCTGCCCTCTCGAAGTCCTTGAGTCCCAATGCTACCGCTCTTCTAGCAGAAGTAAATGTTATTACATCTAGGAGGGAGAGCAATGAGCCCAGATAGTATGTATCACGTACCGGTCGGCAGTATTATCAGGTTCGTTAAGAGCCTGAATATTGGCTGGACGGATAATTAAAACATCTAGGAGGGCGAGCAATGAGCCCAGATAGTATGTATCACGTACCGTTAGGCAGTATTATCAGGTTCATTAAGAGCCTGAATATTGACTGGACGGATATTTAAGTAAGGCTTATGCACAAAAGATCTTTTAGGTCGCAGTGCGGGGTGGCTTGAGCCCCCACATGGCCCTCAAGTAATAATAATAATAATAATAATACACAAACAATATTTTGTAAAATTTGTTTTACTTAAAGGTTTTAAATAACTTGTAATTAATATTTATAACTTTTTACACATTCTGCCGTAGGCACTTGGCGAAACACACTTAATACACACATTTTTAAATTTTTTTAAAAACAATTGGTAAATATTACGCAAAATTAAAAAAAGTTTAAAAAATTATAACAAAGAGCTTAATATAATTTTAGAAATAGCAGCGAATAACGGTTATGCAGCAAAGACTATATTAAAGCTGTTAAACAGAAAACGGCCTATAACCCTGTTTAGTATTACGTCATGTTCGACACCCCCTACCACATAAGAAGTTTTTACGCATAAATGTTTATTTCTATATGCAAAATCCATGATAAAATTCTATAAATCGTTGATAAGTTGGCTTATGTATGCATCTTACTACCCTGTTAGGGAAACCGATGAGAACGACCTATAACCCTGTTTAGTATTACGTCATGTTCGACACCCCTACCACATAAGAAGTTTTTACGCAAAAATGTTTATTTCTATATGCAAAATCCATGATAAAATTCTATAAATCGCTGATAAGTTGGCTTATGTATGCATCTTACTACCCTGTTATGGAAACCGATGAGAACGACCTATAACCCTGTTTAGTATTACGTCATGTTCGACAACCCTACCGAATATGGTGTTTTTGCAAATAAATCCACATTTCAATATGCAAAATATAAGGGCTGAAACCTCATTAGGTGATCAGAAATTCAGTCTTTAAAGTTAAGTCTACTTCCAAAACCAAACTGAATCTCTTAATTCAGTTTTCAGCTCAACCTCCAAAACTATATTTTTGTAAAGTTTATTTGAAATTGGTCAAGGCGTGTGGATTTGTTTAAATATCTTGCGCATATAGGTTTTACAATGGCCAATTAGGATAAAACTAATCTATTTCGTAACGGATTTTAGTGAAATTTGAAATTCGCGATAGAGATGGGATCCTAAAATGACTTTTGGATAAACTTAACATAGCCAAGTGGGATGGAACTTGCCTATTTCCCAACCGATTATTATTATATTTGGCATGTGCGTTGGAAATAGAATTCTAAAATGGTTTTTGGATGAAGTTCTGGAATATGGCCAATTAGGATAGAATTTGGCTATTTCTTAATCTATTATGATAAATTCTAGATTTGTGATAGAAATGTGATTCTAAAATGATACTGCTAATTCCTTGACTCTACACTACTGTTAATAGTTTTAATTCTTCAGCGCGTGTCCGCCACACACTTCATTTTTTAAGCATGGCCAAACTTACAGCTCTGACAGTAAATACTCAGGAAACATACCCCAATGTTTCAAGCGAAGGATTGGCGATGAAAGTTTCTAGGCGAACTTGAATATTATTTCGAAGATAATCTCGATCGTAGGCAATTAAAATAGACGTTTATGCTGCCTCAAAGAAACTTCAATAGCTGCATGATTTACCGAAACCTCATCAGACAATAATTTTAAAGCAATATTGCGCACGTCATATTTCACTAATACTGGTTAAGAAGTAGCCAACTTCCACCTCTGTTAGCTAATATTCCAGAACTTCATCCAAAAATCATATTAGAAACCCATTACATCATACTTGGCCATATTTCAGAACTCCATCTAAAAATAATTTGAGAATCCCATTTCCATTGGAAATACTGAATTTCATCAAAATCGGATAAAATATAAAATCCCAATAAAATTTTTATAAAAAAAATCACAAATCCTCAGTTTAACTGCTCACTAAACCCTAATCCAACTCCAACTCAGCTCTTATTCAACCCGCAAACGGAACGTATCTCAACCCTCAACTCAACCGCAAACTCTACGCCAAACTCAATCCTCACACCAGGATATATAAAAAACTGGTTAACTGCTCACTACATCCTAATCCAACCCAACTCAACTCCAACTCAACTTCAACTCAACCCGCAAATTGGCCCCTAACTTAACCTTCAAATCAACTCCAAATTCAATGCCCAATTCAATAATCAAACCAGCATATATAAAAAAATGGTAAATATTTTCGTATGGCAGATACCCCACCCTCTTGAAGTATACAGTCTCCAAAAGCTTTTCAAATTCCCACCTTGACCATAGATACAGATTGGCGACGGATACAGATGGACAAGCCATTCTCGAGATACCATGGGTACAGACATCCAGACATCCAGATATCCAGACAGACGGACGGACATTTTTTTTTTTTGCTTTTTAAGATTCAGAGGCTATCAAAACGTCGAAAAAAGTGGTTTTGGGCCAACCAAATTTTTCGTCATTTTTAACAGGATTTCAATACTTTGATCATTTTAGACCGAAGCAAATCCATGATAAAATTCTGCAAAAAAAATTTTTATGATTATGTATTTTGATAAATAAAAAATATTATATTCTATATCAAGCATTTTGATATTTTATTTAAACCGCCTGAATGTTTACATTACCCAAATACATTCAAAAAATATAACGTTGTTGTTGTTTCAGGAAAATTGTAGTATAAACTTTACGTCTGTATATAAGCATGTGAATTTTTTCTTAAAATATTCCTAAATTATTGTTTTTCTTGTTTTAAGAAATTTTTAGGATAAACTTCACATGCATATTATGATTTGTATGAATTTATTTGATTATTTTAATTGAAAAAATGGTTTGTGTTTCGTTGAAATTTACTATTACTTTTGTATTTTTTACGGTTCCCTTTATAAAAATAAGTTCAGTGTAACGCAGATGAAAAGCACGTATTTTTTTCATTATTTATGCTAATTTATGGTAAAATTGGTTTCGTTTTTCGGATTTTATTCACTAGTTAGAACGCATCTATAAGTTTTCAATAAGATCCCATAGTAATAAACGAAAGCATCCTGTCCGTAAATCGGGGGATTTGTATATGCATTTCCTTAAAAACAAAATAAAAGTCTACGTGACATTCTTTGAAAAAATCTTAATTGTTTTTATTAATTAGAAATTTATTTGTTAATTCCTCGAAATTCAAAATCGAAAAATTTAGCAAAATAATAAATTTTATGTGGAAGCACACTGGGAAAGTGATAAAAAATGCATACATCTAGCTAGTTATTTTCTATGCCAAACATTAGCATGGATAAATTCTGTGGAATTAACCAAATCTGAATATCTGCAAAAAACATTTTTTTTATTTTTTAATGCAATTCGTTTTAAAATTTGAAGCTGTATTCAATAACCTAAATCATTTTACGTATTTTTTATATATTTCCCGAGGAAATTTTCATCAAAACTAGTTATCTGAAACCCAAAAAAAAAGTTAATCAGAAAACACTGCGTTTATAATTCAGAGCGATGTGAGTTTGGAAAAAACTAGTTTTTTTAACTTATTCAGTTTTACGCAATTAATAAAGTTGTAAATAAAATATCAAAAATGCGGTATCTAGATAGGTCCCATTATTTTAGAAATAGTAAAATAAATTAGCATCCATATGTTCAAATGGGATATCCGAACTATGATACACGAGTATCACGAATACATAGCTTTATCCTATTTACACTCTTTACTTCTAAATTTATTTAGAATATTTTACTAGTTTTGCTTTATGTACAAAAGAGATGATTACAATATGTACAATGTACATATATCTTATGATTATGTTCAATTTCGATATCATTTCCTTAATTATCTTTTTCTATTATTTTGTTTATCTAGTACATGAGTTGTATTAAATGGGTTAGCTATATAATCTCGGTGTTTAAGTCTCAGTTTTCAAAATCTCGATTTTCTAAATTTTGGTTTTCAAAATCTCAATTTTCTAAATTTTGGTTTTCAAAATTTCAATTTTGAAAATCTCCGTTCTCAAAAGCTCGGGTTTGAAAAATAAATTTTCATTAATTCGAGCCGCCCGAATTAATAAAAAATTTCAAAACCGAGCTTTTGATGAAATTTGCGATTATGTGTCTTGTTGCGGGTTGCTAGTTTGAGTGTGTATCTATATATGTTTGTATATGTGTGTTTGTGTATATGGGGTTGGGCACTAAATCCTGGGTGACAAATTCTTGGCTCTCCATCCCTTTCAAAATTCTAGAAAATGGGGAATTTAATTTGAAAAACTAAATAGAAACCGCGATTAGAACCGAGATTTTGAAAACCGAGCTTTTGAAAGCCGAGATTTTTTAAACCGAGATTTGAAAATTTATGATTTTTGAAAAAACGAAATTTTGTAGAACCAAAATTTAAAAAACCGAATTTTTATTAAATTCACTAATGTATTTTCACATACACACAATTTTACTTACATATATTTCATTTGTGTAAGATTTCATTTCATTTAGGCAAGCCATTCTAAACATTTCAATTAAATTCTTGTAAAAGAAGAAAATGAAAAACGTATTCTTTCAGTGATTTTATTATACATTCGCATAAATCTATAATAAACAACAACAATTCGCCAATAGCTTACGCCTTTTTCATTCATAAAAATTACAAATACTAATGCAGAAGGCACAAATTTTATTTTTATTTTTTCCTTGTAAATTATTTAGGTTTTTGATTTTTTTCATACATCAGCAAAGCTTGATAAATACGAATATAAAAATTTAGCATACAGACAATAGTATATTGTGTAACGTGTAGGAAAAACGATATATTCCCGGACGAGTATGGAAGTTCCTGGGACGAGGCGTCAGCCGAGTTCCAGCAACCATAAGAGTCCGGGAATTATAGTTTTTCCACGAGTTGCACATACGATTTTTTCTCTAATCGGCAGTATATCAGATTATCCATTTTATTCATTATATTCTTTAAAATACGCAAAATTTTCCAATTTATATTTTCAATAGATTTCACTATCAAAGTTACCTTAGAATTATAACAATCGCGTGCGCTGTCAATTTATTTAAAGGTCTGTCAGAGCAAACGATACCCGTAGTTAATTTGTGGTTTAGTTTAAATATAATGGACAGCAATTTTGATAATTCAATCCCAGGTACTCCGCCTGGCATCTTGGAGACATCAAGATTGACTACACTAAATTTGTTGCCGCAGAAGTCGAGGGAGAAGTACGAAAATGCATACAAGCGTTTTATGGATTATCGCATAAATAACAAGGCAAATTCATTCTCCGAAAACGTTTTAATTGCATATTTTTCGGATTTATGTCAAAAGATGAAACCGTCAACCTTATGGTCCAACTATTCCATGGTGAGGTCGACGCTTAGCATTAACAATAATGTTGATATATCCAAATATGGAAAACTACGCGCATTACTGAAACGTCAGTCAGATGGATATAAGCCTAAAAAATCCAAAATCTTAACGAAACAACAAATAGAAACATTTATGGAACTTGCTTCAGATGATACATATTTAATGGCAAAAGTATGTTAAGATGTACGCGCTCATAATTTATTTACAAAAAATTTGTTTTCTAGGTTGCCTTAATTTTTGGAATTTCTGGCGCATGTCATCAAGATGAACTATGCCGAATAAATTTGAATGACATTCAAGATTTGGGAAATAGGATATTGATTACCATTCCTATTAACAAGACGAACAAGCCAAGATCATTTATTGTAAATGAAGCGTATATCGAAATATATCGTAGATACATAGCATTACGTCCCACTGATTTCGATAACCCTCGATTCTTTTTCAAATTAACAAACGGTAGAGGTAACAGACAAGTAGTGGGCATACATCAGTTTGGCAAATTGCCTCAAACTGTAGCTACTTATTTGAAGTTGCCAAATGCGATAGAATATACAGATCCGCTAATTTTGGCTTGAGAATTCTCATGTTATCCCAATAATCCAGAATATTAGAAGAATTACTTTCTCGTTTAGGATTGTACGTGTTGATTTGAAGTAACACGTTCTCACAATTTGCATCTCTATCAACATTATTACTGCTCGTAACTTGACGCTCTTGCTCTTTTTCCATCAAATACAATTACAACTCGGTCAAGTTGTGCTTCTGAGTATTGATAATATCGGATACTTCGTCATTACGTGATAATGATTTTAAATTTTTTGAATACCGCCCGACTTTGATAAAATGTGCTCGAGCGGCTCCATTCTGCGCATCCGTCATTCAAAATTTATAGCGTGGGTCTAAATATAGAGCACCTAGCATATGTTCTCCACTCAACAAAGCTTTTTCATGATTGGCAACAGTCATTTGAAAAGTTTTACTTAGAATGCAATCATGTTTTAAAATTTGTAGCTTCATATCCAGCCATAAAAAGTAAAAGTTTCCTAGAAGTAATTGCTCGTTTTGAAGCCGAAGTATGGCATGTTTAACTAGTTTAAAAACCAAACCAAATAATTCAATAAATTGCCAATCATCGTGGGACAACTTTAAAAAGCCATTAGTACTTGACATTTGATCGCAAAAACATCGTAATTCTAGTAAACGATGTCAAATGTGGAATTCCACCTTGTAACACAGTCCAACTTCGGTTGTTTATGGTTTACTGCTTTGATAAGCACTAGTATATTTGGCGTAAGCAACTTTTATACACGAACCGCAGTTTCGACAAACGTTTCGCTAGTAAATGGTCTTTTACCACGTCGTAAACGGCCAACTTAAAGCTATGTGCGGCGCATCGTACAGAGGTTATCAATATTGATGATGAATCGTTAAAATTAATTGGAGAGTGTTCATCATTGCACGATTGTTGAATATGAATGGCAGTTTGGGCCTCTTCATTTTCTTAAATACCAAATTATTCATTTCGGCCTCATTTTCTTCATCTTTTTTATCATTAATATTCAGATTAACATTTCCATTTCATTATAAAGCAATTTCGTGGTTTTGATCCTAACTGATCCATTGTCAGTGGTCACAGAGTAAATTTGACTTAATTCTATGTCATAAGAATCTAAAACGATCAATAACATATGTTTTAAATATTGAGCGTCTGTAATATGATTTTTCTGTCCAAAATGTACTGTGCATTTATACCTAACATTGATCGATCACATCGTGTAGCGATATCCATTTTTATTGACATCATTTTCATTTGTAATTGTTCTTTAATTTTTTCTTTAATTTCATTAGCAGTAATATGAATCCATTTCCTTATATTTTTCGAATTTAATCCCAATAATATCGGGTTTCAAATTTTCTTGAATCCGGAACATTCCAACAAACTAAAAGAATATCCGTTTGTGGTCACTAGTTCTACACCCGCTTTTATTAAATTCTGCTCGGTCAAACATATTGTAAAATTTAGACTTTTAAAATGATCTCCAATAACTGTTGATTTTATTTAAGAGAAACTACCCCCTGTGGTTTTGGGATCGGAATCATTTTTTGTTTTTTTTTTAACTGGTTCTGAAAGTTTTTGTTCCTTTAGAATTTTAAACTCCTTTTCAAGGAATCTTTCTATATGTATGTCTTTCGAAATTAGAAGCATGATTCCCTGATATTGTTTTACCATAGCTTTCAATAGCGCATATGCCTTTGTTTTTGATGGTGTCTATTCTAAAATATTGCCGGACAGAATTTTGAATCCGTCTTCCCATAATTACAGTAATAACTTATAAAAATATTGATGTAAATTAACCACCAAAAATATTCGAGAACATCGTTTTTGATGCAAATAAAATTATCGTAAAATTTGCCGTTAGATAACATGTATTTTCATGGTTTATTTTTTAATAAGACTTACGTTTTATTTTTGATTAATTATGTATACATACAGACGAGATACGACAAAGTATGTATGCTAGGTATTTAACTTTCTGTATGCTTTGTCTTAATTTAAATTTTTTATTATTTGTAACAATTACGATTACCTATCTTTAAATTTGACTTATAAAAATCAAAAAACAAAAAATTGTATGAAGTTAGCTTCAATTAATTTTGTTAAAAAAATAACTAAAAGGAAGTGCTGCGATTCCGGTTGAAAAATTGAGCAGAAAAAACGTACTAGAATTATATTGGTTTTTTGTTTCGTAAAGTAGGAAATTAGGAACGCAAAAAAAAACGAAACAGAACGAAACGATTTATCGTTCCGGTTACGATTACTGTTTCGGTTTTAATTTTTTTTTAATCGTTTTCAATTCGGATTAAAATCCGGAAAATATTTCGGTTAATTACGGTTTAATGCTCCGGTTCAGGTCCCGTTTGATGCTCTGTATTTAACGGATAATAAATGATTAATTAATTGATCCTACATTAACCAGCCGCAATTTTTTCTTCACCCGCCGGGAATCGAACCCGGGACCTTCGGAGCCTAAAGCAAGCATTCTGACCACTGTGCCACCGCACCGGGGCGGCACAGTGGTCAGCACGCAAAGATAGGTTTAGAGACGTGTAATTGTAGTGCCAATATGTGCTTACATTGCATGATTTATTCCATACATTTCATAGAGGATTGGATTTAATATCATCTTACTGTAACTTAGCAAACTCGGAGTAAAAAAATATCTAAACTCTGCAATTGTGCTCCGATTACGGTTCTTGATACCTCTGGAGCTAGATTTCTAGTCCAGTAATTTTAGAGCCAACGTGAGCTTACATTTCTTGATTTATTCCATACATTTGATAGAAAATTCGATTTTCTGAAAATCACCTTACCTGCCATAACTCAGCAAATTCTGAGCCAAATAAATTCAAAATCTGCAATTTTGATCCGACAACGTGCACTTATATTGCTTCATTTATTCCATAAATTTCATAGAAAACCCGATTTTTTTTAAATCACTTTACAATTAAACATCCAATTCGGCGTCGAAAAAATTCAAAATCTACCATTGTGCTCCGATTGCGGTTCTTGATACCTCTAAACTCTAAAGCTATAGGTTTTGAAACCTGTAAATGTAGTACCAACGTGCGCTTCTATTGCTAGATTTATTCCATACATTTTCTAGAGATTTCGATTTTTATCATCTTACTGTAACTCAGCAAATCCACAATCAGAAATGTCAAAAATCTGGAATTGTGCTACGATTGCGATTCTTGATACCTCTGAAAATAGATTTTGTGGCGTATATTCTATACATTCAATAAAAAATTCCATTTTCTGAAAATCATCTTACAACTCAGCAAATTCTGAGTCAAAAAATTCCAAAATCCGCAATTGTGATCTGATATTGGTTCTTGATATCTCTAATAATAAGATTTGGTCCCTGTAATTGTTGTGCAACCGCGCGTTTATATTGCGTGATTATTTTGATAATTTTGGGGGGGGGGGGGGGGGGGAGGGGGGGGGGAATTCGATTTATTTAAAAAACATCTTACTATAAACTCAGCAAATCATCAATCAAAAAAATCAAAAATCTGCAAATGTGCCCCAATATCGGTTATTGATTGATCTATTCCGTACATTTCATAGAAAATTCGATTTAATATTATCTTACTGTATCTCAGGTGGCTGGGCGTCTATTGGAGGGGGGGGGGAGGGGAGGACAAAAGTTGGAACATTATTCTACCAGCTCCGTAACCTTCCAACAGGCGCAAGTGTACGTGTTTCCTCTTTGCGGCTACCAGCGGTAACTGAAACTATTAGGCAGAATGTGGCTAAAGTACGGCGCTAAGGGCGCTAAAGGAGAAAACCTAGCATATGCCGAAGTATGAATGGCTGATAGGTTAATGAGTCTACATATGTGGACTCTGGACACCAGGCACCCTCCAGTTTTATTTAGCCTTCCTGTGGTAAAGCTGGGTGGCCTACAGGCGACTTTCTATTCCCAGCAACTCGCAAGAGTAAAATCGAAACGGTAGACGAGGCACGGGTAGTAATATACGGTAGTGGGACTGCCCTCTCGAAGTCCTTGAGTCCCAAAGCTACTGCTTTTCTATCAGAAGTAAATGTTATTACATCTAGGAGGGAGAGCAATGAGCCCTGATAGTATGTAACGCGTGTAGAAGTACTCCCAACAGTAAACATCTAGGAGGGAGAGCAATGACCTCAGATAATATATATCACGTACCGGTCGGCTGTATTATTAGGTTTATTAAGAGCCTGAATATTGACTGGACGGATAATTAAGTAGGGCTTGATTCACCAAATGATCTTTTAGGTCGCAGTGGCCCTCAAGTAATAATAATAATAATAATATGGAATCTTCCAGCGAAAACTTTTATTCTCATTTGCCAGCTCTCCTATGCTGCGGCAATCTATAAGCGACCACACTGGTGCTGCGATGGCCAAAGTTTTGGTTCATTAGAAGCCATACGACGTTTTCCATTTATGTAATTTGTATCCTTATACATATTTGCAGATTTTCTATAAATCGACGTAATTTTCTGCTTCATATTTTAAGGTTTCCAAATATAATGGAATATCTTCTGGTGGAAGCAAATACAGTGCTTCAAAGTAACGTACTTTTAAAGCAAAGTGTTCATTTTGCCCATACTTTGATGCGAGTCCTTCAAATTGAATCCTTCTCCAAATTATTTGTCCAAAATGAAAGCTATAACCAGGGAAAATAACATTTGGAAATAATTTCTTAGCTGCTTAAGAACGAAAAAAACTTACTCGAATTTGAGATTTAAATTTAAGTGTTTTAATTGCAACATTTTTCAGACAACATTCTCTCAGACAACATTTCTTCAGTCGACATTTTCTGAGTTGGTATTTTTTTAAAGTCGATCGTGCCACATAAAGCAATACGGTATAGCTATTAGTGGCACCATCAATGAATTGTTAGATTGAATGTCCACAATTGGCGCTTGTCGAATGACATTAATGTTTGTAGATGAAAGGTAAAGAAAGCATTTCCGACGTACTACAACCAGTTTGTTGTCTAATTCGAGATGATAACAGATTGAATGAGTACGATTTCTTGGAGCAGTCGTACTTTTCATCATTCTTTGGGACTTTTTGTCTTACACTTTTAGAAGGCTAGAGGTAAAAAGAATTCGCTGTTTATTTAAGCCTAAAGAACAATATTGGTCATAAATTAACCTTTGTTTTTCGAACAAAATTTTGGTTTGACAGAGCTATCAGCATTTCTGAAGAGGTTTACAAGTTCCCTCCAGAATCTGTTTTATGTTTTTGTTTCGTACAGTTTCCCTCGATTACGCTGATTTTGTGAAATTCTTACATATCGCTTTTTAGGAGTCAGTTGATTTTTATTTTTCAAATTATTTTCAATTTCTAGTTCCATTTGTTCAATATCTGAAGTGCTCGACAAATTATTATTTATTATTTTCATAAGCATCTGATTTGGCGTCATCAATTTTATTATCGTTAGTATTAATAGCATCAGTTTCATCTTCCTAAAATGCTTGAGTTGACGTGTTCCAAAAATAATTTATATTTAAATCGATTATTGGTCTTAAAGCTAAGCTTGTTTCATAGCATATAATTGGCTCCAGCATGTATTTTCTCGAATATCGATTGAAGTGTTGACAATTATTGATTTTATAGAGCAAAGACGAAAACGACCATGGTTTAGCTGATATTTGGTTTTCATAAAAGTTGTTCTATACTATTACCAACTCAAAATATAAAGAATCATTTCCGACCCACCAAACTCTTAGGCCATTCATAAGCTCTAAAAAATTTAAAGTTATAATAATTTAATATTGAAAGGTTTGTAGCTATTGGAAATTTATCTGAAAAGGAAAACTGGGATGGGATGAGAAAATATAAATTTCAGTTTATTTTGATTTAGATTACTAACATGTATAGAAAAAATCGGGATAAGATGGGATAATATTGCCTGATAAACATTTTAAATTTTTCTGGGTTGATAAACTGAATTAAATTAATTTGCGAATTGTTTTTCTTGTTTCTATCTCCATTTAGGTGGTCGCATTTTATTCTTCATGTGTTCTGCTATAGCCCATACATTATGGGCCAATAATTTAAATTTAAATCGTTCCATTATTTTTGCATTACATGCGCGATTGTTAACTGCCAGAAATACAATTTCATCATTTCGAATCCTAACTAAGGTAGTTAATGAACAAGATTCGCTGCACGACTGGAGATCATTACATGGACGTATCTTTTGTGCAGTCAAATTAATAGGGTTAAAAAATTTGGGATTATAAAATCAATTGACCCTTTTGTTAAACTGGAATCTTAAACATTGATTAGCAAACAAGTGTTGAGTTTTTGAGAGCCACATCTATTAAACCGGTATCCTGATCACTAAAGCCAAAAATAGGCTTTCATTTTACCACAAGGGATATAATATCTCAGCTCATTCATAATTAATCACAATTTATAGAGTCAAAAATTGCACGAAGTATGATTCGGTAAACACTCATATCGACAACAACTATCCACTTCCTATCATCAAATAAAATCACGATTTATATAGTTTTAAATTAATTTTTAATAGTTGTTTTGTTTTTGTAATAATCATAATATTTTTTTTTTTTTTGTTAAATAAATAATTAAATTTTTTATTTAATAAAAAAAACACAGTGTATAGACTGTAAAATTAAAGAATTTGAAAATAAAATTAAAAATATTTATTTACATTTTGTTTTGTTACATTATACACTAAAAAACGAAAAATAGTAACAATAATAATAAAACTAACTAAATAATTATAAAAAAAAACTTCTAAATTTTAATTATAGGAAACTGATTTCTTAATATTTCTTTAGATTTCTACTAGTTATTTACAAATTAAAATACAATTTTGAAATAATTAATAATATTAATTTTATAAAAAAAAAAGAAACAAAAAAAAAATCTCTTTTGGTTTTAATATTTCAAATAGTAAATAAATAGTTCATATAATATTTATAAATATTATATTTTGATTTAATTAATTAATTAGATAGTGGCTGATTTTTATTAATTATTTGTAATTAAATTTTATAGTTCATTGAGGATCGGTTATATATGTTTGTTTTTTTTTTTATATGGAATATATGATACATAATTAATTAGTAATATAATTTTAATTAGGTTTTTTGTTTTTTTTTATAAATTTAATTAAGTTTGGAATAACATGAATTTAAAAATTAAATTACTTAGTGTGAAAGCTACCAAAGTTTAATATTTTTTTCTACTGTTGTAATCTGTTCTGTATCATTTAGTCCTGAGCCATATTCAGGTATCCCGCTATTTATATTATATATAAAAAAAAAAGTTCTATAAATTTGGCAAGAAAGCTTTACAAACTTTATAGTATATAAAAAAATCTACATTTTTTGGTTTTTTGTATTTTTTTTAATTATTTATTATTACGCTAATTAATTAAAAGATAGAGAGAGGACAGAGTGAAAGCTTAACTAGCTGATTGTTTATTTAGGTCTATGTAAACATAAACTTATCACCTATTTTATAACGGATTTCTCAATAAATATGTTTTTTTTTGTAAAGCTCAGGACGCACTGTAATTAATTATTGGATTATTCTATTTTACTAGATTCCCATCATTTGGTTTTGAATTTAAACTTGAGCAGCTACTATTTAATGAACTATTACCTGATGAATTACCATTAGTTATTATTTTATTATTATTTATTAAATTATTTTTATTATTATTATTATTATTATTATTAATTAAATAATTATTATATTGTGTTCGTACAAGGGTTGGAATTTTTTTGGATGGTGACAAGGGAACATTATTACTATTGTTACTATTACCATTAATATTTAATTTTAATAAATTTTTGCTATTATTTTGCAATGTTTTTGATGTTACCGTATCAATATTGTTACCGTTACACGCTTCATATAATTTTTTTGTTGTATACACATTACCAATTTGGGTCGTACGAACCGTTTTGATTGGATGATGAGCTAATAGCGATGATGCTGATTTATTTGGTGATGGTAGTAACGATGATAATGCTGTTGTTGATGATGATAAAGTAGTTTTTATAGATGTTACACTGCCATTCATATGATTACTATTTAATTGTTTTTTGATATTACTATTTGATAAATTTTTTATATTTTGTTGATGATTTTTTGTATTATTTTGTGTTTTTTCTTCACTTCTGCAATATTGAAATAAGAAATAAATATAAAATATTAGTAATCTATTTATTAGATAGGCAAACTATTATGTCTATAACTAAAAATACATTTCATGCAGACAAACTAAACATTCTGTTAGGTTTAGGTCATGCAAAAATATACTAAACCATATGATAACCATGCATAATTTCACTAAATGCCTGACAAGTAGATGCATATTAAATCTGTTTCTTATTTCTACAACAGTAGATATTGGCATGCATTTGGTTATATAAATTTATCCCAAAATGACCCATAAATTTGAACCTAAAAAATTGAATAATTCGAGTGTGAATAAAATCTGATGAATTAAGCTCAATTTAGAGCCTACATTCAAATTATCATTCGAGAACCAACATTGCAAGTTCTATACCACAGCATTAAGTAAAATTTATCCGCAATAAGATGCTTTGAAGATAAAGGATTAGACATCATTAAAAAACGCAATGATGGGGTGCAATTGGTACATCACGTAAGATTTTTAAAATTATATGTAATTAGAAAAAAACGAAAGGCTATAATAAATCGCTCATCTGCTGTTATGCGAGGGAATTTACTGTAAACGGTTTGAAAATCATTTCTGTTCCAGTAAATTTAAGTAATTTACTTGGAGGAGTTACGAAACATTTTTTTTTTAACTTTATAGGAGAATAAAGCAGAATAAATTTGCAAGTCCATATTTTCTAAAAACAAAAATTCCTATTCTCCCTTCAAACCCAATTTTTTGAATTATTATTTCCCATTTGTTATTTGCAATATCTAGACCCAACTTAATTTAAACTGTTCAGGCTGAATTTCCAAGTTGAAACTATTTCAGCTTAAGGTATCCTTCGCAGGTGAAAGTTGTCCACAAGATTACGAATATTTCATTCGATATGTTATAACTAGGTTCCAACTCTTATCAAGCTGCTAGCTTTGTTTCGTAGCTGAATGGCAAATTTTTGATTACAACTGTCACATTTACACTCTTGGACTATAAAATATACGAACCATCGTAAATTTCGTTACCAGGATTAATGCCAAAATATTATTACAAATTTTGAAGACTTTTATCACTTGTATCGTTTTCAGACTGACTTAACCAAATTTATAACTTAGTTTAAGAAGTATTTCTAATGCACATATTTTATTGATTTTGATTTCCATTAAACGAGTCAACACCGCTAAATATAGCAAACTGTTATTAAAAGCCACTAGCAAGCAGATGACTTATCGAGAAAAAATCACAGTTTTAAGTGATCACAACAATTTGATTTAGTTCAAAACTAAATTTAAAGCTTTATGGAAAAATTATTATTAGACTTAAACTGGAAGTGGTATCAAAATGTTTATGAAAATCCTACAGCTTTTACAATCAACTCAAATGTTAATTTCTAAGTTGCAACACAAAAGAAAAAACGTTTAAATTTTAAAATCAAAATTTCAAACAAAGTTAATTTAAATCCTACGTTTACATTTAATGATTTGAAGATCTTGATACATATTCCAAGGGTTTAATGTGAATCTGACATTTTCAAGAATTGTACAACTAATTAGACTTTTCTAAATTTAATTAAGAAACACAGAAACTACAAAATTTAGAAATTATCGTTAATTTAAAAAAATCTAGAATTAACACATTGACTGTTAGAAAAAGACTTAAAATGAAAATTGAGAAATTGAAAATCATTTTCTTAGTTTACATTTAAACAAACTTTAAAAATGAAATTTTTAAAATTTTAAATAACCAATTCTCAACGAAAAATTTCCTTATTCGCAGATATAGCGGATTATGAAATATTTAAAACATTTGCCACAAAATTTAAGAAATTTAATAATAACGTTTTAGAAATTCTAGGAATAATTCGAATTAAAAGATTTTTCCAGACTCTTAAATTGCGTATTATCTACATTTTCATTTCTATGTTGCCAACAGATTGATAGTTCTCAACTGTGAAAATTATAAAAACCAGAACTTTAAAAATTTCATTTAATTTAAATTTTAAAACAGTTGAAGGACAAATTCCAAAATAATTCAATTGCAAAACATTCTTGGTTTAAACAATACAATTTAAATTTAGGAGATTTAAAATTTAAAATTAAATTTAATTTGCTTGGAATCATAATTTTAAAGGTTTTTTTCTATAATAAATAGCCTATAAATGTTTAACTTTCTTATCAATATTCTAAATTCTCCTGTCAAACTAAAAATTCTAAACCACAAGTTTCAGATTTTAATCAATAATACGAAGGAAGTTTTTAAAATTTTTGTTTAATAAAGATTTAAATGAAAGACTATATATCCAAATTTAAATTCATATCAATGAAAATTAAAGATTCAGATATTCGAGATTACAATAAAGACCATTGAGACACTAAAGTTACGGAAATTTCAGAATTAAAGCTTTTAAAATGGTACATGGATTATTTTTATCATTTCTAGGTATTTCAATGGTTAATCTACTATAACTATAAAATAGTTGTTTCGAAATAATATCAGTTATCCTAAGTACGAAATATTTAGTACTACACAGCCGTTTGTTTTTTAAATTGGAGAAGAGCCTAACTTCAAATAATTTAATTCTAACTGAGATTTAAATCAAACAGTCTTTAGCTGGCATTGGGATTATCTAAAATTTTAAAATGTTTGATTAACTCTTCTTAACGTTCTATTTACAAATTATCTAGACTTAAAATTATAAATTAACCTTATAAAGGTTTTATTTTCCAAAACTACAAGTATTCTAGAATCCAAGTTCTACAATGTTAAACTGAACATTAAATTTGTCCGGAGTCCAAATTCCTATTAAATTTAAAATTAAGGATTTCTTTTAATAATTTCCAGAAACAATTATCTAAAATTTGAAAATTTAACCATAAAAGTTAATCGTCGCCAATAACCGGTTGGTTAGAGTCAACTGGATCCATAATAAAATATTTTCAATTCCAAAATCAGCTTTTAAATAAAATGGTCTGATATACGTATTATAGAATTCATAAATATCAAGAGAAAACATTTGAAATGAAAAATTTAGAATTTCGGAGATTTTTGTTTTTCGTAATTTTTTTCGTAAATCTGGAAAGCCTGAAATATAGATACTTTAGAAATTGAAATTATTTCATTTTAAAAATTTTGGTTTTCAAATTTTAAATCAAATAAAAATCGGTAAACCATACAAAGAAATTTGAAATTCTGAAAATTCTCGCTCCAAAATTTTAAATTATTTGAATTTTTACAAATTTTTCGAAATTTTAAATAGATATTCAAGTTCCAAAATTTTACAGTTCTTAATATTGATTAAAAATTTTGTGAAATTGAATAAATTTAAAATTTTAAATATTAGTAATCTAAATACAAAAGTTTTATAAATATAGAAATCAGATCTTTCAAATTTTTGTTTTTAAGTTAAACGAAAATATCAAACTGAAAATTAAAAAAAATACAGAATCACCACGACCGATTAAGTTTAAAAACTACGTTGCACGAATAAAATTGTACCAACTATTACAAATATTTTTAAATTTTGAACGCCGATATACTCTAGTCTAATCTAAGTTAAAATTAAGATAATATTAATATTAAAATGCCGCTCCGGTGGCACAGTGGTTAGCATACTTGCTTTACGCTTCGGAGGTCCCGGGTTTGATTCCCGGCGGGTGATGAAAAAATCACGGCTGATTAAGGGTACGATCAATGAATTAATCACTCATTATCCGTTAACAAAAATGTTTACGAAATTTCAAAATGAAGCGGCCAAATCCCTCTATGGGATGTAGCGCCAGCGAAAAAAAAAAAATATTAAAATTAAACTTCGACATTCCGTTCTGATTTCCAACTACTTATCATTAGAATTTCTTTAACTTTATCCTAATTAAAATTAATATTGAAACTAGAATTTGAAAAAGTATTGTAAAGTTCTGAAATTTTGATAATCTATTTTCTCAATGCTAGAAACCATATCCTAGGTACTTTCACAAACAAATTTTCAAATTTATAAAAAATTATAAAAAACGAAAAATAGAGATACAAAATTGAACATTTTTAAAATTTTAATTTTTCGTAATTTCTAGTTACGTATTCAGAAAATATTCCTTTATATACTAAATCCTAAATATAAAGTGAACGTACCAGTATTCTAAAAATTTCAAAATATTCCCGACAAATTAAGAAAAAAATTTTTGATTCTAAATTACAAATTTTTTGAATGAACAAAAATTCGAAACATACGGGAATTAAAATTCTAATTAAATTTCTGTTTTCAAATTTTAAAAATAGTCTAAGCACAGATTTTAAATTTGAATCGTTAAAATTCTTGAGGTTTTCATTTAAATTTAATTATAGATACCAGTTTTTTTTTAAATTTAGTTTTTACTCCTATGTTACCCAAATCTAAATTTTAGAACAAGTTTTAAAAACCAAATCTTTGAAAATTTTGTTTTATTTAAACTTGAAAGCAGGTTTCTGTATAGAAATTCAAATTTAGCCCAAAAGTTAAAGGACAAATTTCAGAATAAACCAGCTACAATGAGTACTAAATCAAATCCGCGAACGCAACATCGAAATTATGAAAAAAAAAAAATTCTTGTTAACCATTAAAATTTTATAAATTTAAGATATTTAAAGATCTTATTCTAAAATTTTTGTTAGTTTTCCTCTAAATTCTAAATAGACTATTCGAGTAAGTACATACTTTAAATTTTGGTTTAATGATTTTTCAAGTTTTATTGATAAATTAGCTAGAATATTTTTATTTGTATAATCAATATACGAGATTCTTACATCAAACTAAAAATTCTAAATAACAAGTTCCAAATACTTAGTTTCTAGAAACTAAATTTAAAATTCATAGGTTAAAACCTAAATTTTAAAAATTCTGGAAATCAATTATTTAGAGTTTAAAAATTACGAAGCAAGATTTACAAATCTTGACGTAAAACTTTTGTTTAATAAAAATTTAAACCCAATTTTAATTCATATCACTGAAAATGTAAAGATTCAGATATCTAGATTACAACATTAAAAATTTAAATCTTAACTTTAAAAGATTGAGACCATAGAGTTATGGGAATTTTAAATTAAAACTTTTTAAAATGTTAACATTAAATTTGTTTTTTTGTAAGACAACAATAAAAAAAAACTTCATTTCTAAATAATGGGCCCGATTCAATGTAAATCTTCTATTTGTCTTTTTTTCTATTCTGCTATTTAACTAGATACGACTTTCAAACAATCTAAACATTTCTGTGGATTTTTTGAAAATTATATCTAGTTTTCCTAGAAATACTAGAAGAATAGAAGAAAAGAAAAATAGAAGATTTGCATTGAATCGACCCCAATATCCTTGCCGGTTACACTCTCGTTTCAGTCAGATTTTAAAAAATTGTAACCTTTGTTGAAATGAAAAAAATTCTAAATTCTAATTGAGATTTAAATCAAACAGCGTTTAACTAGTGGTTGGAATGATTTGAATTGTTATTGACGGTTATCTAAAATTTTAAAATCTTTTCAAAATAAATACTTAACTATTGAAATAACAATTATAGAATAATTATGTAAACTATTATAGTTTTAAATTATGTAAATCTATACAATTTTTATTTCTTAACCGTACATGTGATCTAGATTCTTTATTCTAAATTATTGGACTGCACATTATATTCTTATGAAACTTCAAATTTAAAATGAATTTTCAAAATTTTCAGAACTACATATCTCAAATTTAAAAAATTCTATTTAAAATCATTCGATTACATAAAACAAAATTGCATTTTAGACCTTAGAAATTGATATTATTCCATTTTTAAAATTTAAGTTTTCAATTATTTGAATTTTTGCAAACTTTTCAAAATTTTAAATACAGGCAATTTCCAAATATTTACAGTAAAAATTTTGATTTCAAACCAAGTAAAATTGCACAAATTTTTAAATTTCTAATATTATAACTTGTGGTTCAAATACTTTAAATGGAAAATTTTTAATAAAATGTTATAAAAATATAGAAATCAGATCTTTCAAATTTTTATTTTAAAGTTAAACGAAAATATTAAACTAAAATAGTTACTAGGGAAGCGAAAAATTTTAAAGTTTTCAAAATCACCATGACTGGATTAAAGTTTAAAGACTAACTTTTACATATATGTATGTAAGAATTTTTGACCGGAGGGATTAATTGCGGAACTGAATAAAAACAATTTCTATTTATTTATTAAACACTCTTTAATTTTATTATTACCAACTCTTTATATTTTTGGCTTTTTCTACACTCTTTACTTTTTTGGTTTTCGTTCTTTGCCCGTCGTTTCTATCAACTTTAACCATTCAAAAACGATGACAGTCCTCATTTACTCCAATCAATAAAAAGGGTGAGTATACAAATGCTGAATTGAAAGGTAAGTTTATACTTCAACTTCGAAATATAAAGGTGAGTATTTTTATTTGTTATTATTGACGGAAAAGCCAACATTTCCACTCGGCCATCCTGGATTGTCATTCGGCTCGAATGCTTCCTCATCTTCGTTTAATTTTTCTTCGTTGGTATCGTCGTTCGTTTCCTGGATAAAAATTGGCTTTATAAATTCTGCCCCTGTCGTTGTATTTTATGGCCTTCTCCATCTCCAACTTTCTTCACCTCGTATCTATCGTGGTCTCGTATTTTAGTGACGATATATGATCCCAAGAATATTGGTTAAATCTTACCTTTTCCACTAAACTGGGTTATTTTGATGGCTACCAGATCGTTAAATTTATATTTTGTCGAAGGCTTTCGTGTTTTATTAAATTGCGCTGTGTAATCTGTAAAAGCTTTGCTTTTTCTCTTAACTCGTTACGCTCTTCGTAAAACAATGCTAATGCAGCTTCGTCAATCGCTTCCGTTATTCGCAGGTCTTTGAGACAGCGCGTTTTAAGTCTGAACATATTTTCGAAGGGGCTCATACCAATACTTCGATGACAACTGTTGTTTAAATTCCTTTGTAGTTGGTTCGTATATTCAAACCATTCTCCAGGTTTATCACCTACAAGCTTTGATAAAGCTGGCGTTATGATTTGGTTAAGTCTTTCGACTTGACCATTACCTCTTGGCATTCCTGTAGTGATTAAATGAAGCTCGATGTTTTTGTTTTGGCAATATTTCTTTAATTCGTCCGAGGTGAACGCCGGTACTTGGTCGGCGATAATCTGGATTGGATTTCCAAAAACTGCCTTCTGAATATTTAATTTCTGGATTGCCTCAGACGAGCTAAGCGTTTTACAGCGATAAAGCCATATAAACTTAGAGAATCCGTCGATTATCGATAATATGTACTTGTATGCTATCTTGGTATTCTCCAAATGGTCTAAACGGTCAATGTGGAAGGTGGATAATGACCTGTCACCTTTGGGTAAAGGATGCAGAAATCCGTCTTGCTTTCCTCTTTTCCGTTCGGCCATGATACAGGGTACGCAATTTTGGATATAAGCCTTCACTTTCATCAGCACGTATTTAATGGAGAACTCTCGTTTCACTAGCTCGGCGGTTTTCTCTGCTCCGAAATGACCCTGTTCATGATATCTTTGAATAACTGCGTTGTGTAATGTTTTCGGAACCACCAAAACTTTTTGTTCGTTGTCTAACTTATACAAAATTCCATTAGAACATATAAAATATTCGTACGTACTAGTTTTAACAATTCGAAAATCGGCTTTAAGTTGTCATGATTCGATCTTTTGCACTATGCCTTCATTCATTACCAAAACTTGTGGTGCTCGATTTAAAGCATCTACATGACGCATTGAATTTGTGCTTCGATGCTCCATGGTAAAATCATACTCCTGTAGTTGCAGGTCCCATCCAGCTATCCTTGATGCGAGCTCCTTTTTTTCATAGTCGCACTAAACGCTAAACAATCAGTGACTATATTAAACTTTAGCCCCAGAAGGTATACTCTAAATTTGTGCAGTGAATTTACAATGGCAATGGCTTCTAATTCATAGCTTGAGTATTTCTCATCGCAAGGAGAATTTTTAAGACCATAATAAAATACCGGATGAAATTTTTGGTCTACATCATCTTTCTGCAACAAAATGGATGCTATTCCTATTTTAGATGCATCACAATGTGGTTCCGTCTCAGCCGTACTTGAATACATTTTTAGAACAGGTTGATTTGTCAAACACTCTTTTTACATATTAAAGCTGTTCATCTGGTCTGGTCCAACCTGAAACCGCTCCGTCTTCCGCAACATATTCGATAAAGGCTTGGCTATAACAGCAAAACTTTCGTTTTTCCACAGACTCACTTTCATCTTTACCTGGAATAATCAGGTCATCCATGTATACACAGACTTTTTTGTTGAACACAAGCTCTTGGAAAATATGATTTATGAACCGCTGAAAAATTGACGGTGAGTTGCATAACCCGAACGGAACTCGGAGAAACTCGTAATGGCTAAAACTAGTTATAAACGTTGTGTAATGAATTGAATCTGCGGCGACCGGAACATGAAAGAACCCATCTTTTAAATCCAGAGTTGAAAACATTGTCACGTCCCTCAGCTGGTCAATTAATGGAGTCATCGATTAATGGAAGCGGATATCGATCTTTCATTATTTTCTCGTTCAGTTTCCTATAATCAACACATAAGCGCTTTGTGCCATATAGCTCGATACGCTATTTATCACAATACCACAAGCCAACCATTCATCAATTTATCTATTTGCCACATCCGTTTTCAGCGGTGCCAATCTTCGCGGCCGTTGATAGACTGGTTTGTCATCTATTGTCACTATTTTCATCTCGATTCCCGTATTTTTTTTTTGGGCGCCTTTGTGTCGACGAGTTATAATTGATTACCATTGTTTCAATCTATTTACTATGTCTGAATTTGTTATGTGGTTGACAACTATAGGGAAGTCATCATCTTCCCGAATACATGAAGGTACAATATCTGGTTGAAACTTTGCCATTATTATTTGCCTTGGTGTGAGAATAGTGATGGTTTGTTGCATCAGTGCGTTACCTATTATCATGTCGATTGGGATTAATCCATCTTTCACTACATGGAATTGCGTATGATAACATTCACCATCTATAGATACAAAAACCTCACACGAACCCAAAGTATACAAACATCGTGCGCCCGCACATCTTAACTCTTTTATTTGTCCATCTAACATGGGTTTCCCCATTGCCACATATTTTGATTCCGCCATCAGGTTCACATCACTGCGCGCTCAACTTCGAAATATAAAGGTGAGTATTTTTATTTGTTATTATTGACGGACAAGCCAACATTTCCACTTATATGTAGTGGTACCAACTATTAGAATTCTACCTCAAAAATATTTAAATTTTAAACAGAATCTTCTCTAATATAAATTCCTATAATTTAAAAAAATGTCTATTTAATTTTTTTTTAATTAAGAAATTTTTAAATTTTTAAATTTAAGTTCGACAATTTGAGCATTCTGTTCTGATTCTATATTCGAACAATCTATTATTATTTTTTTAACGATAGTTATAATTTATAAGGAAATCAAAATTTTGAAAAGTATTCTAAGATCCTACTAAACGATTCTACTAAAATTTTGATAATCTAATTTCAATGCACTATAAGCCATTTCCTGGGTATTTTCACAAAGAAATTTCCCAATTTTTTTTAAAAAAATAATGAAACACTATAAAAATTAAGATCCAAAATTGAACATTTATAAAGTTTTAATTCTTCGTAATTTTTAAATATTTCGTAAGCAGTAAATATTCGTTTATAAATAAATTCTATATATAAAATGATTAAACCTGCAGGTATTCTATATTCTAATTTTGTGCTAGAATCGATTTTATAAACAACAGAAATTTAAATATCCGCGGAAAAGAATTATAATTATTAATTTTAAAAATATTTATTCTCAAAAATTGGGCGACTAACACTCTAGATTTTAAATTCTAAACTTTAAGATTAAATAAAAATTCGAAACAAACGCAGTTTAGAATTATAAATACATTCCAGTTTTCCAATTTTAGAAATATACGTTTAAAATTAAAAAAATGTATAATTACTTTGTTTAATTAATTTTAATTAAAAATTTATGATTCCAAATTTCAAATTTTGGTTCTAAAATTATATTATCTAGATCATCTTTTAATTTAAAAAGTTTACTTTCAAAAATCCTCGAAATTTTAGAAATCGTTCAAATTCTGGAGGGTTTTTCTTGAAGTTTATCTTCATTATACATAAAATTTAATTCTAAATACTCATTTCTTATAATCTGAATTTTTTAACTACTACGAGTAGTTGATTATTAAATTAAAATTTAAGGTATTTCAGGAATACTTTTCAAAATTTCCAAGAAAATAAAATTGTTCTTAAAGTTTAAAGTCCAACATTAAAACTATTGTAAAATTTAATTAATAAAATTTGTAATAATTAATAAAGTTACGTTAGGTAAGTAATTACTAAAATTTAAGGAATCAAATATAGAAGTCACCTGATATTTTTAATTAAAAATGTTTATCAAAAAAATTGCAGTGTTTGAGAAAATGTATTCGATTTAGCTAATTTATTTCTATAATTCAATATTTTAAAAATTTAAAGAAATTCAATAATTTTAGGGCTTTCTTAAAATTTAAAGTTTTTCATATTGGCGTTTGTCAAATGAAAACAAATTAACCTAATTTGACCTTAAATCGTTCGGTTAAATTTTCTACTGGTACTACATAAACATTTAATGTTTTCTACATGGCTATCTAAAATTGCTCAATATTTAGAACTAAAAAACCTAACTAAAATTCACTTTTCCAAAGTATTTAGAATTAATTCATTTAATTTTTATGTAAAATTTATGAGTTGATAAAAGTAAGTTATTTCAAGACTGAAATTAGTCAAATTCGTAATTAGAAATTTTGAGCGCTCAAAATTAATATAAGAATTAGAAATTATCCAAAATTATTCCTATATTAAATAAATTTTGCCAACTACAATGAAAATTGAAATATTTCGAGTTTGTTTGGTCAATTTTTGTTGTCGATTTTAACTTAAATTATTATCAAATTTGTGAATTATTGCTAAAGTACCATATTGTATTCTAGAAAATTAATTTGAAAAAATTGGACGTGCGAATTAGAAACAAATTATTTCGTTTAGATTAAATTTAAAAAAGCTCAAACTGAAATTTTCAAAATATAGTTTTTGTTTGTAAATAATTAACTCTTAAAGTAATTTCTAGAAAATAATGTAATAATTTAAATTAATACTGTAAATTTTCTAATCAAATTTATTAATTTTGAAAATAATGAAATTTTATAACGTAGGTGAAATTTTGAAACCGAATCCGAAATTTTAACCAAGAGTGCTTATATTTTGTAAAGTAAAAATATTTGAGAATAAATGAATACACTAGAGGTGGAAAACTATCGATAATTTCAACTATCGATAGTTTCGATAGTGACATAAAAAACAATCGATAGAAAACTCTCGAAACAAATTGAAAGACTATCGATATACTATCGATACTATCGGATAATAAATTTAAAGCTTTATTCAATTACATATAGGTTGACTAGAACCAGCAAATATAAAATCCAGGGAGGTAAATTAAAAAAAAAAAAATCACAGTTATGTAATTGTAATCGGAAAGTTTCCCAGTTTTCCACTTTTAAAAGCAGCCAATCGTTGTTATGTAAGAAAATCAGCATCTCAACATTTTTGGCTTTCAAACAGAATCGTCGATCACTAATAATTTGACGAGCATATAAAAGAAATGTCAACAAGAAAAACTTAACTTAAGCAATGTCGGCCACGACCATAGAATTACAAAGTTGTATCTGATATTTTAATTTTTTGGAAGTTACTTTCGATTTTCGCATTTTTCGTGGCCATAGAATTAAATAATATCATTATTTTATAGATTCTGTTCTAAATTAAAGGTTTAAATGAAATTACAATAACATTTTTGAATTTAAAGAAACGAAAAATGCGAAAATATAAAGTAACTTCCAAAAAATTAAAATATCAGATACAACTTTGTAATTCTAAGGTCACGTAATAGCAAAACTCTCTTATACCGATAAAATATCAATATATCGATAGTATATAAAAAATATCGATTGTTTTCAATAGTACAAAACTATCGATACATCGATAGTACTATCGATAGATTTCCACCATTAGAATACACCCAACAAACAAAGCACGAGGAAAGCGGTACCCTTTTGTAAAAGGAGACTATTAGCTCACGGAAAGCGGTGCAACTGGCTGTAAAAAGTTGTCACTTTTGTCACACGACTTCCCCTTTTTATATTCCTTTATAGACATGACTGTATTGGTGCGTCCAAATTTTCCATAACCATTCCGTGCCTTATAGCATTATAAATCACAAACCTTTCCCTACTTATTCCGTACATTTTCGAACTAAAAATGCGACGTTTTCCATACGACTTACGCGCACGTTTATGATTACGCTTTCCGTGCTAAGTAATCAGTTCTTAAAGCCATATTACTTTCAATTTAATTGCGTCAAGAGAAAATGTTTTTGACTGTTGTTCAAGCAATTGATTATGTGAACATAAAATGTTTAAATTGTTGGATGAAAAAGGTATGTGAAAATATGGTTGTGTATTTGCTATAAATTTTCCACTAATGTATAAACTTTTTTCAGCTATTTCTTCTTTTGTTTCTATAAAGCAATAATTATTTGGTGATTTCACGGAAAATTTGCAGTAGTTGAATTGTATGTCCCGGTACGAAAGTCCCTCTAATTTGTAATCAACAATAGCGTATGGCTTTTCTTCATCATTAATTGTTGACAAAATGCACGAACAATCGCATTTAGAAAATGGCATCCTAATCTTTTGCCAATTGCAATACTTTGTTATACAACCGTTTGTTATATACCCACACAGTCTCAAAACTCAATTAAATTTCAAATGACAACTAGAAAAGGGTACGAAATGCCGTGCGAAAATTGCACTCTTTTGGGTACGTACCCGTGAATGTTTGTTCGGCAGAGTTTAAATAGATTATTACGAAGCTATTATGAGAGGCTCAGAACCATAGTGGTCCAACCCACATTTTTAAACATTTTCGTTTAATAGGCCATAAATGTTTTTGGAAATGGAATCTAAGTACACCGACCTGCAATTCCAGAAACAGTTATTTTCAGGTTACTTATTATAATTTTTGTTTTAGTATAAATTACCATTTCAATGAACATTTATGACCGATTAAATGAAAAAATGTTCAGATTTTGAAAGTGGGTTAGACCACTTAGTTCTGAGCCCCTCATTTAAATTGTGAATCAAAATTAATTACACACTTTAATATAATTGTCTTAAAAAATTTAAAACGTAAGATTTTTAAATTCGCTCTGTTATTTTTATTTTTTTTTTTTAATTGCAGACCTATAACGTATAATGAACATGAAAATGAATGAAAATAATTTTATTTGATGCCAAACTAACTAAATTTCGTATGAACAATTTTAATTATTTGTACCCACAACAAAAGCATTTAAAACTAAATCAACTACAAAATTCAAAAAACTAATGTAACATTATAACTAAAATTAAATTTTTAATTAAACATGAATCCCTAAATTTGTTTTTGTTTTTTACCTCACTCATCTACAGGAGCGCAGCATGAAATTAAAATACATAAATTTGTTTTTATAAAATCAAAATTATTACCAGCAACAACAAAATTAAAAAAAAACAGGTACAAACGAAATAAAAATAACAAAAACAAAAACTTTGTATAAACCAAAAGCTTTTCATCAATAAATAATTACTTAATTTACATATTAAACAAAAAAAACAAAAAAAAAACGATTTCTTTATGTTTTGGTTTCAGATTTATTTATAACAAATTTTCAAAAATATATTTTCATTTTCCCTGCTGTTATTTTATTAATATTTTTATAATATTATAAATTTACAATTTTTATGTTTTTAAAAATATATTTAATTTTATAAAAACAATTTTTGATTTGTAAATATAAATTTATGTAATTTAACAATAAAAAAAGCATGCAAAAAGTTAAACTTTTTGGTTTTAAAAAGAAAATTATAAGTTAGTAGGTATTTAAAAAACTTAATAACTTTATTATGATTAGAGAGACAAAATAAATTATTTTTTACGTGTATAGATTCATGTTGGGCTTTTTTTCATCGGCACATCATCAATAAGCAACATTAGTGAAAATCACCTATATAATACTGGTATAAGTTGTTAGCCATTCTGTTTTATTATTTGAATCGATATTAACTATAAAAAAACTCTAAAATACTGGTGTAATAAAATATAATTCTTGGAAAAGGGAAGCAATATATTGTATTTCCATTTTTCTGTAGTAAAAACCATTTACAAAAAATTACCATATTTCTTTTAAACAATTTGTTTCAGCTAATGTAAAGACAACACGCAATATTCAAATTTTTTTGATAATCTAAAGGCATTCGAATATATTTTTGGTATGTGGTTAAATCTATTTTTACATTTAACATTGAATCGATACAGTAAATATTTTAAATTTAAAGCTTTCGTAATAATATACTGCTTTGTTATCTAAGAATATAGAAGGTGTTTTGTTATGTTGTCGTTTTTAAATTTTTATTTGGTTTAAAGTTTTGTGAAAGTTTAATTCCGGATGTTACTTAAAATTACCAAAAAACACGAAGGACTGTTTTTTTTTTTTGTATGCAGTAAATTCGTTTCAGTTTTTGTTTTTTGTAATTCATTTTTAATTTAAACGGTTGAGCTACGGAAGTTTTGTTTTTGTCACAATTTAGTGTCTACATTACTTAGGTTTAACATTGAATCAATACTCCGACCTATGTATGTATATTATGAAACACAGAACAATTTTTTGTAAATTTACTGTAAATAATCACTCCCAATATAATGTTTGCTTTTACGATAGATACATCATTAAAATGATTGTTATCCATAACAAAAAGAGATTTAAGGTTTTGTACAATATGGAGCATTTTATATATAAAAGCATTAGCAAAATTACTCGGTAAGGACTCAGTAGATCAGTTAGTACGAAAATATTTCTCAGAGATAGATAGGGATATAAATCCAAATATGCTTCCAATCCAAAATCATCTACTAGATATTTCTAGATAATTGGATATTGGAACCATAATACGCAATATTTATTATTTTACTTGTAAAACTAAACTAAGTTTTATGGAAGGCTGGAGTAGACATATAAGTCCATCAGATATCTCGCTAATTCATAAATGTCATATGATAAGATATAATAAAATACAATATGCTCGGGGTCCTAAAATACGGCCGATATCTGAATGGCACGGTGGAGCAAATTTATTTATTTTTTACTGAAACTCGATATTTTTCATTCAATATTATTTCAATGAAAAAAGGACCATACATTATTTTTGGAGTAAAACTCAAAAATATTACTTAGCATTTTTCTGAGGAAGAAGTAGAATAATTTTAAATTATATGTACCTATTAAAACGAGGTTCGAACAGTCAGGAACGAAGAATTAGGAAAGTAGTTTAGTTGTACAATTAGAATGCAAATCAACTATTCCAGAATATTTTAAAATGAACTTTTTTTTCCAGAAATTTCTTTCCAATTTTAAAATTTAATCAAAAATTAAATTAGTTAAAATATAATTTAAATTTTTAGGACATTTTAATTTTATATTTTCCATTTCCGTTTTCCAGAAAATTTAAAATACATATTGAACAAATTAAAAGCTAAATCTTAATTTTTCATAAATTTCCAAATCAAATCTGCAGATCACAGAATATTTTTAAAACAGTTACTTTTTCAAAAATTTGAATATAATTTTAAAATTGAATCTTTATTTTTCAGGATGGATCATTCCAATTATAAAGTAAATTTGAAACAATTTAAAAATATTCTTTAAAATAGAAAATTTTCAATACACGGAATGTTTTAAAACTAATTTTTCTTTTTTCAGAATATTATAAAATTCAATCTTCCTTTTTCAGAAATTCTACTCTAAATTTTAAAATAAAATTTTCTATTTTAATTATTAAATCTTGCTTCCCCGGGTTTTTTTAAATTAAATCTTAATTTTTCAGAATATTTTAAAATTAAATTTACTTTTCTATAAATTCCATCCTAGTTTTAAAATTGTTTTCTTTTTCCAGAAATTTAACCTATGTTACCTTGGCTATTGTTCATAAACAGTTTTCTTGAAATTGCATATCTTAAGTAGATATAAGTTATTAACAATAACGTTACGAATAATAGCGGTTGAAGTGCAGTTAATTGAAAACTAGTATAACAGTTTTACTTAACGTGTATAAACGTTAATTTAAGTGTGTAATAGTAAAAACTAGTGTGTTTTTAATTCACAAAATTAAATGAGTGCACGTGCAAAATCGATGTTACATTTGGCCTTGAAACTGTCAGGGCAGGAGAAAGAAAATAATGTTCAACCTCCTGGTGAGTATTTCAGTTTATTTCTTAAAAACTATTGTGTTTTATTCGAACCTGACCAAGGGTAATAATATTTTTTTCTCAAGATTCCCCTGACACCGACCAGCAATCAATAACAGAAGTGCAACAAGAAATTGAAAATCCAGTCAATATTGACGTATATACTAATTTTTCACCGATAATTCAAAATGAAAGTATTATTACAATAGTAGAAGGCAGATCAGATTCTGATGTAAATGATTTGTTGAATTATTCGTTTCCCGGACCACAATAATGTTTCGAAACTGAAAATGAACAATTCGATGATTCTGATGTACATCCAAATTACGTTCCATCAGAATCTGATGGATCAAATATTTTAACGAGTGATTCAGAAATTGAACTTATGGCTGCTGAAATTGAAAACAATTTACAAAACGATACTCAAGCTAAGCAGAAAGAAAAATATTTAAGAAAAATTAAACAAAATAAACGGAATCATGGCAAACCCTATGATACAAAATCGAGCAAAAAAGTTTCTGAAAGAAAATGTACACGACTGGAAAAATGCAGAAAACTTTGCCAAACGAAAATTTCATTTGAACAACCGAAGGCTATTTTCGATCAGTACTGGAACTTGGGCTCTTATAACCCACGAATATTATTTATATCTGGATTGCTTAGAGTGGAATACAAGAAGACCCAAAAAATGAATAAAAGTACAACGGCACTAAGAAACCGAAACCACTCAGTTTATTATTATTTAGAAATTGGTACACAATTGATTCATATATGCCAGAGATGTTTTCAGTGTTGCATGAGACTGAGAAGTTTTTTGGAAAGTGTCGTTGAAAAGAAATTAAATTTGACATTAACGGATCATCATGGTATCGTGAAACCATCAAATAAGGTTTCCATTGATAAAATACATGCAGCTAAGGTTCATATTGAAAGTTTTCCGCCTTACGAGAGCCATTATACTCGTAGAGATACCAGTCAGAAATATTTCCACGCAGATTTAACTTTTGGAAAACATATTAATTATATTGAGAGAAACAGTCTGATCCTATTAGTCTTTCAACATTTTCAAATATATTTAAAGGTAAACATTAGTAATTTTTTTAACTAATATTTTCTAACTCAACTGAAAATTTCATAATTTCTCTTTTTTAGAAATAAATATTAAATTCAAAGCATCGAATACCGATACGTGTAATCAATGTTCAGTCCTTAAAGCTAAAATCGATATAACAACGGATCAGCATGAATTCGAAATCTTAAAATTGGAACAATCGGTGCACCACATCGGAGCTGACTTAGGTTTTAAAAGTAAAGAGAACGACAAAAAATTATCAGTTTTGGATCTTTAATAGTTTGCCCACACCTTATCTGCAAACCTCGATATCTTTCTGCATCTTCTTGCAAACGCCAATTATGGACGTACAATTTAACCATGCATGATGGTGCCACAAATGTTCCTTATTGTGTCGTGTATCTACAGGCATTTGACAACAATACCCCAAAATGTGCGACTTGTCACTCTCTATAGTGACAACTGTGCAGGCCAAAACAAAAACTCATTTTTACCTGCAATGTTTATTTTTATTACAACAATTAACCATAAGTTTCTAACACCGGGTCATACTCACATGGAGTGCGATTGGGACCATTCTGTAATCGAAAGAAAAAAGAGCAAAAATGGAGTCAAAATTCACCATCCGCCCGACTGGTATCAGTTTGTTAGAACATGTGGCACTTCAAAATCGTTTAACGTCATCGAAATGGAACAAGAACATGTTTTTGATTTTTCTTCCGCTCTTAAAGGAAGATTTATGCCGAGAAAAGTCAATAAAGATGGAGAAAAATTCATTAGGCGGGAGGTTAAATGGTTAAGGTATTCCAAAGAATACGTTGGATATAATATAGAGGAGTAAACACCTTCAAACTATCTGAACTGAAAAATGGCTATTCAATGCCACTCTGTATAAGCAAAGAAAAAAGAAAAGATCTTCTCGACTTGCTTCCATTAATAGATCCAAATTTTCATGCAGTTTTTAAAAATTTGGCAGTAATTGATATGCCAAATATTCATCCTGACTTAGTCGAGGATGAAGAAACCAGTGATTTTTAATTACATATTGCTTTATTCACTTGTTTATTTTTTTATTATATTATATATTATAATAATAAAAATTGAAGAATTGTCGAAGCAAATAAGTTTGTTTAATGATTGGATTCAATAAATACAATTAACAAAAATTATCTGTTTTATTATAGCAAGTAAATTTTTATAATCGGGAAAAAGGCCTAGGTGCTGAACAGCTCAAATTAAAATAGGGAAGAAACACTTAACTCTAATTAGTTAAATGAAATTTCCATCTAACATTTTGTTATAACAGCTTAAGTTGCTTAAGCTTCTGTAATTCCGATAGATCAATTTGGAACAATCGCTTAAGTTGTATTTTAAGAAATATCTTAAAATTCTAAAAAAAATTTAATCCTTTTTCATTTTATAATATGTTAATAAGATCATATTCTATCTATAGTGAAAATTTCATCGAAAAATTATTTGTATTTTTGATCAAATGTTAAATTCAACTTTCATTTTGCTTTTCTGAAAAGTAACTCAAATTGACTTAGGCGATTATGCCTTGTGACCACAGCTAGATATTCTCTTAATTTGCTTTAGTTTACAGATATTTTCTTAATTAGTTCTCCATTTTCCAGAATATTTTAAATTTAAACCTTCCAATTAATTAAAATCTGTTCTAATTTAGCAAATAAATTCCCGTTTTTGAAATTTTTAAAATTTTCCAGAATTAAATTTGCTTTTGATCTCTGAAATCTCTGAAGCTCTGATCTCTGAAATCTCAAATTGTAAGGTAAAATCTGCAATTTCCAGAATATTTAAAAATTAAATCTTCCTTTTTCAGAAATTCCGTTTTAATTAAAAATTGAATCCCTATTTTCCAGAATATTTCAAAATCAAAACTTTCCTTTTCCTGAAAATTCCCATTTAACCTTATATGTATATCTCCATTTTCCAGGATTTTTTAAAATTAAATATTGCTTTTCTATAAATTCCGTTCTACTTTTAAAATGTAATCTCATTTTTCAGAATATAAAATTAAATCTTTGTTTTCCAGAAATTGATTCGAGGTTTGATATTAAATCTTTCAATTCGAAAAATTCTAATTTAATTTTAAATGTGTCTTTATTTTTCAGAGTATTTTAAAATTTAATCTGTAGATTTCAGAATATTTTGGAACTAAAAATTACTTCTTCACAAATATGTAAAATTAAACCTCTATTTTCCAAAATATTTTAAAATTAATTTTACCTTTTTCAGAAATTTTTACTTTTCCAGAAATTAATACTAATTTTAAAATTAAATCTGTATTTTTTAGAAGTAATTTTAAATTTTTCTGTTGTAGAATTTCTATTCCAGAAAGGATATTTTAAAATTAAATGTTCCATGTACAGATTTTTTTTAATTAACTAATTCTCCATTTTCAAGAATATTTTAAATTGAAACCTTCCAATTTGAGAAAATCTTTTATTATTTAGTTAACAAATTTCCGTTCTTTGGCATGTTCCACATTTTCCAGAATCAAATCTGCCGTTATTAGAATGTATTCTAATTTTAAAATTACGTTTATATTTTTCAAAAATTTCGTTTAAATTTTAAAATTAATTCTCTAGACTACAGAATATTTTAAAATTAGTTTTACCTTTTCCAGGAATTTCATTGAAATGTTGAGGTTAAATCTGCATTTTTCCTAATATTTTAAAATGAATTCCTTCTTATTTCAGAAATTCCGATTTAATTTTAAAATTATGTCTTATTTTTCCGAATATTATAAATTTAAGTTTTCCTTTTCCAGAAATTAAATTATAATTTTAAAAGGAAATCTTTGTTTCTCAGAAGTCCAAATTTAAATTATTCTTTTCCAAAAATTCCGTTTAAATTTTAACATGGAATATTTCTATTCCAGAAATTCCAACATAATTTTAAATAAATCTTCAATTTAAAGAATATTTTAAAATTAAATCTTGCTTTTCCAGAATTTTTTTTAAATTAAATTTTCATTTTCTAGAATTTTTTTTAATTAAATCTCTATTTTCCAGAATATTTCAAATTAAGACCATCTTAAAATTAATTTTACCTTTTTTAGAAATTTTATTCAAATTTTAAGGTAAAATCTGCATTTTTAAAAATATTTTAAAATTAAATCGTCATTTCCCAAACATCCATTGTAATTTGAAAATTTCGTTGCCTTCCTCGGAATACTATAAGGAAGTAAATTTAAATTTTTCTGTTGTAGAATTTTCATTATAATTTTAAAATTAAATCATTCTATTCCAGAAGTTACAATGTAATTTTAAATGTATCAATGCTTAAAGAATATTTTAAAATTAATCCTCCATGTAGGTACAGATTTTTTTTTAATTGATTAATTTTTCATTTTTTTTTTGCAAAATACATTAAATTGAAACCTTCTAATTTCAGAAAATCTTTTCTTCAAATTTTCCAGAATCATATCTGCCTTTTTTAGAATGTATTCTAATTTTAAAATTACATCTATATTTTTCAGAAATTTCGTTTAATTAATTCTCTAGTTTACAGAATATTTTAAAATTAATTTTACCTTTTACAGGAATTTCAATCAAATGTTAAGGTTAAATGTGAATTTTTAATATATTTCAAAATTAAATCCTTCGTTTTTCAGAAATTCCGATTTAATTTCAAAACTAAGTCTTATTTTTCGGAACATTATAAAATTAATTTCTGTCCGTTTCTCTTAAATTTAATTCTGTTTCTCAGAAGATCAAATTTAAATTTTCCTTTTCTAAAAATTCCGTTTAAATTTCAACATAGAATACAGTGAAACCTCTATATATTGGACAGCGAAGGGACTGTCCAATTTATGGAGGTGTCCAATATAAGGAAAATTTCTTCTTTTTTTAATAAAAAATTAATGACGTGCACATCAACATGTTTATTTTGAATTCAGATTAATTCCATAGTTAATTCAACATTTTCGCTATCTGACTACTTTTGATGTCCAATTTTCAATATATAAAGATGGCCCAATATATAGAGGAAAAGGAGCATTTTTTCAAGGGACCGAATGAAAGTGTCCAAAATAGAGGAGTTTCCAAAATAGAGATGTGTCCAAAGTAGGAGGTTTTGCTGTATTTCTATTCCAGAAATTCCAGCCTAATTTTAATTATATCTTCAGTTTAAAGAATATTTTAAAATTAAATCTTAAGGTTTCAGAATACTTTAAAATTAAATCTTCTTTTCAAAGAGTTTTTTAAATTAAATCTCTATTTTCCAGAATATTTCAAATTTAAGAATATTTTAAATTTATTTTCACCATTTTTAGGAATTTTATTCAAATTTTAAGGTTAAATCTGCAGTTTCAAGAATATTTTAAAATAAAACATTTTTTCCAGAAATTTCTTGGTAATTTTAAAATTAAATATCTATTTTTAGGAATATTGTAAAATTAAATCTTCAGTTTACAGATATTTTGTTAATTGATTCTTAATTTTCCAGAATATTTTAAATTTAAATTTTCCAATTAAAGAAAATCTGCAATAATTTAGAAAATAAATTTACGTTTTTAAAATTTTTAAAGTTTTTCAGACCCAAACCTGCATTTTTTAGAATGAATTCTAATTCTTAAGTTTATAGAATATTTTAAAATTAATTTTACCTTTTCCTGAAATCCCATTCAAATGATAGGTTAAATCTGACATTTCCAGAATATTTAAAAATTAAATCGTTGTTTTCCAGAAATTTCTTCTAGACTTGATAATAAATCTTTCAATTCTAAGAATTCCAGGCTAATTTTAAATGTATCGTGGTTTTCCAGAAAATTTTAAAATTTAATCTGTAGATTTCAGAATATTTTGAAATTAAAAATTCCTTTTTCACAAATATTTTAAATTAAACCTCTATTTTCCAAAATATTTTAAAATTAATTTTACGTTTTTCAGAAATTTTACTTTTCCAGAAATTAATTCTAATTTTAAAATTAAATTTGTATTTTTTACAAGTAATTTTCAATTTTCCTATTGTAGAATTTCTAATCTAATTTCAAAATTAAATCATTCTATTTCAGAAGTCCAATGTAATTATCAATGTATCAAGAATGTTTAAAGAATATTTAAAAATAAAATCCTCCATTTATAGATTTTGTTTAATTAATTAGTTCTCCATTTTCCAGAATATTTTAAATTTAAACCTTTTAATTTTATAAAATCTGTTCTAATTTAGCTAATAAATTCCCGTTCTCTAACATATTTCAAATTGTCCAAAATTTAATCTGCCTTTTTCAGAATCTTTTCTAGTTTTAAAATTACTTCGATAATTTTCAAAAATTTCGTTTTAATTTTAAAATTAATTCTCTATTTTATAGATAAATTAATTTTACCTTTTCCAGGAATTTCTTTGAAATGTTGAGGTTAAATCTGCATTTTTCATAATATTTTAAAATTAAATCCTCCTTATTTCAGATATTCCGATTTAATTTTAAAATTATGACTTTTTTTCGGAATATTATAAATTTAGGTCTTCCTTTTCCAGAAATTAAATTATAATTTTAAAATAAAATTTTTGTTTCTCAGAAGTCCAAATAAAATTTATTATTTTCCAAAAATTCCGATTAAATTTTAACATAGAATATTTTTAATGCAGAAGTTCCAATCTAATTTTAAATAAATCTTCATTTTGAAGAATATTTTAAAATTAAGACTATTTTAAAATTAATTTTACCTTTTTCAGATATTGTATTCAAATTTTAAGGTTAAATCTGCATTTTTTAGTATATTTTAAAATTAAATCCTTACCTCCCAAACATCCATTGTAATTTGAAAATTTCGTTTCCTTCTTCGGAATACCATAAAATTAAATCTGTATTTTTTAGAAGTAAATTTAAATTTTTCTGTTGTAGAATTTCCATTCTAATTTTAAAATTAAATCATTCTGTTCCAGAAGTTACAATGTAATTTTAAATGTATCAATGCTTAAAGAATATTTTAAAATTAATCCTCCATGTACAGATTTTTTTTAAATTAATTAATTCTTCATTTTCCAGAATATTTTAAATTGAAACCTTCCAATTTCAGAAAATCTGTTTTTCAAATTTTCCAGAATCAAATCTGCCTTTTTTAGTATGTATTCTAATTTTAAAAATACATCTATATTTTTCAGAAATTTTGTTTAAATTTTTAAATTAATTCTCTAGTTTATAGAATATTTTAAAACTGATTTTATCTTTTTCATCAATTTCACTCAAATGTTGAGGTTAAATGTGAATTTTTAGTTATATTTCAAAATTAAATCATTTTTTTCAGAAATTCCGATTTAGTTTTAAAATTAAGTCTTATTTTTCGGAACATTATAAAATTAAATCTCTGTTTCTCAGAAGATCAAATTTAAATTTTCCTTTTCCAAAAATTCCGTTTAAATTTCAATATACATAGAATATTTCTATTCCCGAAATTCCAGGCTAATTTTAAATGTATCTTCAGTTTAAACAATATTTTAAAATTAAATCTTAAGGATTCAGAATATTTTAAAATTAAATCTTCCTTTCCCAGAATTTTTTTTAATTAAATCTTTATTTTCCTAAATATTTCAAATTTAAGACTATTTTAAATTTAATTTCACCATTTTGAGGAATTTTATTCAAATTTTAAGGGTTAATCTGCAGTTTCAAGAATATTTTAAAATAAAATGTTTTTTCCAGAAATATCTTAGTAATTTTAAAATTAAATCATAATTTCCCTAACATTTCATTGCACCTAAAATTAAATCTTTAGGTTTCTAAAAATGTTTAAATAAAATCTGCCTTCTCCAATTGTTCCATTCTAATTTTATAATTAAATCCTTTAATTTCCGAAAATTTCCATAATTTTTCGCAATGGCTTAAATTTATAATTCTGACCTTTTCCCAATTATTTTAAAGCTTATTACATTTTTGCTATTATAAAATCCGGAAAACGATTATGTTAAAAATTCAATTGGCGTAAATTCATGGATCGAAAGTATAACACGATTTCGAACTGGAGTACAGTAGTTTGTATAAATTAAGCTTCCGTTGATTAAATCACTAAATCTTTCAACAGAGTACTGGGGCTACGATGACCTGATTATGTATCAGATGATTACAAAATTAGATCCAGAAGCAAATAATAATTCGTAGACGCTTATATCCAGCAGATGTTTATCTCAGGGAATATTTTATCCTCTTATGTACGACTAAAGATGGTGAATTTTTCTCTCCCTACTGTTCACATAAATTTGTGATAACTAACCAGAGTGATGAACATACACATAATTGTCAAGATAATTTTCATCTGCCTCAGCCTGAGAAAGAACAAGGTCAAATAATTATGATCGAAACTACCCCACCGCTTTAACTTCAAATTTGTATGCGTCGGTATATTGCTTTACACAACCGGATTAGGAAATAGAAGCTCAAGATACGAAAACACAACAATCCACAAAGACATCGTCGTTTTTGGAGTAAACTAACCAACTAATGTACTTATACACCCATATAATTTACCTCAAATGTCGAAATATCTACATTTTGCCAAAAAACAAAATTCTGGGCTCAAGACTATACTTTAAATTAAGATAACCATTTTAGCATAGGATTCTAAAATTAAGATTACTGAAAATAAAATAACCCGTCATAACGAGGATGCCGCCAAAATTTTGAGCACAATGGAAATTTTGATGGAGAATACACTCGTCCCTGTCCTAATAATTATCAAATGATATTATTATTGGACTATTGAAAAGCCCATCATGATGAATAATATCATTTTTCATCAGGAATGGGCTTTGTAAATTTTTAAAGACATTAAAACCGTTGCAATAAACAACTTGGAAACGTTCCATAGTAGGAATGTACCTAAGAATTGGAAGAAGATTTATCGTTTCCTTCAAATAATAGGGTGGAAAATGGACAACTTGAATAACCTAACCCCAAATTAATCGAATCCCTAACAGAAATCTTGTTTAGGAGTTATGATGGGGCTTCTTGTTGCCTTGGCTAAGTTGGACGCTATGTCACAGTTAAACAATTTTAAACTTTAATTAAATTACACCAAGCGCTAAAATCATCGCTTTAGTTTTTAAATTATGATACAGCACATACCTTACTTTATGCTGAATATATATATAAATGTAACAGTAGAATTTGCACGCATTGCAAATCATTTCATGATTAAATGTTTTTTTTTATTAAATTCAATAAACTTTTCCGCGCTTACCCAACCGTTAACAAAAATGAACACCTAATAAAATAATTCAAATAAAAAATATTTTCTAAACTTTCACTTTGGCTTAATTGATTATTTTAAATTAATTAAATTATTTTAAGTAAATATCACAAAATCACGAGCAACATGAATCCATACACGTGGAAGGATAAAATAAATGTAAATAGCAAATAAAATTAATAGCACATAAAACTATAATCGCTAATATGCAATCACATATGTATACCTGGCCCAATTGAAGTCTTTGAATTATGGTTTATTATTTTATGATAATTCAAAAAAATTATGTATCATACCCAAACACCAACAAAATACAAAATATTTTTATAACAATATTATGTAGAATGGATTCCGCACAAGGTTGAAAATTAGAAATTAATATGTTATAGGTTTTGATTAGTAATTTTATTTAATTAGGTTAGCTAATAATTAATTTAATGTATGATGAAGGTATGTGGATCTAAAAAAGTTTGATTTTTTGCATGAGTATATGAACGTAATGAATGAAATGAGAATTTTCTTGGATACTAATTAGTAAATTACTGTTTACAGGGTTATTCAATGAATTTAGAATGTTACGCGAACGAATTACACGACTATTAATATTACCTAAGAGATTAGTACTTGTATTTATGAAACGGGTTATTGGATTAAAACTAATTACAGATTGATAAAGAGATGAATTTTTTACTAATTTTAGTAAAGCGAATGGATATGAGATTAAATGTTTTAGAAGGGGGAAGTAATTAGTAATTTTTCTGCAATAAAAATATTTGAAATGTTTTAAGATATTGAGCGATTGAAATGCGAATTTATTTTATTGTTAATATATAAAAGTAGTTTACCTTGATATTCCGTCTTGACCCATCGATAGTGGACGTAACTGTAATGAAATAAATAAATTTGAATATAGTAAAATGTAGCTTTGTTTTAAATTAATAATCGATATGCATTGTAAAAAAAAAAATGTGCAGATGCATGTGAAAGCAGAAATAACAATGATGATTCAAGAACCTTGATGGTTGAAATTGTTTATATTGATCAAAAGTGAAAGCTTTAATAATTTTAATAAACCCATACCATTTCCTGAAATCATATTATTGCCACCCCTCATGTCTAAGCTGCATTCTTGAATCTGTCACTTAAATAAAAAGTAAACAATCAATGATATGTGATGTGATTTTGGACAATATTATAACAAAATTTAAAACACAAAATTTTTTTGCCGAAGTCTATGATGTTCACAAAACAAGAAGTCAAGAAAAGAGTCTACCCCACTTTTTTATTTTCAATTACATTAATAAAGAACGCTGGTGGATATTCGATACTAATAGGTGTCGTTTGAATTTTGTTTGATACAAAGCTTGGAACGAAAACGCTTTTTCGATCAAATCTAGTCTAGATTCCGTTCTTGAAGCAAATAATAATTTAGATTCTAAACCAAGGTTTTGATGTAAACATAGGTGGATCAATATGAGATGCTAAGTGCATTGCGTATAATAAAAGTTATCAACTGTATATAAGTATCGAAGTAAATGTCGTATATTATCACAATCAATCCAGAATAGGTGTAGTTTTTGGCTTTAGAGATGGTTTTCAGTTTTATTGATGAAGTAACATTTTAAGGTGTTAAAAGTAGTGATTTATGCAGGTCTGCGTATAACAATGAATCATAATGTTGACACCGAGTAGCCGTAACTAAAATTAGCCCGTATTTTTCAAAATCGAAATTACAATTTTGTGCATTGACTAAAGTTAGCCCAAGTTCTTCAAAAGCGGCATTAATATTTTTTATATGTCTTTGGTGAGTATGGCACCAGGTTGTAGAATTATAAATATTTTCTGTCGTGGGGATTAATATAGACGGGCAAGCGTTATGACACCGTATGCAATAGCAGCACAAATGACCAGATATTATCGGCATTTTCAAGGGAAACTACAAATTCAACAAGATTGATGACTACGTAGCTGAAGAATATGTATGGTTGTTTTTGAATGTTACGTATACCTTTTACCAATCAATAACACTTTACAGAGCTTTACTATACCATTTCTTTGCCTTGTTTGATTCACCCTGAGATACTCTTTTATCCTATTGTGCTCGTCTCTGCATTTACATTTATGTATTTACATTAATTGAGATATAACAGAGATATGTATATCTAAAAGACTTGAAAACTAATGCCTTTCATATGGTCAAATTGCCATATTGGTAAATTTACTGTCTAAGATTTTCTTAAGATAGTCTGTATCTTAAGATTTTCCATGTTTATTACCAACGCCACTATGATTTTGTGGTAGGCCTAATCTAAGACTGTAAGCTTGCTTAACCATTTGAAAAGCTAATACTTGTCACACGGTCAAATTGCCATATTGATAAATTTACTATATTGGATTTTCTTAAAAAAATCTGTATCTTAAGATTTTCCGCATTTATCACCAACGCCACTATGATTTTTTGTAGGCATAATCTAAGGCTGTAAGCTTGCTTAACTATTTGAAAAGCTAATGCCTTTCACGTGGTCAAATTGCCATATTGGTAAATTTACTGTCTAAGATTTTCTTAAGATAGTCTGTATCTTAAGATTTTCCATGTTTATTACCAACGCCACTATGATTTTTTGATAGGCCTTATCTAAGACTGCAAGCATGCTTAATCATTTGAAAAGCTAATACTTGTCACATGGTCAAATTGCCATATTGGTAAATTTACTGTCTAAGATTTTCTTAAGAAAGTCTGTATCTTAAGATTTTCCATATATATCACCAACGCCACTATGATTTGTTGGTAGGCCTAATCTAAGACTGCAAGCATGCTTAACTATTTGAAAAGCTAATGGCTTTCACACGGTCAAATTGCTATATTGGCAAATTTACTGTATAGGATTCTCTTAAGAAAGTCTGTATCTTAAGATTTTCCATGTTTATCACCAACGCCACTATGATTTGTTGGTAGGCCTAATCTAAGAGTGCAAGTATGCTTAACCATTTGAAAAGCTAAGAAATTAAGAAATGTTCGCCTAAATATCATAAAATTTGTTTATTCACTAATATATTTACACTTATATTGTTTTTGTTGGTTTAGTTCCAATTTAGGTCTAACTTCACTTGCATAATATTGGCAACTCTGAAGTATTTTCAATTTTAAGAAAAAATTCAGAAATTGGATATGAATATGGCAAATTTGGTAAACTCTAATTCTAAATAAATTGTCGAATTCTTTTCTTTCATCAAGAAGGAGGTTCAGAGGCATTTATGACTATTTTGTTGGAAGATAGGGTAAGCACGCCAACTATTTAAAAATTTGAAGCAGGACACGAAGGCTTTGGACGACTTAGTCTCATTCTGTGCATTTAATAATGATTTGGAATTCATTACTGTCTGTCATACTTAGCAAAACAGCGGGTTTGCCTTATTTTGCTCTTTGAGGTGCCATGAAGCATAAAAAATGCAGGTACCTCGTAAAATATGGGTCGGATGCAGCGAGTCCTTTTCCCTTGGTCATCGTTTACGCAGACTAAAATGTCAAAACCCAAAATACATTTTTGTACTTCATTTTATTTATATACTGGGCAATTTGATAAGTATATCCAAAACAACAAATTTCGATTTTTTTTTTCTACATAGCTATGTACCTCTCCGCTTATAAATGATTAATTTTTAGCTGAAATGAAGCATATAAACGAATACCCAAACCACTTTAGTTAATTCGGATAATACCAGAAAAATATTTATCTAGTCTGGTTTAAAACTAATAATTCGGATTACTTTGAAACAGTTGCTAGTTATTTTTAGCAAAAATCCAGGCGAGGTCTCGGGATTGACGGTAATGAGACTAGAGAAAACACGAAATTCACCATTTTTTATTATTAGATAATACACGAAGGTTGTTTCGTGTTTAGGATTGTCAAAACTGAATTAAAGGTTATACCTGTGAACATTTTTCAATATTGAGGTGTAAAAGATGGCAAAATGTTTTTTTTTGTTTAGGTGCCATCGTTTACAATTTTTGAAAAACAAAAAAAGGATTTAAATATATTCAACAATTTTGATATTAAATGTAAATATAGTGTCTGGTGGTTTGGCGTCTATTGGAAGGGGCTCCAAATCCTTCCAGTAGGCGCAAGTGTACGTACTGCCTCCTCGTGGCAACCACCGGTAACTGTAACCATTAGGCTGAATATAGACTTTTGTGACAGGCTAAAGTACGGCGCTAAAGGAGAAAACCTTGACAAAAAATCCCTAATCTAAGGTGGAACAGCATATTCCGATGGATGAATGGCTGATAGGTTAATTAGTCTATATATGCGGACTCTGGATACCAGGCACCCTCCAGTTTTATTTAGCCTTCCTGCAGTAAACCTGGGTGACCTACAGGCGACTTTTTTATTCCCAGCAACTCGCAAGAGTCAAATCAAAACGGTAGACGAGGCACTGGAAGGAATATACGGGAGTGGGTCTGCCCTCTCAAAGTCCTTGAGTCCCAATGCTACCGCTTTTCTAGCAGAAGTAAATGTTATTACATCTAGGAGGGAGAGCAATGAGCCCAGATAGTATGTAACGCGTGTAGAAGTATTTCCAACAGTAAACATCTAGGAGGGAGAGCAATGAGCCCAGATAGTATGTCCCAGCAACTCGCAAGAGTAAAATCAAAACGGTAGACGAGGCACGGATAGGAATATACGGGAGTGGGTCTGCCCTCTCGAAGTCCTTGAGCCCCAATGCTACCGCACTTCTAGCAGAAATAAATGTTATTACATCTAGGAGGGAGAGCAATGAGCCCAGATAGTATGTATCACGTACCGGTCGGCAGTATTATCAGGATCATTAAGAGCCTGAATATTGGCTGGACGGATAATTAAAACATCTAGGAGGGAGAGCAATGAGCCCAGATAGTATGTATCACGTACCGTTAGGCAGTATTATCAGGTTCATTAAGAGCCTGAATATTGACTGGACGGATAATTAAGTAGGGCTTATGCACAAAAGATCTTTTAGGTCGCAGTGCGGGGTGGCTTGAGCCCCCACATGGCCCTCAAGTAATAATAATAATAATAATAATAAAATATAGTGTCCATAGACAAAAAAACAAGAGAAATTGCTAAAAAAACGCTAAAACACAAGTTCTATTTTTTTCGTTTTCTCTTAAAATCAGTCAAAAATTGTTAAACAAAACTTCAAAAACGATGTCAAGCAACATTTGCTACGGTTAGTACACATTTGGGTGACCGCTTGGGAACATGATGATGGAACGGAATCTCGCCCCTCCCACCGCACAACCGCTGAGGGAATAATAGTGGAGACTAATAATTAATTATATTAAGGCTTTTCAGATCTTGCGGTTACAACAGGGGGACGCTGTACTAGGAAAAATTGTATTGTCTTGTGATTAACAGAGTGTCAACAAAAAAAAAATATATGAACAAATTTACTACATAGGTGTATCTGAAACCGGTTTTCCTTTCCTTCGATCTTGTTATTCATAAAAGGATGTACGGTGGACCCGGCGTATCCGGGAAACTTGCCTTAGGCATGGTCGTACACACTAAATCAATCAATCAATCAGTATACTACTAATTTCTTAGCTGTGGTTTCTTTAGAGGTGGCTTCAGCTGTTAAATATGGTTTGATCCAGAAATTTGGTGTACATGGGAAAGCCAACCATATAAGCGTTGTTGAAAAAGGTCTATATAGATCAAACGTTCAAATTATTTTACTTAAGTAGTAATAAAGGAAGAAGAAGAAATATTAAGGGATGGCTACATCTAAATGACAATGTTGGGCTTTCGGTCTATCCTATGAACTTGCTGAATTAAAGATACGTCAAGAAAGGCTGAGACAGCATTTCGAATCATTCGAGAAAGCAGAGCTGGAGTATCGACAAGGAACCTCCTGGTTACAAGCAAAGTTTACATTGAATTGGAAGAGCGATTTAAGTATGCAATGGGTAAAATCCAAGCTAGGATAGGGAAGCAAGTTGGTATTGGGCAAGGTGGTAGTTCCGCGACAGGGAAGGTCTCCGGAGATCGATTACCCGCGGTAATTAGAATGGAACCTAGTGGACTCCCTAGGAACGATTAGGATAGGGAAGTTTAGCGGGAATCCAGCCGAATGACCGGTATTTCGGGATTTGTTCATGGCTGAGGTTCATGATAAGAGCTATGACCCCGTCACCAAGCTGCTTTATTTACAGGAGGCCTGTGTAGGAAAGGCTGCGTTGACATTGGGTCCATGGCAACTTACGCGGGACAATTATGAAGCAGCATGGGAAATAATGATGAAAGCATATAATGACAACTATCATGTCATCCATAGCATATTGGGCAGAATGTATGCTGTTAACAACCAGGAACGTAAAACTCATGATTCTTTACGGGTGATCCTAGACTCCTTAAATGGTGGAATCAGATAATTGGAGACTATTGCAAAGCCGGAGCAATAAGTGGGATCAAATTTGGATCCATTACGCAAAACAACGGTTACCTAAGTACACATTGGATGCATGGGAGCAATATCATAATCAAGTTCTTGGATGTCAAGTCAAAGGGGGCGACGGGAATTTGAAGAAATGATTCAAATGTTTATGAGCGCCAAGGTGGAAAAAATGAAGCAACGGGGGGCCGGGTTAAATATCAAGGCGGCCATTATAAAAGGTTTAACCGATTTAATCAATCGAACCCATATAATAGATTACAGGTTAATAAAAATGACAACTTGCATGATCAAGCATGCAATTACCAGATGTGATAAGTATAAAAAATTAAATTTACGAGAGCGATGGGCACTTGTGTTCCAGCATAAATTGTCCAAATGCTGTTTGCAACCAGGTCATTCAGTCGGATCTTGTACAAAAGAAGGTTGCAGCAATTGTTTGAACATACCAACGAGACACCACTTTAAATTGTGCCATAAGGCCAAACATAACCTTCAACCAGCTGCTTACCAGCTGCTTCCACCAAGGCGCTACCACAGAGGAGTACTCAATAGCAGGTAGCCCAATTAAACGCCTAATGACAAAAAATTCAATCCGTGCATCACATTGTAAGCCAATCACCAGTTGCGGTCTTAGCCACAGCCTGCTTTCGTCTGAAAATGGGCAGTCAGTTCTCAAGACCAATAAGGATGATTTGTGATTCCGGATCTCAAACCAACGTAATAAACAGTCAGGTCGTGTCAGAATTTAGATTAGTTAGGTCGGCAGCCACAACCAACATAAGGGGTGTTTATGAAAATTTAGTAAAAACTAAAGGAGAGGTACAAGTAGAATTATGGCATAATCAGCTAGATAAGCTGGTCATAAGAGCAAGGTTTGTATTTCTGTCAGATATTATGCCTGACCACCCGCAAAGATCATTTAGCCCCGAGCCATTTTGTAACATTACGAGGAAGGATCTGGCAGGACCATAATATTTCAAGCAAGGTCGTGTAGATGCAGTAATTGGTATTGGCGTATTGGCATTTCACATTAAAGAAGGAATAGAGCGAAATTAATTTGTGTTGCTAGCTCAAAACACGTCGTTTGGATGACGATATCCAAATGATAGGTCTGGTAGTGAAGGATGAACCACGGTTCTTAATTCAGAAGCTATGGGAAATGGATGAGAAACAGGAAAAGGTATTATCAATTGAGAATCAGTATTGCGAAGACAACTTTCAAGAAACAGTTATAAAAGCAGCCAATCGATGCAGTGTTACAATACCATTAAATCCTGATGCAGAGCTGGGAGTATAAAGAGCAATAGCTCTTCGGCGATTTTTCTGTCAGGAGAATAAGTTCAAACGGGATGCATTGTATAAGGAGAAGTACCTTGAATTCATGACAGAATATGAGGCTCTATAGAACACATGCAACTAGCACCCACATTGGATCCGATAGGGTTGCATAATTATATACCACATCACGCAGTTTCGGTTGACTGTAAATTTAGGGTCGTTTGTGATGAACGAAAATGAACCTTATGGATGCTCTCTATACGAAAAAAATAAATACTTAAGGGTTTTCAACATGGCGGCATGAGAGAAGAAGATTTATATTGTGGTAACTAATTGTGATATTGGGGAAGAGGTTTCCAAATTTAAGAAAATGTCTGCCCAAAATAACAGAAAAGGTGTGTAAAATATAAATGGTTGGTTTAGTGATCTTTAACGGACGCTTTGTGTGAAAAGTGTTGTCGGAGCAGCCTGATAGACCCAATTTTTTTTTTTTTTTTTTTTTAAAACGGCATTTAATTGTAGCCTGTATAATCAATAAATATATAAACTAACAAAAATTATGTACAACGGGTAATAAATGTTTAGACTAATACAACCTAATGCATAGCGATGGCAGCATTAGAAAATTAATGTTTTTTTAAATTTGTAATTTCTAAATTTGGGTTTCATTTAAATTGTACCAATAAAGTTTTCTCAATTGTACGTAGTCCTACGTTAAAAGGTCGTGTCTCGGATACAAGCTTGTCTGTTTTTTATTGAATAGGGGGCACTATAGTAAATACAGAATGTTCTAAACTTAATTAGTGTCCGCTATTTAGTCAGACTTAACTAACTTGAATTTAGTTTAGAATAGTCTTTATTTAGTCTGACTAGGGACTAGGGAAAACATGTAAATGTAAGTTCCAACCGAAAATTACCGTATTAAAATCCTGTCAAAAACTACTAAACACTTTGTTGGTTCAAAACAATTTTTCTATCTGGAAGTCTAGATGTCTGGATGCCTGTTTGTTCCCATGAAATTTCGAGAACGGTTTGTTCGATTTACATTTTTTTGTTCGACAATCTATTTCTATGGACAAGGCGGAGAATTGAAAAGCTTTAAAAACCTGTACGCCAAGAGGGTCGGGTACTTGCCATTTGAATTGATACAAAATCATCTTAGCAATTTTTTATAAATGGTAGTTTGAGAATTGAGTTGGGCGTTGAGTTTTGGCTTGTGTTAAAGGTTAAGTTAGGAATCAATTTGCAGGTTGAGTTAGGGTTGGGTTAGAGTTGAGTTGAGGTTGGATTAGGGTTTAGTGAACAGTTAGCCATTTTTTTTATACATATGCTGGTTTAAAGATTGATTTATGCATTGAGTTTACAGTTGAATCGAAGCTGTTGAGTTTGAATATTTTTTTATATATGCTGGTTTGTATTTTGAGTTGGTCATCAAGTTTACAGTTGACTTGGGGTTTAGTTAGAGTTGAGTTTTGGTTGGGTTATGCTTTAGTGTGCAGTTAAGCTCGGGATTTATTTGTGTGTTTTATTGACCGTTCAATGTAATTGATTTTTGTGTTGAGTTGAGAGTGAGATTCTGGTTAATTTAAGGGCTGGGTTACAGATTGATTGGAGGCTGAGTTGCGATTGGACTAGCGGTAGTTGAGGTTTACTTGGAATTTAATTAGATACGAGTCAGTGGTTAGGTTGGAAATTTATTTGGGTTGTGTTAAGGATTGGTTTGAAATTGAGTTGAGGTTTTGTGGGGAATTATCGTTGTGGATTTATTTCGAGAGACTTGTGGATTGAGTTGGAAGTTAGCTTTAGTTGAGTTCATATACGTCACTCACGAGTTTAGAGTTGAGTTAAATGGGCTGGCTTGGGATTTATTTGGGGTTTTGAGTCAGCATAAAGTTACACTTTTAAATTTTTTTTTTTATTTCACAAGTAAAATATTCAAAACAAAACTTATGATGATTTCGTTTTGCAGTCGACCTCTTAGATTACTGGGTTAAGTAAAAAGTAGAATTTGAAAATTAACGTGGACATTACCTGTGGTAATTCTAGAGGTAATACTTGAAAATTATCACAGACCGCAAGGAAAGTTTGCTTTGATTACTTTTGTATCAATTGATACATTAAAGAATATTTATATACCATTGCGTTAATAAGATGAATCTGATTAAATTGTAGATGGTATAGATGTCGTTGACATGGTACCATGTCATATCGCTCAGTATTAAATCCTTTTACTGATTACTGGTCAAATGGGAAGTCAATGTAAAAGAGTGTCTATTAATTTAAGCATTTTGATTATATGTTCAAGTCCACCTTGAATGAGGCAACTTACTTATAGCTGCCGCCAGGCGCATGGTGACTATAATTTTGTATAACGAGATTTTTCTTGCGAGACATACGTGTTTTAATGATCAAATAGTTTCCGAAAGATTATTAATTAAACGAGAATGAAAGTTAGAGGTTAGACAGTGATTAGAAACCGTACTAGTTCTAACCATAAACGTATGCCAGCTAGCAATTGGATATAACAACATATACTCGTATAGATAGGGAACTATAGTTGCAACGTATAGAAACTGAAAGGAATTGACGAACGGGCTCCACCAGGACTGGATCCTGTAAATTAATTAAAGTTCACACCAAGAAATTTACAAAGTTCGAACATAAATAAGTAAAACAGATTAAAGATTGATATATTTCGCCTACATAGCGGTATATGCTACTAGTGTAATGCATGGGAAAGTTGATGCGACATTTTTTAGAATCTAATGGGATGCATATAGACGTCTTCGATTAAATTCAATTAAATTATTGGTTTTAACTGTTTTCGATTCCAAACGCAAACGACATTGATATCGGTAGAGGCGCAGTAAAGGATAAAGAAGCCGTTATACTGCATACCTTTAAACTGATCCTTCTGTAAAAGATACGTTATATTTGTAATAAATATAGATATATACAGATATGGGTTAACCAAACGAAGAATTGTTTAGTATATTAAAATCGTAAATGTTTAAATGTAAATAACTTCGCAAGATTTATTCCATTACTTTGCAATGTAGGTCTAAGTAAATAAGTACTACATATGTAAGATAAAAATATAAAGAGGTGATCAGAACTTCGGTCATCAAAATTAACTCAACTTGCAAATCAATCCCTAACTGAACTTTTTATCTCAATTTTCAGTCAACTCAATATATAACTTCGCAATGCAATAACCAAACTCAAAGCCCTCCTCAATTCCCAGATAATGATGTTTAATTATATTTACAAGCGAACCGTTCATTATACATACAAACTCAACCCTCAACTACTATCCGATGCATTAGTAATTGTGATGAGGAAAATTTAAGGTAACGTTTATGTTTGTTGCCATGTAAAATCAATGAAAATTACTTTTTTGGAATTTTTTTTTCTCTTATTTAATTGAGTTATAAATAACGTTTCATTTGATATACATTTCATAACTAAATTCTCAAATCAACGCGACTGTAAAATCTTCATTTGTACCTTAACTAAACTCAGAACAACTCAAGCTGACTTTTAAATCAACCCTCAACACAACTACGAATAAATTCCCAAATTAGCCGCTGGATCGTACTCAACTAAAACCCAACTCAATTCAAACTGAAAAAAACCTCAACTCAACGTCCAAGGTAACATAGTCTAGCTAGAATATTTCAATGCGTACATGAACTCGACTCAAACACTATTTAATTTAACCGAAAATAAAAATATCGATATTGCTAAAGTTACGGGCCGACATATTTCAGCCGAAACATATTTTAAATGAAATGAAAAATTAACAAAACAACCTTAGAAACTGATATTTTCATGTAAAGTGTTTTTACGGTTGAATATAGGCTTATTTAGGTTTGCTATTTCTTCCCATACTAATTATAGGTTAAGTTTCATTAGCAAAGCCAAATATAAAATGTAAAAATTTGTATATATTCAACCCTTCAAGCGTCATGTCTGGAAAGTATTTCAATTAGTATGTCTTAGCAGTAGTTATCGCTAAAAAAATAATCAGGACTAATTTCATGCGGGGAGCCCAAAAAAATTCGTTTGAATGAAACGCCCATATAAAACTTAAAACTTTGAATAAATTCTGAAGAAATGTCATATTTGGAAAATTATGTTCCTTAGCAGTTATTATCCCTGAAAAAAATATTTAGATCAAATTTTATGTGGGGAGCCCGGGGAAATTTGTTTAAATTTCATATGAGCGGAAAATAGTGTGGTTGTAACTGCAAAAATTAGTTTGTATCCAGCCATAAAATCACCTTATGGGAATAGGTTCCTCAGTTAGTTTCCTCAACAGTTTTATACATTATCAACATTACAGATATTTTACTACTTTCATCTAACTTCAATAGCGCCAATTCAACACAAAAACCGTGGTCAATGTCGCAGTAATACCACATTGGATCAATTCATATGGCAGGTACTTGGTATTTTCTATGTACAGGCTTCCAAACGCTTTTCAATAATTTTTCGCATTGACCGTACAAATAGAGGAAATAATCTAAATCGAATAAGCCGTTCTCTATCCAGACAGACGGACTGAGATTTGTTTGGCTTTTTCTCACTGAGAGACTGTGAAAATGCCGAGAAAAGTGGTTTTGGACCAACACAATTTTTGGCTATTTTTAACAGGATTTCAATAACTTGGTTCTATTGGACATGCGACATGTCCTACATTATTCTAAACTAAACCTTACCATTAATATGTACTGACATTATTAATATAAAAAAGGAAATGTAACCACACTACCCTTTTTATTTCTGAAAAACTGAAAAAAAGGCAAACAGATTGCCAAAGGCACATTTTTAAGAACTTTGACAATCGTAGAGTGCATAAAAAATTGTAAAATAAAAAACGTCCGTCCATCGGTATGAATGTCTATTCTGCCAATCCTTTTCTATGGTTAAGATGGAGAATTGAACAGCTTTTAGAACCTGTGCCTCAGGAGGATAGAGTGCCTGCCATACAAATTGATTCAAAACCACGAGGTTATTAATACCTAGGTGGTTTTCGATTTACGTTAACCAATCTTTTATAAATTCTGATTTGATTTATTTGGTATTGCATTGAGGGTTGAGTTGAACGTTAGTTAGAGTTGGGTTGAGTATTTAGTTTGGGGTTGAGTTGGAAGTTGGGTTTTGTTCAGTACCTCCATAAATTGACCAACATTTGTCCCTTAAATGGTCAGTTCAGAGAAGTTTCACTATATATTTTTTGCTTAGAGTCCACGAAAGGCTATAATTGTATAAAATTATGTTCATTTTTAAATTAGTGAAAGGGAAATTCATTAATACGGAATAATCGAGACTAAAATATGGGCCGGAATTGGATACCCTACTAGGGACATACCCTTTAGATATTTTCAAAAAAACTTTTTTTTTTTTGTAAATTCTACTGATTTAAGTCACTAAATTAAATATAAAACTTACTCGTTCCGTTTGTGTTGCCGTATTAACCGTTTCAATTTCATTCACACTGGAGGTTTCTGTTGTGCATACATGATTTTTATCCTTCTCCTCCTCCAATTTTAAAATAAGCGTTTGCTGCAACCTTATCGTCCTATCTTTATCATCAATTTGTCCCTAAAATAAAATTTAAAAGCAAAACACAACCGTACAACATAAGCATTGGTTTTAAATCTTAAATCTTAAATCTATCTAAAGAATTAAATTTAATTATTTTTAGTACATTCGTCATGCGATCCAACGTATTTTTTTCGGAATATGTCTTAAACTCTACTTGTTATAGGATTAATAAAAAATTTAATTTACTTTTTGCATAATGTATGAGGATAGTAAAAATAATAAAATCATAAAAGATACAAAAAAACAAAACCAAAGGTTCGTGCATATACCTGAAGAAAAACAACCTGTCTACGAAGATCGGCTAACTCCTGTTTCGGGTCATCGGTCAGCGACGGCGTTAAACTTCCCGAATCACGTTCCTCTAGCGAAGTAAGCGCGGTTGACTGTTTTATTAAATCTAATCCACAGTTGGCAAAGAATTGCCCATGTTCAAATGGGTTGAGAGTTTCAGTCTGGAAATGGAAATATTTCATTAAACAAACAAATTAGTTTTTATATTTTACAACATTCAGAATCAAAAAAAAAAAATTTGGGCACGCCTTTATCAACATAAAATAAAGTCGTAAAAATAAAGCTTAGTAAAATATAACAAACAAATAAAATAAAACGGAAAAAAATCAAACAAACATACCCTCATCAATACATCTTCGTCCTATGGATGAATATTTCGATATTAGATGATAATAGAACATGAACATAAATAAAAATAAAACAGAAAATAAAACAAAGGAAAATAGAAATAAATTAAAAAAAAATAAATTAAGAAATTAAAACAAAAAAATCAGGCAATTGGAAATTATTTAAACTCAAACCGCATCAAATTCAACATGCGCTCTCATACCTCCTGCAGTAATCGCCTTAGCCGGACCAATTGTTTTTTTAAATGGACAACATCCTGCAGCATTGAATTTCGCACCGATTTATCAACGAGCACCATATCCTCAGGTACCTGATACGTATGACTTTTGTGTAATGGTGTCCGTCTCGATACACTATCCAATGACCGTGGACTATCCGAACCGGTTACACTTGGCGGTTGTGCTAAACGTGTACGATTTAATAAACGTGTTGCACGGGCTGGTAGTTGTGATCTGAATATTAAAAAACAAAAAAAAATTTTAGAAAATTATTTTTTTATATTTACGGTTTTACCAATGTAAGTAAGTAAATAAATTAAAATCAAATTAAACGAGGCATAAAAATGATTGCAAAATTATATTACAATTAGGTTTTTATTTTTGCTTTTACTTCACGCGTTAATAATTTATTGACCTTAAGCAAAAAAAAACTTTTTTTTACTATTTGCGGTATATTACGTTATTTCGCGCCGTAGTGAATCATATCATAGTGGAGTAAAGTAACAATTTATTACACTTTGGTGGATTTGTATATGTTTAAACAGCAAAAAAAGATCAAGGCTGGGCGTTCATGAAATTAAAACTATATATTAACGGTTATTGTATACAAGACAAAAGAAACACGAATATAGAGAAAGCACACAGTACGTCATATATCACTGTAAGTGACGGGTATTAAAATTCAATATAATATACAAAGTGGTATAAATAGATGGGTGAATTTTTCAACCCACGATTTATTAATACTTTAAAATAATAAATCATCTCTGTTTTACTAACCACTACTACTACTAATTACACCTCATGATTTGCATTATATTAAAATCCGCAAAGGAAGGGAAAGGTCAATGATTTCTCTCTTTTGTAGATAAATACACCTTTAATGATATTTTAGGGGATTTAAATTCCTTTGGGTTACTTAAAGTTACACAAAATACTGATTTTTATTTGCACACTCGAAACATTTTTACTACTTTCTCCCTCATTAAAATGTTGCTAATTATAGTACTGCTAACATAAAATGTTTACATTGCTATGAACGTGGTGGTATGAAATATGAGAAATAATTTTAAAGCTTTTCCATGCATGAAGTTTTATTGTAATCATCATGTGTAAGAAATTTTCTGTGAAGCTTATTTATAAATATTTCCTACCCTGTCTTTATATTCGATTTGCCTAAAACCAAATACGTCTCCCATGGTGTATTAAAAAAATTATTGATGAAGGTTAGTAAAACGTTGAATGAAAATGTTTTCTTTATGTATACCGTATTATTTTCGATGAATGAGTCTGATTCAATTTGGTCCAATCTGGATACATTTTCAAGATTATACTAAATTATCAGGGGAAATCATTCAATTTTATTTTTAAACATATTTAGTGCGGGAATCTAGCTCAAATATTTTAAACTAGTTCATGTTACGAAGTGGACATTTTTAGGTTTTGGCTTGTTCTTCCTAATAGTGGACAATCAAGTTTCGTTATTTTTTGGGTTGCAACTAATTTTTAGTATTAGCTTTAGTTCTAAACATTTCGACACTACCAATCAACAATGTATCATTTCAAAATGTCATAGTTTATTTTTTTATATACCCAAATATTAAAGCAAATCGTAACTCATTGTATATCAACTATGTAAAATGTCAAAGTAATAACGAAAATTAATTTGTTAGTCATTCTTTAATTTTTAACTATTAAAAATTAATATTTTTAATCAACAGTATGTTTTCTTGACTTTCATCATAATTTATGTATATGAAAATAATGTATTTTTAAAAGATTTATTGTGATTGGTTTAGTTTTTTTGATTATTAGTGTATGTTGCAATAAATGTTGCAATAATAATTCCAACTGGAAACATTACTATTGACGGACATATTAAGCACTTCGAAAGGCAACGTTTTTTTTTTTTAAATATTTTTATGACTACTGAGAATTCAAATATGTGTGTTGATTGTGTTCAAAGAAAAAGGTTGTGTGTTTTTAATTAAAAATGATGAGAAGAGGTCGGACAATAATGCCAACGGCATAAGAAAAAATATAAAGACAACTATAACAGGTTAATGATTTTTTTTGATTGTATTAAAGTGAAAATCGTATTAACTTAAATCTGTAACAAGCAAAAATTTGTTTTTTCAGATAACCGTTTGATGATTCAAATAACCTCAGGTGAAGGTAATGTAATAATTAAAGATGTAAATAGAAGTTTTAAGGCCAAACAATGATTTTAAATAGGTTCTAAACGACTTAATGTGTCTAAACGTCAAAGTATTAATGTTTATTGATGAATCTTGAGCAGGCAATACCGGATAACACCGTTTCAACAGACTAAAAAAAATAAAAAATCTCATTTTATTCTCACACGCAAATACAAAATCAATATTTGCAACGCTATTATAACTACAGGGCATACTTATATTTCTTATTCAATTAAAAAAATGACTTCTTGTTATGTCATTTATTTATGTTAGCTATACTTCTACAAAAATTAAACTATGACAATTCAGTATTTCATTAAATCCAGCTTTGAAAATACTGATAAACTATGATTTTTAAAAATTTTGAAGAAATAACTAAATTCACTCAATATTTACCATTATTGTTTGGACAGACGGAAGTGCACAACGTTTTCTCTTTTATTTAATTAAATTGTATCCTACAACAATTGTAATTGCGTGTTGTTAGTGGAAACCGATGCTGCACCATATATGGTTAAAATGAGGTAAGGTCTATCTATTTTGTACCATAACTTAATAAGTGAAACATGTCTTGTTCATGGGTTCGGCAGAACGTATCCGATCCATTTTCCCTGACACTGACACGTTTATTAAGAACTTAAAAAAATATTTTTAAAATCACCTTCCAAAATAAGCGTTTTTTTAAGATTGGCGCCAAATTTGCCACTACCACTACAACCTGTTATTACACAATGGGGAAGAACTTGGTTACGGACGGTAGAAAATTGTTCCAATTTCGAAAAGGGCGCTGCGTTTAAGAAATGTTAAATATAATTTTTATTCATTCAATTCTGTATTTCACAAGTCTCAATTGAAACTATAAATTTAAGATTTTAATATAAAAAATATCGGAATTTGAGACGAAAATTTTACTATCTAAATTTTTCAATAAACTTAGCTTAGAAATGGCTTAATTTGAAATTTCAGAAATTCTGACAGATTTCAAAGAAAGTTTTAACTTTAAAACCAATCTTATCGTATACAAAATTCAGAATTATCAAATTTAAAAACAGACAAAAACAGGTCAATTTTGCTTTTAAGAAGGAAAATACTAAATGTTTAATGGAAACTGTTAAGAGAAGATACCAACTTAGAAATAGGACAAGCTTAACTAATCTGTCAGTGAAAATTGTTGGTACCGGATTAATCGATTAAAGCAAATTTTATTTCCAAATTTTTTATGAACTAAGAAACAGAAAAAATATTCTTAAGAATAAATTTTAAAAATTTGAACTTAAAAAATTTTACAATTTTGATTTGATTCTTTTTTACATTTGCTTTTCAAAATCAATCAAAAAATGTAAACACTGTGCACCAAATAAATTCACATTTACAAATTTATATTCTCTTTCCACCAAATCAAATGAAAAGAAATGTTGACAGAATATGTGATATTACGATTTAAATTTAGCTTCATCGATTAATAGTGCCGATACCCACAAACGAAAAGTAACTGTAATAAATAATGTAATTTAATAATGAGAACTTATGGGTACTGTTGGCTTGATATATAATATTAAGACACATATATAATATTAGGAATATTACCTCTTAATAAACTAGCTTTGACCTTACAAGCAAAAATGTTGAACGAAGTAAACAAAGCTAGGAAAATGATACTTTAATGTTAATTCATTTTGTGTCGTGTGCCTAGTCCGACTAAAAACAGAATATTCTAAATTAATAAGTGCTCCCTGTACAAGAAAAAAGTGTAAGTATTTAGTCAGACTCAACTAATTTGTTGTTGAATAGCACTAAATTAGTATTTGGCTAAGCATACAAAATACAGAATATTCTAACCTAAATTAGTGTACGCTATTCAAGAAAAAATTATGTGTATTTAGGAAGACTAAACAAATTTTTCCTTGAATAGCAAACACTAATTTAGTGTCAGTCTAGTGAGATAAATAGAACGAGAAAAATATCGTAAATGTGTCTACGAAAGGTTATTCGCTTTTGGGCATCAATATAATAATTATTAATAATAATATTTTAGTTGACTATATGTGGCAACACTTTAAAAAATTGCTAACATTAGCAATTTTTTAAAGTAGACATTAATAACATAATAATGAATCACGATTTCCATCTCGATGATAGAAGTTTGATGGTGCCAATTTCATCAAAGTATGCCTGGTCTATTGTTTCAGAATGACACTTCAAAATCATTAATTGCAGCCTTTACATGAAAGGGCCCAATAACCATAAGAATTGCCAGAACAAACATGTTTGTTTTTGTTGTACAGTTTGCTTTTACAGTTGGTTGTTGTATTTTCGGAACTTTTTTCTGATGCAGAGCATGCTTTTGACTTCAATTGTGGTATATCTAGTACTGGATTATCCAGTGCAAGCGAGTTGCCTTGATTTATTTTTCTGAACAACTCTTACAAGACCATCTGGATCATGATGGAGTTGGAGCATCTTGTTGAAGTAAGTAATTAATCTTTTATCAGAACTAATTCTCCTTCCTTCATGTTGAGTTGTTCTGTTAGGTCATTTTTGGAGCCGTGATAGATACTCTGAGCTCTGATTCTTCCAAAATAGTTGGGTTAATTTGCTAAGTGTGGCTATCATTGGTCTGCCTATTAAAAACTGTCCTTGAGTTAATGCTGAATCATCATCTATGTCATTGCTAACCAGAGCTGAAGATGTTGAGTTGACCCACGCGTCAATTTGGAGTAGTATAGTTGAAAGTTCTTCAAAAGTTTGTTTATCGCCCTCAAGCATCTTTCTAATACATTGTTATGTCAACTTTAATCTGAACTGACATAGTCCTCCACAAGTGAGCACTTTCAGAGGGAATAAAATACAATTCGGTCCCATTCTGCCAGTTTACTACCCAATTCTTTACTTTGCTGTTGAGCTTGCTTCTTTATTATTTTACTAGCACCAACAAAGCTTGTGTCGCTATCGCTGAAAATGTTTAGGCATAAACCTCTTCCGTATTTGAAACGTTTAAATGCTGCGAGGTAAGCTTCCATTATTAAATCGCTGACAAATTCAAAGTGAACCGGCTTTCTTGCCATATACAGCGATATATTCTGTTGCAGCGCCCTTTGAATGGCTTCAAACTGATAAAACCGATGTCTACTCCACTATTGGTAAACGGAGGCGGTGGTAAGACTCTTTCAGTTGGTAATATTCCAATTAATTGCTGCAAGATTGAGGATTTCACTCTGCTACATATCAAACAATTATGGTTATAAAACGGATCGAGTTTTTCGTATTTATTGTCTTAAGTAGGGTAAAATGACCTGATTTTCTCCATGCAGTGTTTTGTGGCGTGCTTCTTTGATAATCAATTTCGAGAATTGGCGGGTTCTAGCTTCTAGGTAATACAATTAGATGTTTCTCATCTAGTGTTAGATTTGCGTTGTCTAGTCTTCCTCCAACTTTTAATAGCCATTCGCCATCAATAAAGGTGTTGACTGTTATTATTGTAGTATCCTTTGGTAAACCTTGCTTGATATTTAACCCATTGAACTCCTTTCCAAAGCATCGTTGTTGTACAATTTTAATGTTTGATTTAAATGCATTTTAATTCCTCTGCTTTCAGAAGAAATCCACCCCTTATTTTTGTTTTTATGGTTGATCAGAAACGTTATCAGTATGCCATGGAGCGAACAAGTTGTACTATAGGTTTCTTTACAGCTGAGACAAAAACGTGTATTGGCTTTTTCTTTCAGCGTCTCCGGATGGTGTATTAGTTTTTTGGGATTTAAGTCCCTTGAGGCACATTTAGCTGGATTATCGCTGGAAGCTACATGATGCCATTGAATTGGGTGCGTAACTGATTATATCTCTATTATCCTGTTGGCTACGTATGCTTTGTGATTTTGTGGTTCCCATTCTATCCAACCTAATATGACCATAGAGTTGGTTCACCGAAAGATTTAAAAGTGCTACCTTTGTTTTTGCAGCAAAGATGTGTGTTATGTTTTCAGGTTTAGCATAAACTATTGCAGTGTATACGCTTGGCAAGATGCGTGGCAAAATCCATGTAGTTCGATGTTCGATAAATTAAAATCTTTTCCCGATCGAACAGTTCATCTCGGTAACCCAACCATTTTTTTTTATGCCTGATTAAACATTAACATCCCAATCGATTCCGGAAGCCCTTAGATTTTAAAGAAGGATTATTGCTGTAATTTGTGATTACTGGAGCTAACCACCTCAAGGAATCAAAGTTTCTTGATGCTTCTGATTGTATATTACATTTTATTATTTCGGCACCAGCGTTTTGGCATTACTTATTAATGTTATCCTAGCGTTTTTACAGTGTTGTCAAGCTCGATTGGGTGGAGTCCAGGTTCCTTGAAATCATGTTGAGAAAGTTAAAACCTCCTCCCGATAATAATTCAAATACCTGTTTCTGAGCAATTACTGCTCATTTTAAACTAAGCGCCCTAGTCAAAAGGTATTCACATAAAAATCCCTCATGGCAAATTGTGATCCGACAGGATATTTAGAGGTCGTCCAGAGCTAGTTGTTTTAGGGTTCTTGTTGCCAGATATGTTGTGGATGATGTTTCGTATGTTACTTCATTTAATCTAAACGTTAGGATTTTCTGGTTATCAGAAGGTCACAATAATATTATAGTCGAACATTTTTTCAATATCAGCAGTAAAAACGTACCGGTACTTTCTCCATTTAAGTATAGTATTGTTGCTAGGTCATCCTTAATACATATTTGGCTCAACAAGCATCAACTTGTTGTGACAAAAAATCGTATCTTTCGTTTGCGTTTTAAATAGTGATAAAAATTTGGGGTGCAGATCAAATATAATTTGGTAGTGTGATTGGCCTTTAAAAGCTAAAATTCCTATGATATCTCAGCTATAACTGTTATTTTTGGCAAGCCCTATTGCTGTGCTGCGTCTTCCGTAATACACGTAGCTTGCGGCCCTAGCTCAATTAGTGCTCATAGTAAGTTGAGGACGCCATGGATTTAGTTCACTTTCACTAGTTCTGTTGCGAGTAATATATGATTACTTATTTTCCTTACTGTGTTAGGTGCAGTAACGTATTATGGCATCTATTACAGCTGGAACAATTTGGATGATCGTGCGACATATGTACAAACTCTAGAGATTACGTAGCATAATCATTTGACTCCTCTTGCTGCTATGGCTTTGAAATGCGAACATGTTTCAATTCTATGATTTTTTGATAGCATACGCAAATAATGGATGTAATCTGTGGTTTTGTTGTTGTTAGAAGTGCACGTTTTAGAGGTTGGTGAATTTAGGTATACTTCTGTGAGCACCTGTCGTATCTAGGAATTGGAAACGTCTCTCTAAGAAATCCAACAGCGGCGTAGGGAAGGGAGGATTGCGGAGTCTTGAAACCCTCCCTGAGTTTTACATATTATAAAATCATTACATAGTTATGTGTTGATATGTGTTGATCTACTGAAAATAATTTATAATTCGAACAAGGCAAATAATCATTGCCTGTTATTGGTACAATACATGTAACCTATTTTTGATTCTTCACATAAAAAAATGTAAACAAAGCGGCATAATATTAGCCGTGCTTTTTATAGATCTGTGTAGACCTTTTTCCAGATTAAGACGAAATTAGATTACCTAAGCAAAGTTAATTAAAATGTTAAAAAGACGGTCAGGTATCTACCGGTTTCCATTATTTCCTTATAGAAATTATTTTTTGTTTAAACGATCCCCCCCCCCCCCCCCTCGACAAATTTCTGGCTACGCCACTGATGTGGCTGGTTCCCCATAGTCAAAAAAGTATATTAACTGCAGCGTTTGAATAAACAGGAATCAACATCATTTAAAACTGTTTTCATCAGCTCTATGTTCTTAGTACAAATTTAATTTCGTAAATGTATCTGAACATTATGAAAATCTTCATCATCTAATTTAAAATTTTACGAAAGTTGTCTGGTCACAAACACTGAATCGGGAAGGTACAACCTTATACCAAGGTTATTTTGATTATTTTTTAAATATGTTTTTAAAATATGACCGGAAGAGAAACTATTTCTGATAAAAGCTAGAGAAAGCCATTTTGGAGTTAGACCTGCCATTATATGTAATGTAACCGTCCTAACTCAAAATTGACTAAAACTCGTTTGTATCACTTAAAAACAGGGGTGGCGTTATGGTAAAATAACGACTTTAAAATCTAATTTAATGATCCAGTCCTATATTTTTACGAAATTTGGCGTTTCAAATTTCAAAATTATTAAACTGCGTTTGTACAAAAACACTGAGATGACGATTCGTAAAATTCCAACTAAATATTTTTCTGGCTTTTGAAAGTTCTTTAAGTAGAGAATTTCACTGTGCACAAATAAAAGTCCTGTACAAGCTATTCCAAATGTGCAGAGCAATTTTATAAAACTAAAAAGAAATTCTATGAAACTAATATTGACATACAGCGATTTAGCTAAACGGGCTTAGTATATTTTTCGAGTTAAGTCTTAGTATGACATCCGCAATTTGTGATAATCACGTTTAAAAATCGATTTGCTAAACTTTCTTGATTTAGTAGGTTTCAATTGCGTAAATATGCAACCAATATCCAGTTATTGTCGTTCAAACATTAGACGACAATGTACCTGGGACGATTTGGTCGTCAAAGTTACAACACTTGGGTTTCAGTGGGAATAGTAAATTATCAGATGAACTACCATGAAGATGGAGTAAGTTCAAAAGTCAAATGATTGTCGAACAAATTGATAGGTGCTATTATGTTCAATCAATATTCCAACGAATTGAAAAAAATTCATACAACTTTCTGAATATAAAAGTGATATTAAATGAATCAAAATATGGAAACTGTCATCGCCCATTTGCAAACTGAAATCGTTGAGCCGTTTCATAGATGATGATGGTTCTCACAGCATCAAATATTATTGCCAAAATCATATCTATTCACAGTTGTTATTCCACTATAAATATGTGCGTCATCTTCACATGGGCCCTCAATCACTTTTATATTTAATTCGTTTAAATTATTTGATACCAAATGATCGTAAAGTTGTGAATAAATGCATTCGCTATTTTGGAGCGCTACCTCAAACGTTGAACCAAATTATAGCTAATATCCATATCCAATCATATGTTTAATATTTCTCGTCCATTCTGTGGTAGGGTTAGATAATTGTGGTTCGTTTCTTTTATCTCATAAACTAAGATCAGAATTTAGCGGTATTCCTTTGCCTTAGCACCAAGGCCATTCCATCTTGAGATTTTGGTGATTTATCAACATCATCCTCCTTAGCCGCTCGTAAAATATTCCACCACCTCGTTCGCTACATTTCGGTAATTTATGGGATGCGGCGATTAAAATGCCAAATACCATTTGAAATGTGGGTCAAAATGAATGTTGTTTAAACTTTCCATATCAAATGGATTTTCGAGCCCCTCCAGTTTAACATCAGGATATTTTTTAATCGAGCCCTCTCTAAAATCTGTACCTGATCTGATTTATTACACCTAATCCAGACAGTTCAAGATAAGGTTACTGTTCAAGATAACTATTGTATAAATTAAAATTAATTTGTTTTAACAATAGAGAAAATTGCAATATTTTGATAAATTATTATCTAGTGAAGAATTCCTCCAATTCATTTTTAAAAAAATTTGCTATAATCGAAACGAACCTTTTTGTGTCATTGAAGGTTAAAACTCTTAATTTATGAGTGCAGACATTTTCAGGAGGAATGTTGCATGTTTGACGATTTTTGACTTAAATTTTCATGCATGCAATAAAACGATGATTTTTGGCAATTTGAGCTTATTTATAATATGATTTGAATCAGCGGCGCGGCGTAGAGAAGGGGGTTTGCTTGTTAAACTCTACAATATATGTAACCTACTTTTGATTCTTCACATAAATTAAAATGTTTAAAAGACGGTCAGGTATCTACCGGTTGAACGCTTCTACCTATAATAACAAACTTAGCACAAAGTATTTGCCAGATTTTTACTAGTACTCTTAACCTGGATAATCTCTCTAATTGGAGAGTTCTAGGACGTCCAGGCGCCTTAATAATTACATACGAAACACAATCGGTGGGAAGCGACTAAATGGATTGGCATCATTAAATATTCACAGAGATGTGGTTATAAATGTAAATAGACGGTATCCTCGATGTGTTTAACCCCCCCCCCCCCCCCCCCTCTCGACGAATTCCGCTGATTTGACTAATTTGAGAAGCGCTAGTACAAAATCGTATAAAAAAAATGGTGGACGCCCACGACCTTTAAATTTATAAAACAAGGTTAAATATGAAGTTTCAGTTTGATTAGTTAGACTACTTGGACTGTAGGAGGTCACAGACAGACACTATTTCGAAAGGGGACCTCAAAACCGATATAAAAGGATAAGGTTAACCGAATTATTTCAAAATTTTGGGTTAATTGAATCAATGTCAACCGATTTTTACCGATTATGAAATTTGTACAAATTATTTAATAAATTTTTTGAAAATATTGTCAGAAAGGAATTAGGCTCCCCATGAAAATTGCTAGCTTCGTCAGCATTTCAATTCAATTGAGAGAATTCAAAATGTATAATCACGTTTGAACAAAAATACAAAAAAAATCTGAAAACTCGTTTAGTGCTTAGATAATTGACATCAGAATTTCGCAATTTGGGTGGATTTTCTTTAGTTTGGAGTGCAATATTAGCGTTCACACTAACATTGAGTTAGGTAAAATTTCCGAAATTCAAAATTTTGTAATTTTTGGAATAACATCCAATTCCAATCCCGGTTGGAATAGTTTGCGTTACTTGATATCTAGTTTATTGGAAGTTATCCACCTTACTCAATATTTTCAAAATTATTCGATTTTTTTTTTTAATTTTTTTTTCCGAGAACAAGGTTTTTTTCAGTTACACAAAAAAAAATCCAACACCCAATTAACTAATATTTCCTCTTTTTCTTCTGTTATGAAAATGCGACTTGTATGCGACATAATATGAATTCAACGACAGTTAATTTTGTTTTATGTTTACGTAGAAATATTTGTCATTCAGTCAAATATTTAGTAAAACGAAATCTGTGGTAGTAAAATATTTAATTCTCCCGTTACAATGTTCAAATAAAAAGAAAAATAATCAGCTTGCATTGATTTAGTATTATGAAACAAATCATAATTTCATATATGAAGAAAAAGATGAAGTATTACTTAACTGGCTGTTGCCATTTTATTTGTGCAACTGTTCATTAGCATTCAGATTTTCCAAAACTATTCTAGAAATCTAAGCTTTTTCGAGATTTCCAGGAATACCCGACATTATTTTGAGAATATTGCAATTATTTTAGAACTCTAAAAATTATTAAGTTTTTCGGATTATTCGATCTCACTTACAAATTTCGAACAAGACTCGAAGCTCAAGACGTTAAGGAATTATGTGATATTACAGAATTAGTGTTGAAATCGAGATTTTCGATATTTTCTGGTAGTTTTCGAGGATTTAAGTTTACTATTATAAAATATAGACTTCGATATTATTCGAGATTTTCAATATTATTCGAGATAATCTTGGAATTGAATTACGAGTAAGTGTAGCTCTACGAGCCGTTGTCATATTTGCAGACTTTTCAAAGTAAACTGCATGATATTTTTCAGATTATTAATTTCTAGAATTTTAAGAGTATACTAACTTTTCGAAATTTGCAAGCCGTTTAGTTTCATCTTACTTTAGAATTATTAATTACTCGAGAATTTTGATTATAAACTTTCCAATATTTGCCTAGCGTTTAGTTACATATAGATACAGTTAAGATTAGTTTGAATATTATTAAGTTACTTAGATGACATTTTTCTAGAATATTTTAGCTTTTCGAGTTCATCGAAAAAATTGGCGGATTTCGATAATTTTGAAAATTGTTCAAAGTTACTTGACAGATTATTACTCTGCTAGAGGAATTAGCCTATAATACGGGCGTAAACAAAAACAGGAAGAGAATATAATGATCAATTCTTTAAACACAACTTTTGGTAAGTCCGAATTGATCGGGTCTAGGTCAATTCTGGGAATGAATACAGTTTCCTTTTCTGCACTTCCCGTTAAAACATTGTCAATTATCATATTTGGTTTCAGCTGTTGAACAATTAATCGAGTTGTATTACAAAGACCACGCTTTGTACTAAGATTTCTTAATATAATTATGATATTCCAACAATTAAGTTCAATTTATGAAGCTGCATCCATAATGGCGCTAAATCATTTAAGAATTCTGTCAGGTAGTTCTGAATGTCTTCATGATTTGCAGCATCAATCGAGTCAATGATATAATACGTGTCGGGGCTTTCCGTAAAATGTGTCACTTCTTCGTTGATTTCACCATAGATTTCAGTTATTATAGAACCTTTGCACATGAGTTTGCTCGGAATTTCCATTAAGTCATCGGTAAGACGATGATTGTTGGTTAAAGTTCCATCGCCTAATTTAAGTAACCAATTGCTCTATTAAGGGTGCACTTATTCTGGAGCCTAAACAATAAACTTTTCATAAAGACCATGAAATTTTAAGTTAGCTTCAATAATTGCAGGCTGACTACCATGAGCAACAACAAATGGTATCTGATTTTTCATTATTTCTTTACAAAGCCGACCGACAGCATTCATAGCAATACCAGGTTCCATTGTAGCTTCATCCCATAAAATTAATTTTGCCTTTCTAATTAATTCTGCAACAATAGATGTCATTCGCATAGAGGACGTTGAGGTTTCTTCGATTGGTATAGGTAATTTAAACTGGGAGTGATAGAAGCAATGGTAAGCACAACGTTATATTCTTCCCGAATCATGTTAAGTAGTGTATTGTACAGATATTGCGTTTGTTTCCAGTTTGGCTCGTTTTCGGATGTTTTAAATTGCGAAAGAGAGAAAACAGTACACATTTTTAGTTCCTGCTATTCTATTTTAATGCTTCCCGCTAGCATTTTATTATATTTATATAAGATTTAGTGTTAACTTGCAGAGTTGCTGCTTTAAGTTGAGCTGTATCTTGATATATGTTCACAGTATTCATAGTTTTAACAGTCCCACCTTATTTCCTCTTAGGTAACATTCTTTTAATCACTTGATGATAAATTTACAAAATATTTAACTAATTTAAAATTGATGTGGGTCTCTTTAGCTTAGTTGATAGTCTTTTAATATTGTACTCAACAATCATTAAGTTGATCAATTGTAGAATTCCAAAAAAATAACCGCAAAGTCAGGTAGTAATAGTAAAACAAAATTGTGTTAGACAAAAATTAAAAAAAATATTTATTTTAACTCTTAGCTATAAGAACGAGCTTATGTGTACCCCTAATATTGCTAAAAACAAGATTTTGGCTGAAGAGACGCAAAAAAAAAAAAAATAGTTTTGGAATGTTATTTCTCTCTTGCATGCCCAATTGATAGTACATTTTTCTCTATTCAATGGGTACTGTAATATTGCCTATTCTTATGCGAAATTATTTGTTAAAGGATCTTGGAATGTTAATGAGCAAATTAAATTTTACATAGAGTATGACAATAAATAAATCGCAAAATCGAATTGGCTCCATAATATTTTCACACCATATAGGAACTCTTATTTATCTAAAATGCCTGTGGCATTGTTTTTAAACTCATTAGTCATCTATGGATTATTGTATTGACGATACAAAATCGGACTATCTTCATGCATTTAACAAAATTAGCAGTTATGTGACTGAAGCATTTTTAAATAAAAAGCTTATATGTAAGCTGCAGCAGTGGGAATAGTTTTATTTTGCAATTTGCTAATGTCAAACAAAATTACTTAGCCAATATGTAGAGCCTTCATATTTTTGTATTTGGGGTAAATTCCTTAAGTATTTTAATTTGATACCGCGTAGGGAATCCAAAACAAATATTTGGAAATTCCCTATTCCTAGGGTAAAATGTCGACTATTTTCTATTATTACAGTATTTGCGTTTCACATTTTATATAATTAATTATGATAAAATACCAAAAGTAGTGACTTGTGGTTTGCAAATATCATTGCGTTGTAAGTAAGTAATACATCACCAGCTAATGAAGACCTGCATTAAATTGATACTTCCAAGAAAACATTTTGGATGTAAGGCTGTAACCGCTGTTTTTTGTGTATTTGGGGTTATCTTCGAAGAAACAGTAGGTACGTGCCATATTAGATGTCGATGAATCTTAATAGTTCAGTAAATGAGTCTAAAGTACTAAGATACATCGTCATCTAATATGGCACGTATCGTCAAGATGACGATGTATCTTAGTAATTCAGACTCAATTACTGAACTATTAAGATTCATCGACATCTAATATGGCACGTATTGTTTCTTCGAAGATAACGCCGATAACGATTTAAATCTGGAATTTTCGATTCAATATTTGATTAATAGTTTAACCAATAAAGCTAATTACTAAATAGTTCAGTTCTATCACTAGGCTTCAGAGACAAAAGTATTATGTGTTTACTAATAATAAAAGATATTTTTCGGTTTATGATGATTGTGAAACAGTGTGCATAACTAAATTGGCCTTACAACTAATCCAAATTTGCCAGAATCGGTAATAGAACCTTCAGAATTTCCAGAAATCTGAGCTGTTACTAAAGTGGGAACTAAAACAAAGTATATTTAATATACTGGTCAAGATTTATGTTTGTATTACATATTCAACTTTAGCAAGAATGAGCCACAGAACCTCCACGATTTATTCAAATTGCGGTTTTCCGCTCTCCAAAACCTCTGTACCCTTTAATAGTGGGCTCAAACATAAAATATTGATCAAAATGAAGGTTTAGATTAAAGCATTTTATGGGTGTGTGGTCGAACGAAGATGAATAAAATTAGCTATATACATATTTAGAGAAGTCTGTGATGAACAATCCGATTTAGTTTTCCGCATTATTCCAGGCCTTACTGTAACTAAACTTTGTATCTGTATTTGAAAAAACCCAAATAATAAATCCAAAGTAAAAACAAACACACGTTCAAAAATTAAATTAGTAAATTACCTATATTGGTTTATCGAATTTTAGATGTTATATAAATTATTTGGCAAATCAATAAATATTTCGACATTAACAAGTGCTCATTAAATGTGAAGCAAAATTCTAATCGAAGAAAATTAATCACGATGCTAAATGGGCATGCCAATATTATTTATAGATTTAAAAATTACACAACATAAAGTAATTAAATTTACAAACAATGGTATACTAGTTGCTCGCAGACAAAATTATGATCAGATACTTAAAAAAATAAATAAAAATAAAAATGTTGGCAGTAATTCGGCATCGACTAGCCAGAAATAATTCCAAAATAATATAAAACATGTGGCGCGTACAAGACCATAAAAATAAAATCACCATACCACAGCTGTTTATATAAAAGATTGATAAAATCTGCTACTCTTATGTTGACAACTGTCTCATGATTATATCTGGAAGAAACTTGATTTACATGGACACAATACTATAGGAACTGTGTGGGCTATTTAATTAGTAACATTCATATTCAAATAAACAAAATAAATTGTTGTCGGACACTCTATACAAAATAATTATACTTTCGTAAAACACTGTACAATAAAATTGTGCACATTTAAAATCATTTAAAAGAGTTTAGTTTCGTCAAGGTGAAATATAAACCGTATATAATTTCTTTTGCAGCACATACACAAATTGTACATTACATTATCTATAATGTATGTAGGTTTATACGCGTGTAACATGCTGTTGATGTGTAAAATAATCAGGCAAAAACTAACCCACATACAATTTTTGGAGTGTATCGAGATCAACAAACAACACAGAAAAAAAAACTGCCAAACAATAATTATATTTCCGGTTTCCACAAATTACACTATAATTTGACAGATGAATGAAAATAAAAAAAAAACGAACAAATCAATACAATATCTATGACTCATATATTTTGTGGCAACAACAAATAACCAAAAAAAAAAAAAAAAAATTCAAATTGATAAAACTTGCCACGATAACACAAGACACAAAAAAAAAAAAAACTTAATTGACATTCACCTCATTGTTGTTATACCGGAATGCATTAGAGCGGCCTTACTCAAATTCGGTGAATTTGATCTTGAACGTGAAACGGTTGGCATAAAACAGTTTTCCGATGTTAATAAATCGGTTTTGACACGCCGTGCACTAACAGGTGATATCTGATTTGTTGTATTCATATTTTCACAAGTTGTAAATATTTTTTTTTTTTTTTGTAATCCACTTCCACCCTAATAACAATCACTTTTGCATTGATATATCATATCACACAATTGGCATAGGTTTGATAAGAGAACTTAAACCCATTTTTTTTTACTATTCCACAACGATAAGAAAATATATAATTTATTGATTTGATGTTTTACATCGAACACACACAGACAAAAAAAAAATAAATAAATAAACACACTGTTGTAGCTCAGTCAGTAAGGCACAGAATCCAAATGGCACACACAAAAATCTATATCCACAAAAAAAAAAAAAAAAAAAAATGTTCAACAGGAAAATTGCACTCGGGATAGTTTATTATTACTTCACAAAACCATACAAACAACTCTCATGAGAGATATAACGACTTTGTTTAGAAAATCCTCTTTAATTTAATTTTTTATTTTTTATTTAGGATGAGATCATAGATTTTCCACAGATTCCAAAACGTTTAGCTTTTTTGGTGAAAAAATTGGTATTCCCATTCGCAAGCAAAATGTTGAGAATCTGAGGAAAACTCAAAGACGACGAATTTTTTTTTTTTTTGCGTATATGCGCACATGCACTGTGTTCTTTATAATATGTGCTATAATGTTGAGTTGAAATGGTTAACTAAATTTTATTATTGTTGTGTCAGTTGGAGTTTTTTTTTTACCATTTATGTATGATGCTATTGTTGTTGTGTTTGTTTTTTTTTATTCATTTTTATCTTACGTTTCGTAATTTTAAAACTTTAAAAAGTACTTTTTACAGTACAACCCGAATGGTGTTAATAACACAAATTACTAATCATGGGTAACTTTTACTATGGCATTTACAAAAGAATGAGGCTAATTTGCGTGACAAATTTACATGAATATATACGGAATTTGTAGTTTATGAATTAATCCCTGATGTGTTTGTGTTACAGGAAAAGGGTACTCATGGTTTTATTGTTTCTGCTAAATTCTTTGCGTTATTTTACCAATATTAAGTATGTGCATAAGATAATATAGACCGGAAGAAGAAAGTTGTTCGTTTAAGAGTTTGTATCTGTGTTTGGTTTTCTTCTGTGCAGCCCAAACTGATTAAAGGGTGAGGCAGGAAATTCATATTTTTACATCTCACCGGTAAATGTTGCAATTTTTTATTAACCGTCTACCGGTGAAACAATAAAATGTTTACCGATAAATTAAACTATATCAAAATTTTGCTTAAACTCGTTATTGAATAGAGAAATATATAAGTTATACATCGCAAACCTTGAGTTGAGACGAAACGAAACGTGATTCATCTCCATCAACAAATTTTTAAAGTATATCTTGAAAATTCTAGAAAGCTCTCAAATATCAAATAAGAAAGTACAGTGATGGGAAATTCTATGCTAAGTACCGCGAAGTAAAACAGAAATAATCTGGGCATTGTTCAATATTTTCGAATAATCTAGGAAATCGACGAAATATCGATTTTAAAATAATCTACAAAATCCTCCTAAATATTACGATTCAGATTTATGCGTGTAAGGTCTACAAGTTCCCGCAATTCAAAGCTTAGCGCAGAAATAACTCTAAAAATGTCGAAAAACTAAAGAAATTTAGAATAAACTGCGGAATAATCTCTTGTAATGACTAATTCATTCATAAGAAAAGGTTCATAACAAAAATCTAGAAAATCCAAGAAAATTTCGAAAAATTCCGAAAAATCGTGAAATTTATCAAATTATTTGTCAAGCTTCGCTGTGCCGAGCTATTAGCTAAGCCATAGTTAAAGTTAAGCTACACAAAATGATGTACATCAAACACTTTAAACGCAGGCTCTAAGCTTCACGAGCACTGTAGAGCATGTTGGTTCCGAAACACTGAATTAACACCAGTTAACTCCACACTAAATTCGAATGATCTGGTAAATCTCAAGAAATAATAAAATGTGATCGAAAGACGAAATTTAAGACAAAGGATTATGAAATCCAGAAACAATGAGAGTATTTCGAAATCTACTAATTTGCAAAATTAATTTGGAATTGGAATTTTCGTTATATTTAAAATTGATTTTTAAAATAAAGGCTTATGGGTGAATTTTATTTAACTTTTATCGGTACTCAACAAAATCTGGTAAGTATGAAACTAAAGGGTGCCATTAGCCAACGAGGATTAATAATAGGTCTATCCGTCTCCTGGAACGACATTTTAGTCACAAAGCTGCTATTAAACGTCAACAAACGACTATTTACTTATATTTGTAGAGACCTAGCCCAATATCACACTTGGTATCATACAAATACAATATAAATCCTCTAATCCTAGAATTGAAACGTGTTGCACAAGAATCAAAATCATATTCGCCGTTTTTCATATTCTACCTTTAAAAATTAGCTCGCAGTGCTTAAGTCTGTACCGAGGAGCAATATACAAACAAATAAAACAAATACAATACAAAATCAGAATTAATGTGAATTATCTATTGTGGCCGATACGCACCCTCATGCCCACCATACCAATTTTTTAAATTTTCTATATCTCTTCGCCTCTCTCATCAACCTCCTCCGCGCTAATAGCGCGATAACGTTTAATAGCGTCCCATAGTAATTTGATATTTAGATTTATATTCCACCTGTAATACCAAGAGGATTTACAACTCAGAATAATACTTTAAGGCGATTTTATTAAAGCAATTCATGAAAAAAAAACTGTGTAAAAAGAACCGTGTAAATACAGGTTTTAATTTGTATTTAAAAACAAACAATGGGAAAACAGATCAAGAAACCCAAAATATACATAAAAGTTTGCTGTTGGTGTACCGTATTGTAAATGACTATTTTAAATTCTGCCCTCATTTTTATTATTTCACCTCTTGCTGTACATTTTATTGTAAATGAGCTATTGCTCAAAATAGAATGTGTATGCATGAGATGGAAATTGTTTGAAAAAATTTAAAAGGTTTTTCTGCCTAATGGAAGCAGCTTCATCATTTTATTTTTGTTCTTTTGTTCCGTTTACTCTGTTTCCATCTAGCATTGTACTTGTAGATTGAAGAACTGGCAGATTTTTTTTTATTTTACCTTCATTTTAATTAATTTATGTGTTGGTTATCCAAGCAGAATGATATCGGAAAAGAGGTTTCCACTGTACAAAAGGGACATAATTTGTAAGATGGTAATCGAGAATTTCGATATGATAAAAACTACATCAATAGGATTTCATAAAAAAGAGTCCATAAAAACCTTATCGCTTATCCTTATGATTTTCATCCTCATCATCTTCATAGTTTCACAGAAAAATGTAGTTTTAATGAACAGAATCGAGATAAGGATTTGGAGATCTGTATTTTGGCAAAATCTACATTTACCATAAATGGGCTGAAAAGTTTCCTCTGTTGATCATAAAACGCTTTTTATTTAATCTTCAATAAAATCAGTGTTGGTTGCTGGCCTAAATTTTCAGGCAAACCAATAAATCGATTACATTTTTGTTTTAGTAATTTTAACTTATTTATCAACAAATTGATTTGGGTGCTTTGAACAAATAAATTTGCAATAGGAAGGAAGACTGTTTTCTTCAAAATCAACAAAGGTTTTGCATTTAAACTACTCAATAATGAAACACTGTTTTCGAGGAGCGTTTTGTCCAATCCGCTTAGCCTGACTTCACTGGCCCATTGGCTTTTACCTTCATTTACACTAATGAGACTGCTTTGTCTACAAGTTAGTATATTTTACATTTCGCTACCTTTATATGTTTAAAAGATACAAAAGACATAGGTTCTTCGTGGTTGTCACCGCATGCACAAATCAACTACAGAGACATAGTTTTATTGCAAAATAAACGAGATAGATGGGGAATTTTATTCAGTACAATTTTGATTGTGTGTATTTTCTACGAAAAATTACAAATAAAGGATCACAAAAAAGTAAGCCACGATTTCACAGTAGTTCATTGGGTCGCGAGCATTTTACGGACTAGCCTAACAGTAAGACAAAGGAACAGGAAAAGGAATATTACAATTAGTTTACTATTGCTTTCGTAATTTTCCTTATTTTGTCTATTTTTTATTGAAAAGAGTCATTATTCCAAAAACAAAATTTGATTATAGGAAACGCCGAGAATATTTTGCTGAATAAACTACGGCTTTGTAGCCAAATTCACGAAAATCTCGAGTTTCTCTAAAATATCAAAGATTCTGGAAGTAATCTCGAATAAATGGAAAATATCGAATTAAATATAAAGTTCAAGCCTTTATTTACTAAATCAACTCAATGATAAAGACGAAAAATGTTGATTAAAAATTTAAGTCTAGACTATCTGCAGTAAAATCCCAAATATCTTTGATAGCTTTAAATATTCTCAAAATTAAAAAAAACACGAATTGGCTAAATCTAAGCTCAAACAATTTTGAATAATCTCATGTATTTCAACTCAAAACCAGTCTCGAAAGCCACGAAAATGTCTAATAATATCATGAGAACACCTCTACCTGGGGTAGGGTAAATTAGTGATAGATATTACACGGTTTTGAAACCAACCAAATAATTACCTAGCTTATACATACGCAAACAATTTCCTCAATTTAACAGTAAACGTATAGTAAGCAACCGGAGTTAGTCAAGTGAAGATACATAAGTTTAGGTTACTACAAACTCATACCAAATTTATCAAACAATATTTTCACCTTATTTCCTTCAATTTTAATTTCCTCGTGTATTTTAAGGTTAGTTTACTACAAAATTAACAATTCAGTGGTAAAAATAACTAAATATTTAACAATAATAAACAGTGAAACTTCTATATCAATGGGCACCTAACTAATAATATAAGAGGTTAAGTCGGAAAATCATCGATATTTCCAAATCAATAACCTTAAAAATCTCGAAAAATCTCGAAGAAATCTCTAAAACCTTAAATAACGTGAAGTATTCTCGAAAATATCGAACTAAATTAACGTACCTCATCTCGAGTAAACTCGAATTATCAAAAATCCCTCAAAATATGTAATCGAACAGTTTCTAAATTTTGTAGATACGCGATTTTCTGATATTTCTATTTTATTAAATCGATTTAAAAATATTTAAAAAACATCAAATCTGGAAATCCGGAAGTAAAGTGTATCAAATTCCATAAAAAACCTTTTACAAAGCCAATGGATAACGATTAACATTTGTAACCTCAAGATTTGCTTAGCACTGAGACTTTTCAAAATTTTCCAGGATTACAACTTTATTCAATATTATCTGAAATGTGCTATGACGGTCCAGAATTAGTGACAAATCCCTAAGTGTTTACATCCGTAAAACATTAGAAATTTCCAATAATATTTGAGTTTAACTTGGAGATTGGAGCTGAATTATTAAATAGCCTTGATTTACATAATCTGACTGGATGATTAGGCGCTTATTGGGGGGGGGGGACCAAAATTGACTAGAATAATCTACCATCTCTGACACCTTCCAGTAGGATGTGCATCACGTGAGCTGTTTTGGCCATGTATTAGGCAGTTACGTGATGGGAACAACTGTGAAAGGGGTAACCTGATCACAATTTGCCAGTGTACGTGCTGCCTTCTCGGGGTAACCACTGGTAACTAAAACCATTAGGCAGAATGGGCCTTTTGGGACAGGCTGCAGTACGACCGCTAATGGAGAAAACTTTGTCAAAAAACCCTAATCTAAGTTGGAACAGCATGTAACTAGCGTATTTTGGCGAGATGCATTATCTAATAGATCCCACAAACATGTTGTACTTTCGCCCCAACCCGATTTTTTGTTTGGTAAATAAATAATAAGAACCTAATGATGAGAACCTAATTTAGGGCGCGCTTTATTATTTTTTTTTTAATGTTGATTTTGGACGAACTGATTCTTTATCATTCGAATGCCAATCTTCTGTCGTTGCGCATATAAAATTTATCAGATATCAATTAGTGTAATTCAATAAGTTTATTGTGTTTTGTGGACAAAAAAAAAAAAAAATCAATCAGCCCTTTAATTACCGGATAATTAATACATAATAATCATTTAATCAAAATAGATTATTATGAGTGGGTTAGATCGCGTGATACAATTTTGCATCCGAGTTTAACGGGGCACCGCAAAAAAAATATACTCATTAGAGATTAATGAGCTATAATTAGCGTACCTGGTGGATTATTTGGATCATTGGTGTAAGTAGATTTAATAAAACATTAAGGAAAACCCCTTGCCTTAAGGCTTAAATTATTATGGTTTAGTCCTATCGGTAGACTAATCTAGTATTTTCTCTAGTATCCACTGATCATTCGAGATAGTTCGGTAAATTTGGACCACGCATTTTCATCTTATAACAAACAACACAATGTAGAACCAAGTTGCGGATTTCAGAAGAGTGCAACCCATTAATTCATCAGCGTTAATTTTTTGTTTGTGGAGTGCCAGAATACCTAATTAAAAGTGCCCCGATCGGCACGAGTTAGCACAGTCGAGAAGAACATTGGTTCATTTTTAGTGATTTCACATTAGTTGTAGTAAACATTTCATTTCTACCGCTTATTTTTAGTTGGTGGTGGGAAATTAGTAATTAATATTAGTTTTTAAAAATTTAGTTTATAGTGAAGTGACTGTTACTTACACAAAAAAATAAAAAATCAAAAATATATGTTTTAACGGTACATAAAAAAAAAAAAAAAGAAAAAATCAAATTGTGGAATAGTGTTATGGTGGTGGTTGTTTAGAAGTTGACACCTTTAACAATTTTTTATAGTTTTACAACTGTAATAAGGTCATCCACGAGCGCTCCTGGAAGGACATCATTAACAGCGGTGAGTTTTTTTTAATTATATACATATATAGATCCATTTGCTTGGGTTTGCTCGTATATTAAATTACATATATGTACATATGTGTCGGGTTGATCATACCTATCTTCCACAGTTCGGGTTTAAAACATATAAAATTTACTTGTTAGGTTATGTAGAGAAGGTTGCATTGATTTTAATTATTTTCGATTTATGTATTCATTAAAATTCATATTTAGTTTAAATAAAAAGTGTTAAATTTAAATATGGTCTTTTAAGTGATTATTTTCGTGGGGAAGTGGAAAGTGTTGAGGCAAGGGCGTTGAAGGTGATTAAGTCTATTTTTTGTTGCACATGATCGTTTTTTTAAGTTGTAATGCTGCTGGTCGCTAAATAATTTGAACTCTACCTACACTGAACTCTCAGGATCAAAGATTTTAGCAAGCATGTGCATCATATCACCAAGGAGCGTTACGAGCATATGCCGAAGTATAATTGCTGATAGGTTAATCAGTACAAAGTATACGGCTCTGGATACCAGGCACCCTCCAGTTTTATTTAGCTTTCCTGTAGTAAAGCTAGGTGACCTACAGGCAAATTTTGTATTCCCAGCAACTCGTAAGAGTAAAATCAAAACGGAAGTTGGGGTATGAATATCAATATACGGTAGTTGGACTGCCCTCCGAAGTCCTTGGAAACAAATGATACCGTCTTCTCATTAGAAGTACTTCCTACAGTAAACATCTAGGAGGGAGAGCAATGAGCCCAGATAGTATGTATCACGTACCGACCAGTATTATCAGGTTCATTAAGAGACTGAACATTGACTGGACGGATAATTAAGCAGGGCTTGGAGCCTTACAACACTAATAATAATAATAATAATACATAATCTGAGAAATGACATTTAAAGATGTTTGAGATATTACATTTTTTTTAGATTATTCGGGACTATCTGATTTTATTAAAAATTGTTCAAAGTTACTAGATAGTTTATCAGGAATGAGTTTCTGCTTTATGTTAAATTACAAGATGATCTATATCATGATAACTTCACAGTACTAATGGTTTTTGTATAATATGTAGATAACAGGTCCGCGATGCTGTCCTCTGGTCACATAACTGTTTTTTGGATGCTTTTGATGATAAACCTTCGCAATTTTTAGCTAATTTTAAATGTTTACATTATTTTTAAATATTATGCCAAACTTTTAGAATTTTGCTCATAAAAGTACAAAGCTAGTTGTTTTTAAGAAAGCAAGGTTGTTATTGTTATAAAACAAAGTTTTCTACCGTAAATAATAATTCCACAAGGTGTTCATGGAAAATCCACAACAAACTGAACAATCGGATACAAAATTAGAATCCCAGTTTCGTTAAAAAAAAAATTAAAGCCAGACCTGGCAAAAAAAGGAAACCAGTAGTTTAAGTACAACACTTAAGACAGTGAACAAAGCCTAAAAATTGGTACATCTGCATAACACTAGTTGGTAACTCTTTCTATAAAAAAATTTAAAGTGACTAGAATTTTGAATTGAAAATTTCGAGTTATTTGAATTTTGCGAATATTCAGCCCAAAGCCTCACAAACAGTGGTTATCCTCTTTTGCTTCATGAAACGAGTGTTAGACCATTGTCATGAAATTATCACACATTCACGTTGTCCCGACATTTTATCGTTTTAGTGGCAAAAATATGCCATTAATAACTGTGTAATTATTTGATAGTTAAAAACCGCAATAAATAACCCGTCGGACTTTATTCGGTTAATCGGTCAACTAATAAAGTGTGGATATTCTAGACCGATTTACGACGAGCTGAAAATTCGAGTGTTACCAGTAGTTTTAGTATTACTTAACAGACAAAATAGTTTTTCGCTAGGTCAATTATTATTGCCCCAGGTCTTAAAAATCGTGGTTGTCCTATTGACTTTGAGGTCATTCATTTCATCGGTTATTTTATATTACTAAAATTGCTTCTCGGGAGTGTCCAGTATCAATAAGAAAATTAAACGCAACCTTTCTTGTAAAATGACTGGAAGTAGAGCTAGTAAAATTTTACAATTGCATTCTAAGCTAAACAAATAATGAGGCTCAGAAAAGTAAGGTTTTTAGTAGAGCTAATTGGTTATATACAAATTCAAGAAAACGTACATGCCTTCATGAGAAGTTCACACCAGTAATTTATAAAGCAGGTACAATTATTATACGAAGAAGGTGGTACAGGTGCTGCGGGAAAGGGTTGGAATGATTTAAATAATTATACACCGTTTTTGTTTTGGTTCTAATATTATTAACTATATAAGAATTTTTCTTGGACGAATCATGTGGCAATATTATTGCAATGGGTATGGGTAATTTTAACCTTTAAATGGCTTTTGTTGCACGAAATCGACCAGTTTAGTATATTGTTAGTAGTAATTACAAATAAAACAGTGTAGACATGCCACATTTCCATGTTTTTATACAAAACTATGTGACAAAAACATCTATTCTGATTTAACAGAGGCCAATAAAGAGAAGCCCCAAGATGTATTCATGTATAGATAGATATGTAATGTAGCTTTATAATTTTTAAGCGTTTTAATACATTTTTATCTTTAATTTTGTTTTCGTGCTCTTAGAAAATTGTTTTCGAATTAAACTGTAGATCACATCCGAATTTACTGTTCGATATTTTTACAACTTAAATCAGCTAAACATAAGATTACAATTTAGTGGCTTATATAAGGCTTAGGATAAGGTTGCTCAAGTCGTACCTTAAGAAAACGTTCCCAGAAATCACCTAATATATTAGTAAACACATAATACTCGCCTGTATTTCTGAAAAACGAAAATGTCTACGATGAAAAATTTTCCAATGATTATGTGTATTACAATCCAGTACTAACAAAATTTTACACTTAATGTATAGAGAGGTCAAGGTGCTTAAAATGTGTGTCTTGCCACAGAAATATTTTATGTTATATTAACAAATGAATTTAAGTTTTATTTACAAAACAAACAAAATAAAATTATTTAACATTGATAATAAATTAAACGTGTGAAAAATTTTAATAATAAGACATCAATAGCGGCCATACATACTTTTAACGCAAAATATTTGCCTTCTATAGTAAGTAAAATAGATTAGTCAATAACACATACCACCAAATAGTAATAATGACTGAGATACGTCAGAAACATACATACATATTTCAACACAACATAAATTACAGGCTGGAGCAAAAAATCTGAATACATTTTACAATGAAGAAAATTCATACGACCACAAAAAATTCATAATCATTGTGTAAAATATAAGAAGCATCGCAAACAAAATTTTGCCCAAATATAGCTGGGTATATGAGTAAGGCAGCAGTTTAATAAGTACATTAGTAAAACACAATGCCTCGACACCGGTGTATACAAATTGTCGTTCAATTAATGCACTAAATAATATATGAGACAAACGCGAAGATCGTTCATAAAGCTCATAAGTTCGGAATTAAATATTTTAAAAGAAAAATAATTTAATTTTTTTTGTATTCGTAGATTTATGGATTTCAAACACAAACATTCAACATTCAAAATTATTTCAAAAATTTCGATACACAAAAGCTACAAAACCCTTGATAGGGAATATTTTTATACATTTGAAAGGATGAAGCTCCCGTTTAACTAATATATATGTCGCGTAGGTTTAGTGCTATACTGCTATGTATAACGGAGTGAAGTTTCTAATTTTAATTTAAAGTGTAGTTTGACACTGAAAAAAGTGTAAGAAATAAGTGGTAGAAAAAGTGTTTAAAAAATTTACTAACGTTAAAAAATGTAGCTACACCAAAAATCGTTAAATGATTTAACACAAATATCCAAGATGTGCTTATGTACTGACTACTTATATTTAACGGTTTGGAAAAACAATAAGCTAGTTAGGCGTACCTGTGCCATTCTGTTACAACGGGTTGGGCTCAAATAACAAATTTTCAAAAAGTGGTAACGACGATATGTTGCAATTTCCTGTAGAAATCAGTGCAGCAACTAAAATTAATCCGGCAATTTTAATTTATTGAAAACATTAGTTATAAACATAATTTTTGAAAATTTGTTGCTTCACCTATTAAAAAAGAATTACAAAAGGGATACTTTACATATGTTCCATAAAATAAATTCACTACACGAGCACATCTCTGAGATTTGTGTTAATTGACTTAGTGGTTAGTGCATTTCCGCTTCCAAAGCATTTTCTCAAAATTTGTGTGACTCATTGGTGGCCAACCCAAATTAGTATATTTGACAAATTTTGAAAATAATTGCAGCAATAAAACTCCGATTTGAAAGAAAGTCAACTGGGCAACGCTGTAATTATTTATGTAACCGGGGTTACAGAATAAATGGATGTGGGGATCACCGCAATAAATATTCCATCTTGAGGCATGTGGCTCGCGAGCCGCACGTCTCAAAATGGAGTAAAAATTGCAGTGGTGTTCACACTCACCCCCAGAGCAATAAATTCTGTGGCTCTGGATACATGAATAATTACAGCGTTGCCCAGTTGATTTTTTTTTCTAATCGGAGTTTTACCTCTAAAAATATACATTTCAATCATTAAAATCAACGCAAATAATTCAACTATGTACATTTTAACTGACTAAAACTACTAACACTAATCCTCAGTCCATGAAGGAATTTTAAGCACCTTAATTCCATGAATCATGGTCGTTTTCGTCTTTGCGCTATAAAATCAACAATTATCAATAAAAAAATCTTAAAAAATTCACGGATTATCTTTAGGCATCCCTATTCAAAAAACAATCGTTTTTTTTACCCGCAAAAAAATTTCTAATTGTATATGGAGCAACTTTCGGAAAAATTACAAAAAGTAGTTTTGGCCAGGACGAAAAAGACCCTGGTTAATTGATTGAGGGCTAAATAAGAAAGAATCATAAACTCCATACCTCCAAGTCCTTCCTAAAGACAATATATTTTATAAATAATTACCGTCCATGATGGATTGTCAAGATTGTACTACAATATAAATTGAGAAATTCAAATCACACAGTGCCATTTTGATATGAACCGTAGGGCCACTTGCAAACAATTTTTGAATGTTAACAAATCGACGAATTTCGCATCGTAAAAGGACGCTTAAATTTTTAATTATTAAATATTAATTATTAATTAATTATCATATTTTTGTGAATTATTTATTAATAATTAATTCTAAGACTCGTAGGGGCCACAGAACCGTCAACCAATTGACTACTGGCAAACCAGACGTTTCGTATCATTTGTTTGAGTGAAATGGATTTCATTGGCTTGGGCGCTCAATATGAATGAGGATCCCTATAAACGGGCTCTCCTGCATGAAAGATTGTGTGAAGGCAAAATAACGAAAAGTTTCGGAGAGTACTCAGTACACGGGAAATTGTCTCTGCAAAATTGGAATTTTGTTAATATTCAAAAAATATTTGCATGAGTCCTGCGGCTACAATCAAAATTACAGTAAGTGATTTGAATTCATGTGAGCATATGAGCACATCTCTGAGAATTGTGTTAATTGACTTAGTGTAGTAAAGCTTCTAAATAATTTTCCAAAAATTTGTTAAGTTTTGAAAATTTATCACTTTTTGAAAATTTGAGCCAACCCGTTGTAACAGAATGGCACACGTACGCCTAACTAGCTTATTGTTTTTCCAAACCGTTAAATATAAGTAGTCAGTATATAAGCACATCTTTGATATTTGTGTTATTTGGTTTAATGCTGGGGCCTTACCATCGATTCCGCCGGCGTTCGTTGCTGATTCGCTTTTGCAATTTCCGTACCACATAAAACGAGAAGCGAAAATATGAACGCTTTTAGGCGTTAAATAAACATAATTTCGGTACCACAAGAATCGAACGCGCTTCTTTCCGATGATAAACGGGGATATCTACGCGGTGTATTTTATGGCGAACAACAAAGCGAAGCAAATGCTTAGTACCAAAGTAATTTGGCGTTTTTAAAATTCGTTTTCACAAATAATATTGTAAGTAGAATAAACGAATGTTCGCTTTTAGCGTTGCGTTGTTTGTGGTTGGGTATTAATAAGCGAAGCGGAAAAATAAAAGCGAATAACAACGAACGCCGGCGGAGTCGGTGGTGAGGCCCCTGTACTTTCGCCCTCATTTTAGCATTCAAAACTTTTTAATTGTTAATTAAATTAGTTGAAAATAACATAATAACGTTTTGATTAATTCCAAATTTGGTAAGTTTCGACAATTTTGTAAAACCTGTTTGCATTATTAATTTTAAATTGAAATTCTAGAAAATGATTTTTTTTTTATGTGAGTTCGCGACCAAGCAACCAATCAATGTACTCTATTTTGTAAATAAATTTCCCCTTCCGAATAAAATATTTTTAAATCGCATACAATTCTGCTGAAAATTTTTCCGCAGAATATTGTCGCGAACTCGGACTCATTTAACGCTTTTTTGTGTAGCTACATTTTTTAACGTTAGTAAATTTTTTTAACACTTTTTCTACCACTTATTCCTTACACTTTTTTTTAGTGTAAAGCTACCCTTTGAATTAACGTTAGAAACTTTACTCCGGTGCCATGTATAAATCAAATTTGACGTTTAGTGGATTATAATGTTTTAGTATGAAATGGCAGGTAGGTACAATTTTGTTTATTAAAATTAAATTAATATTCATTTGAATTCGTTTGTATATCATTTAAATGTTTATTTCAAATAGTAAATTAAACATCAAATTAATTGTATAGCATTAATGTTAGTTCATCATAGATGGCAACCCTTTCGCGAAAAATCGTGAATTGTTTTGAAATCTACGCCTGGAAAAACATAAATTAAAAGTATTCTAGGCAGCAGTCGAACTATTTATAGTCTAAGAGCTGGTAGACAATTTTGAGTAGGTATTTGAGGCAGAATGAAAATTTGTGTAACGCTTCTTTAGCAATGTCTAAACACAAAATCAAAGACCTGGCTGAAGGGTAGCGGGGCATTGTCAACCTTTGATTTTTTTTAAGTTGCGAAATTTTTTTTGCAAAAAATGTATTTGAGGCATTCTGAAATTTTAATACCTTTTAGTTTAGTATTTAATAAAATATAAAATAAAAAAGCCAGATCATTTAGTCGGGTCTAAAATGTTGCCAGGCGGTTTCAAAGTTGAATTTTGTAGATTTCTAAAAAATATATTTGAGGCAAGCTAAGACTTAGACAGATAAATACGAATATACCTAAAAAAACATAACTTCAAAAAGACAGGTCATTTTGGTGGGACTCTCTACCTGCCAGGTGGTTGGCTTTGTCGTAATTCTACTTTGCAGTTTTCTGTTTCGCTTATTCTATTACATCTAGTTATCATCAACACTACTTCTAAAAATGTTGTTCTCAAAACACTGAAAGAAAGTTAAAAAATCGCTGAAGAAGTAGTGCAGTCTCATATTGAAGTTACTTACTATTAAGCTATTGCTAAAGTTGCAATGCAAATCCAAGCTAGTGAGCAGCCATTATTTGATAACATATTTATTCATTTTGGATCTTTCCATATTATCCTTGCATATTTCAAAGCTGTGGACCAATGAATATTGCTGTTGAAAGTGAAAAATAGCAAATGGATCTGTTGATTCATTCCTTTCTGGCAAGCACTTTAATAGATGTAAACGATTTCACCCACTAATGGCAGTTGGATTAGAAATTTTGCATTTTTAATTTTTCTTGAAAAATGAAAAAAATAACCATTATAGAAAATTTACGTACAGAGCTGATGGAGTTTAATGATCAAAAATTATCTTATGGTGCTTTATTACAAAATAGTGAAGCCTCAATCCTCATATCTTCATATCTTCAACATAAAGAAGCCCATTTGAATGGAGCTTATGGTAAAAAGCCTCAACTTTATGTGCCGTACATAAATCTCGTCAATTATTGTCAGAAGTTAAGCCACAGTATACGGACAGGCGATATTGATATATTTAAATTTATTTAACCAAAAATGGCCAATCTTTTCTTTGTCTTTAATCAGCCAAATAATTCACGTTGGTTGGTTAAATATCACGATATTTTAATTAAATTAGAACTCATCCACGATTACAAGAATGCATGGAAAGAAGTTATTTTTGAATCCAAAGAACGGACAAGTCATTCTGTAGACAGCCAATTGATCTGGCTCTGGAACAGACGATCAACGCAGATGCTGAAAGAAGATTAACCGGTGCAGCACTGTTGTAAGAGCCACGAGATTCGATCAACTGTTGTATCATATACATATGAGGCTACTTGTTTACGGAAACGGCAACATGTTGCAGCTGATTTGGAAAAATATAATTTAGACAAAGACACTAAACAAATTCAATTATTTGACAATGCATTTTCCAAATTTATGAATCCATTCGATACTAGCATCGACCAGCAACGACTTTTCAATATTTCGAGAGGAAAAGCAGCTTTAAATGCAGAACAAGATTTTTTGATAAATATTGAAGAAGTAGATGCAAAATTACGTGAAATGTTTATTTATGAATGTAACGAATCTGCTGATAGGTTCGAAAAATCTATTTCAAAGGTAAAAATTATGAATTTTTCTGCTTATATAATGAAAAAAAAATAGTTGAAACAGGTAATAAGGTTCAAGAAAGTAGTGTTGATGATAACTAGATGTAATAGAATAAGCGAAACAGAAAACTACAGAGTAGAATTACGACAAAAGCTCTTAAGAACTCAGTACATTCCCGACCACCTGGCAGGTAGAGAGCCCCACAAAAATAACCTGTCTTTTTGAAGTTATGTTTTTTTAGGTATATTCGTATTTATCTGTCTAAGTCTTAGCTTGCCTCAAATATATTTTTTAGAAATCTACAAAATTCAACTTTGAAACCGCCTGGCAACATTTTAGACCCGACTAAATGATCTGGCTTTTTTATTTTATATTTTATTAAATACTAAACTAAAAGGTATTAAAATTTCAGAATGCCTCAAATACATTTTTTGCAAAAAAAATTTCGCAACTTAAAAAAATCAAAGGTTGACAATGCCCCGCTACCCTTCAGCCAGGTCTTTGATTTTGTGTTTAGACATTGCTAAAGAAGCGTTACACAAATTTTCATTCTGCCTCAAATACCTACTCAAAATTGTCTACCAGCTCTCCATCTATTACCCCTTTGTGTATTTTGACTGGGCTAAGCCGGTTTATAGGTAGAAATTTGAATTTGTCGCATTTTCTTGAAACTATTATAATTCAAATTTCGAGGTGTTGTGAAATTTTGACCAATGATAAGATTATGCTAATTTGATAAATGTTAAATTTTAATTTGAACTACCGTATAGGAATGTGGAAGAAACACTTTAAAAGAGAACGAATCTTAAAAAAAAATTAATAAAACTAGACAAATTCTCAGATGTAAAGGTTTTCTTTGCAAATTGTTTAATTTTTTTAAATAAAAGCTATTTATAGATTTCTGGTTGATAAGCTTTTTAGCCCTTTTTAAATATCTTTCATACTATTCCAAATTTAAGTAAATATTGGTATAGAAGCTCGCCAAAAGCAAAGTTCTCCTTACTGAAATTTTCAGAAAATTTTCAAGTTCGTAAATTTCAATTAAATTAGTTTCAAAGTTTGGTTTAAATGTGAAAAGTTTAACATTCGAGGAATTAAATTTTTCATAACAAAACTGTAAACCTAAAATTAACCACATTTTAAGAATGAGGATACGTATTTAAACAACATTTCATTAGAAGTATTTGCATCTTCGGAATAAATATCTGCAATGTATGGATAAGTTTCTCCGGGTTGAGTAAAATTAAGCCATACGCTTCACCACACCTTGCAGTGCCTTTTGTGTAAAATATTCTCGCCTATGACAAGCATTACGACATTCCACTGATTTCACTTCTCACCGGTCTCGTAATAATAATGCTGTCAAATGCTAAAATAAAACGATTTTTCTAAATTTTTGTAAGTTGCCAGAAGAAAATCAATTTCATACAACAACAATTTTTCACGAAAGTTTTATATTGAAGACGATTGAGGAATAATTCTACACGATTGTGGATATAATCTGACAGTTCTTCGACCGAAGAAATTTTGAATAGAAACCTCCTTCCGATAAGCAGCTCACCTGCTGCGATCTTTATTGCTTCAAAGACCAATCGATTTCGATTAGAAGATAAACTTTTGTGCTGTTACACAGAACATATAGGACAGACAAATAGATTCAAACATCAGTTGTATAAAACAATACACAGATAACGCAACTTGAAAGAAGAATATCTTGTATTTCAAAATTCGTGAAATTTGATAGGTTGCTTATAGCCTGATATAATTTCAGGCTTTCTCAAATTCTGATTTAGCTAACAAGTATATCGGTCCTTTCAAAATCAATATCGAAATCAAATTGAACTTGTTTTATCCACAAATCTGGGCAGCTGAAGGTATACCTAATATCTATTGTGTGTCAAGCTATTCTCTAATCTAGTTTTTCTAATCTCTCTTCAAACAATGACATCGCACTTAAAATGAAAACAAAGAGTCATAAAACAATTTCTAAGATTACAGTCTCGTTTCTTTAAATCAAACCCTAATTATAAAAATAAGAAATTCCTGTTTCTAAGTTTCTATGCCAATGATTCATTAAATTGCTTTGGTATTTTTTTTTCATTCCATCTAATCAATTTATTACAATTCAAAATGCACTTTATGATTAAGACTGTGAAGTTTTTGTTGTTGTGTGCGCATTCTGCATGTAGCGTTTACAATACATAAAATTATAATTTATAATTACAGCCATTACATTATAAATCGAAAGTAATCATTTTAAGAGAAACCAAACTCAACACTGTATAATTATATTGTTATTGTTTACAGTTAATTATAGGTTTATAAAAATATAACCATAAATTTCACTTTATGCATTTGTAAAACAAACTATTAACTCTGATGAATGAACCTACACAAAAAAATTGATTGTTAATTAATTGATTATTTTGCATATAATGTGCGCGCGTGCGACTTTACAGAGAAAGTTCATCTTACTAATAATTCAAATTCACTTTCGTTGGTACAACGAAAAAAAAAATACTCGCACGTTACCTTTCTCAATCGTAATGACCATAGTTACTGTTAGATACAGATATTACACAACAAGAATCGTTTATGAAAAAAAAAAAAAAAACTGGATATGGATTTAGTTACACCTTTGTGTCCAGTAAAACTCTCACCTGAGGTAAACAAGTATTTTATTTTAATGTTCCCGCTTTTTAATTATTATGAAATATTAATATTTCAATTATAAAGCAAAAATGTAAAGAATATTATGATTTTTCGGCGTACAAAATCGGAACAAAGAGTAGTTGAATATACTTTTCTTAAGTCCATATATCCATTGTTCCATAATGCGATGTAGTACACTAATATATACATACATACAACAATAAGTGGTAATAATGTTATAAAAAATGAGTGAATTCTTTATGGTTAATAAACTTGAGAAATGTATAGTGGGGACCAAGTAGTTGTAATGAGTGCTTATTTATTCATACTTTTATCGCCTATGCTAAGCAAATAATAATAATGATGATGATGGTGATGCCAAATCAGCTGAATTTTACGGTACATTGAACAGAGCACCAGATTATTTTATGATTTATGATTATGAACGAAATTTTTAACAAAATTCAAGGTTTGGTACTTTTAATGAGATTATATCTCGTTTCGTTGTTGTTATGTAATTTGTGTTTTTTTTTATTTGGTGAAAATGTTTAATCAGCATCTAATGTAATGGTGATGGATGGAATATTATATAATTTGACTGAAATTATTGTTCAGACTTTTATATACAATATTTTGTCAATTTTAAGTTGATTTGTGGAACTATGTGACTTACAAATTTGAAAAAATATTTTCTAAAATTTGATGAATTCTAAATAAATTTGAACACATCTTTTAAATGTCGTCGTTAAAGATCACGTTACGTTTGATTCTATTCGGCTAAAATTACTATTTCGTTATCTCTATAACGGATTAACAAATATAGGCAACAAAAGCCTGCTTTTAAAAGCATTGTCATTAACTCCACAATAATTATCAATTAAGCTGTCTACAATCTCTCAACCTCTCCTAATTTTTAAATAGTTTTCAAGAATTATCAGTAGGTAATCATCGGCAATGATATTTGCTTTGAATATGGCTTAATTATTTACATTTTACCAAAGTCCCACTGATTTATTCAAAATGTCTACAACAAGCATGTTTCGGAACGTCAACAAATACGTCTGACTCAACATAATGTATAATTTGTGCATTTTGAAACATTTGTAAAAAAATCTATATAGCATGTTATATAACGTGTTATATAGCATGTTAGGTTAATGTGCACGCTATATAACATTCTATATAGCAATAATACTAGCATGTTACAAAAAATTAATAAAATTTTGTTACATAAAGAAGTTAAACAACATTTTCATGTTAGGGCGGGCCTATTTCCATTATGCAATACAACCACAGACGTTTCATATCATTTCGCTAGTTTGGTTAGTAATTGTAGCGTCTTTTGAAATTGTTAAAAACAAAAAATTTGTCGACGATTTTTTTTTTAATGGATAATGGGCGATCAAGCTATGTATGTTAAAAATGAAATGTTGTCTTTGTTTCTAACTTTCCAAGCTTTTCTGGAGCCCAGAGCAGCTCCAACTCCTTCCCAATTCGCGTTTAACGTACTACCTTACACACTAGCCAAATCAATAAAGTACGGTTTTCTCGTACGGAGAACTTAGCATACACTATTCATTCATACCGAACAGGATTTTTTCAAAATGTGATTCTAGGCTAAAATTTAAGGAAATTTTTATTCCACACAGAAAAAAATGTTCAAGACTCTTAACCAAACGGTATTCAACACGAAAAATAATTTTAGAGAAATTGATTGAAATTTGACCTCATTAAAGTAAACTGAATAATAAATATCTGTTGATAGTTCCTTTGGAGCCAAAATACATTTATAGTGGATAAACTCTAGGAAGTCAAATTTCGAATGCAAGAGGTATAATATTAACAGCATGGCTTGATTTAAACAAGCTTGATCACAATGCTAACCAATATTTCTCCACTGATACCCCTCAATATTACAAATGTATATCAATAAATCGATTCCACGGCAAAAAGGATTAGCAAAGTGATTGGAATAAAATACGGTTTCGGGCCGAAGGATCATACCAATTCTGAATATTATTATTTAATGTAAAAAGGGCTAAATGTTTTGATAACTTGCACTCCAACAATGGGGTAACCTTGGAAACATTCAAAAATACGACACTTCCAATGAGGTTTACTTGAAGGCGATTCCGAGTGGTACAACTATTTAAAAGAAATACAATATTATCGTGAGTTGTGGGAACCGTTATCATATATGGGTTGTATCTACCAAAACAACATCACTAAATGAATTGTGGATTACATTCAAAACTTCTATGACAGAAGATAAGTTGATGAATATTTATCTGAAAATGCAGCATTACCTACAGCAAATCGATTCAATTCTAAGAGCTAATGGTTTAAACTGCCGCGGAATCGGTCTACTAATACCGAATATGTTACGATTTATTCAGCTTTCATCTAACTAAATTGAACTGAATGTTTGTGGTCATTTAATTAATGATCAAACAAATTAACGTAAATCTAATTCTAAACGCAACCTCAAGTCAATCAGAAATTTAGAAAATTTTATTTAGAATTATTCTTCTTTGAAGCTCTTGGCGAATGTGGTAAGACCTTCGTTTGTTGTTTGGGAGCAAGGTGACAAGCTTTGGCAGCTTTGTAGACTGGAATAGCAGCATTACTATTAGATGGTGGAAGGATATTCCAAATAATCTTTCTATAATCTATAAACTCCAGTCTCCCAAACTTTAAATTTTTATTTTAATATCCTAACATAATTTATTGGAGATGTTTTCATCAATGTCAAGTGTTTGGAAGGCATGTATTTTATTTTGTCTACGGCTTTCCGCTATTTTATGTTGATGGGGATGATTTGACTTAAGAACAACTGTTTGATCTCTTTGTGTTGGTTTTTTAAATATCTTAAAGTCGTCTTTCTGGTCAAAGTACCTTATTAATAGATCTAGAATGTTAATTTTATTTACTTGTCCTAATTCTAGTGTGAATTTAATTTTTGGGTAAATGCTGTTCCATTAATCCATTAGTTTTGCCATTTGACAGTCAAACAAGCATGTTTGAGTACCTGTTCGTGACATCAAACGAGGCACCTTTACTATTTGTATGAATATCAACACAAGTTCGATGTTATTTTAAATGAGCTAACCTTCTCAAATTTTACATTGTTGCAAAGCATTTAATTAAAAAAAATGTCATACGTGGGAGCAGAAGCAAAATGTATCATATGATTTTTGGGCATGCTGACTTGTGTATTTTTAGCATACTTCTTAATAATAACACATACGCACCACACATAGCCATAAGAATGGCTAATAATTTCATGTCAGATTATCCGTTTCTTGTGTTGGTGGTTTGGCGTCTATTGGAAGGGGCTCCGTAAACTTCCAGTAGGCGCAGGTGTACGTACTGCCTCCTCGTGGCAACCACCGGTAACTGTAACCATTAGGCTGAATGTGGCCTTTGGTGACAGGCTAAAGTACGACGCTAAAGGAGAAAACCTTGACAAAAAATCCCTAATCTAAGGTGGAACAGCATATGCCGATGGATGAATGGCTGATAGGTTAATCAGTCTATATATGCGGACTCTGGATACCAGGCACCCTCCAGTTTTATTTAGCCTTCCTGTAGTAAACCTGGGTGACCTACAGGCGACTTTTTTATTCCCAGCAATTCGCAAGATTTAAATCAAAACGGTAGACGAGGCACGGGAAGGAATACACGGGAGTGGGTCTGCCCTCTCTCAAAGTCCTTGAGTCCCAATGCTACCGCTTTTCTAGCAGAAGTAAATGTTATTACATCTAGGAGGGAGAGCAATGAGCCCAGATAGTATGTAACGCGTGTAAAAGTACTTCCTACAGTAAACATTTAGGAGGGAGAGCAATGAGCCCAGATAGTATGTCCCAGCAACTCGCAAGAGTAAAATCAAAACGGTAGACGAGGCATGGATAGGAATATACGGGAGTGGGTCTGCCCTCTCGATGTCCTTGAGTCCCAATGCTACCGCTCTTCTAGCAGAAGTAAATGTTATTACATCTAGGAGGGAGAGCAATGTGCCCAGATAGTATGTATCACACACCGGTCGGCAGTATTATCAGGTTCTTTAAGAGCCTGAATATTGGCTGGACGGATAATTAAAACATCTAGGAGGGAGAGCAATGAGCCCAGATAGTATGTATCACGTACCGTTAGGCAGTATTATCAGGTTCATTAAGAGCTTGAATATTGACTGGACGGATAATTAAGTAGGGCTTAATGCACAAAAGATCTTTTAGGTCGCAGTGCGGGGTGGCTTGAGCCCCCACATGGCCCTCAAGTAATAATAATAATAATAATCCGTTTCTTGCTATATGTTGTAGCAAAATGTTACTTAATACCGTGGCATATAATAAAACTTAATTTGTTAACATGTTATATAACGTTGCTATATAGCTCGTTATGTGACATTTCAATATAAATCCACCTTAAGAAGCAACTTTTAGAATATAATTGTAAGACCAAACACGCCGAAAATTTTGAGAAGCTCGAAACAATAGCTAAATAGACACAAGACTCAGAGATGCAAGGTATAGTACAAGGATTTGATTTAAAACGTTTTTTGCCAGTTTTAGTTGAGTTCCAATACTCTAAATGAATGTCGATGAAACGTTTTGTGGACGGGTTTAAATGCGATTTTAAACAAGTTTGCCAAATGTATGGCCCAAATTATATAATCCAAGGTGACGAATCAAATTAAGCTTCTGTTACCTTCTGCTAAGAACTGCGTGGTTTTCCAATTTTGTATTTCACAAGTATTTTCAGCATTATTAAATAATTAATTTATTTACTCGAGATTATCGTCTTTTAATCGAATTCTCGTGAATTTCGAAAAACATCGATATTTTGGGAAAAGCCAGAAAAGAACATTAAAAATTTAAATATTTTTAATAATATCAAAATTATAGAACTAAAATTTCAGCAATATCAGTATACATAAGCGTTTATTTATCTGGAATCTATGTAAAATCAAAACAATCTAGAACAATTTCTTCTATTTTCGGAAATACCGATGAAATAATCTCAATTTAAAATATTTCCACAAAAAATTCGAAAAATCTCAATAAGCAATAAATTAATATCGAAAATCTCTAATCTGCGGGTTTCAAAAAATACCTTCCAAGTGCATAAAGCAATATGCTGGTATGACACTGAAGTCAATGGATCTCACTTGGATCATTTGGAAATTGTTTTCCCTAGATTAAACGACGCTTGATAGGTAAAAATATGGAGAAATGTAATTTTGCAAAGCCAAAAATCAACTTTTTTTAGAAACCAGGTTTCGTCAGAGGGAATTAAGCCGAATCCAGGACGCGTCCGATACTGCTATGAGGACACATTTAATCTCACCAACTCTGTTGGTTCACCCGCCATCTGTACCGGGGTTTGCACTAGAAGTTAACGCATCTGATATCAAAGTCGGAGTAGTGGTCCAGAGCATCTACTGTTGGGTGGTCGCTACTATAGTTATTTTCAGTGTAAAGTAGTTGACTTTGGCTCACCATCGTTACAGCGCGTTTGGCAGGTTTCAACTGCATGTGCCTCAGTGGAGTATTTCAAACACTATATTGATGGGTACACTTCACAATATATACAAGTATCAAGCCAATACACACCTATACGCGTTTAATTAAAGTCCAGGTCACATCACTGATTCTCGCATTCATAGGGAAGTACAGTAATGACATCCAACATAATTTGGGTGATCAGAGCGTGGTAGCTGACGCAATACCGCCTGTGGAATGGTTTTCGAATCAACACACAATATGTGACATCCCGCAGACGTAGCAGCGTCAAATAAAACGATGACGGATCAGTTTGTCTAGATCTTAGACGCTAGACAGATGTTAAAAATATTCAGACCAATTACAAAGAGCTCTATTAGAAAAAATTTACTCCAGTAAATAGTTGATTTACTAATATATGCCTAGAAGTCATACCACATAACTTTTAATTTTAATTAGAAACTACAAAATAGCGATTTACAATGATTGAGAGCACTGTAGCGAGAGAATGTCCCATCTGATCGGAGCAATTATTGGGTCAATTTATATATAATTTAGATCAACAGTATAAACATATATCTGATTGACATTCATTAACATAAAAAAATCGGGGTAGGCTGTGTCTTTAACACGGCCGTAGATGTTTTTCGTGATAACGTTTATAAGCGGTGCGAGAAATGGCACGATATATGGGTTTGTTAAATTAAATGTATTTATCTTTAGCATCATGAAATGAGAGAACAGGGGTTGTTTGCAAACAATTAAGTACTGGTCGATGGTATGAGAAGTACGATATGAAGCGCAGGGTCTCAGCGGTGATGTGCCTGATGAATATGAGATCCAGACAAGTGCCTTCCACAGTCGTCGAGGCTGGTGTGTTGGAGACGCAATCTAGGTCGAAGTTGCCCTTGATGAACTGTGCATGAATTCGGGTTTAGCGATGACATCGATGTTGAAATCGCCGCAGAGCACAAGAGGTATATCGGAGTCCACACTGACATATGGCGGTACGTACTGGCTCCGCGAGCATGCCTCATCTGCATTCAGTGCTCTCTAACATTGTAAATCGTTACTTTGTATAGCTAAAATTTATGTAAAAATTAATTATTTTAATTTACAATAAATTATCTGCCACAGATTCTTTACACACAAATTGACACCCGAATTTTTCTGATCAGATGAGGCGTTCTCTCGCTACAGTGCTTTCAAGCATTTTTAATCGCTATTTTGTAGTTTGCAATTTTAATTAAAATTTATGTGGAGATTAATTAGTTTAACCGCAGTTCATTTATGCACAAATTAACACTAGAATGGTTACGATCAGATGATACATTCTCCCATTAGAGTGTTCTCAAGCTTTGTAAATCATCATTTTGTAGATTTTAATTTTAATTAACAATTAGCTTTCTACCATAGTTTCTTTACGTACAAATTGACACCAGAATCACTCCGGTCAGATATGGGACTCCATGGTTCATTGTAAATCGCATTTTGTACAATACTTTGTAAATTTAATTAAAATTCTTGTGGAGATTAATTATTTTAATTTAAAATAAATTATCTGCCGTAGTTTACGCACAAATTAATACTCGAATTACTCCGATATGATGAGGCATTCTCTCGCAATAGTGCTTTCAATCTCTGTAAGTCGCTATTATGTAGTTGGATTTTTTAATTAAAATTTATGTGGTGATTAATTAATTTAATTTAAAATAAATTAACCATCACTGGTTTTTTACGCAAAAATTGACACCATCTGACCTCCGATCGAATGAGCCATTAATGAGCCATTCTCTTGCTACTCTGGTTCAAGCATTTAAATCGGTCGAAATCAGAGGTTCGCTTCACGGGTTTCTTTGCCGGCTGATGACATCATTTGCCATAATATGCGTGACACATAAAGCCAAAGGACCAATCTAAGCAACCATTAAATTAAAAGTAATACTTATAGCTGATGAGTAATTGCTTACGACCAAGAGGTAAATTTCGAATCAGTTTTCTGAACATGCGGTGTAAAACGTTATCACGTCAAAAATTAAAAATTATTAAAATATAAAAATTATGGAGAATGTTTCTCTGAAAAACCTTCTGCGATATCTCAAAATCGAACAAATATTCCACCGAGTTCAACAGATGTGTCGATTTGTGGAACAATTCATTCTTTCCGCAATTTGTACTTCTATTAGGTAACTGCAAAAACGAAAATAGATAAAACGAATAAAACTTTAAAAGCTCAAAACGTTCAATGTGTCCCAGAATCACGTCATGCGCAAACAAAGCAACCGCCGCATCCCTACGAGCACTAAGCGATTCAAGAGCTAACTGGCATCTCCCATTGTAAGGTGGCAATATGTCACGAGGCAAGAAGCGAAACGCATATTTAAGAAAACGCTTTGGAATGCTTTAGATCCTATCAGAATAGCTACGATAAAATGGTGCCCAAATGACAGCAGCGTACCCGGGAGAGCCCCGAAATCTTGCATTACAAAATCTTGCAAGTACAAAATCTTGCATTTTTTAAAAATCATGCAAATCAAAATCTTGCCAACCCAAAATCTTGCAGTTACAAAATCTTGCAGCTACAAAATCTTGCAAGTACAAAATCTTGCAAATAAAAAATCTTGAATTTAAAAAATTTTGCAGTTTTAGTATCTGTACCTGTCTTTAGTATCTAACATAATATTTATTGCGTATTCAAAAAGTTCAATATAATTAAAAACAATAAATAAAAAAAATTGTGCAGATGGCGATCCGAATAACTATGCGTCAAGAAATACGGCTAATATTAGTATTTGAATGGAAATATCCATTTTTCAAAATAACTAGACAAAATATTCTGGATAAAGAAGATTTAATCTTCATTTTCCAGAATTTAAATTTTCGTTTCTGATTAATTAAGATTTAATATTAAAATTAAAATGGAAATCTCTATTTACTAGAATTTCTCAACATAATATTCTGGTTAAGAATATTTAATCCTGGACATTTGATTTTTGATATCTCAAGCAAAATTATAATTATCATTATACAGTAGAATTTTGTCAATGTGATTTGTTATCTTGCATAACAATTTCCCGCGCGCGATTCTATAAATGTACGGGAAATTGTTATGCAAGATTTTGTAATACAAGATTTTGTAATGCAAGATTTTATAATGAAAGATTTTGAAATGCAAGATTTTGTACTTGCAAGATTTGGTAATGCAAGATTTTGTAATGCAAGATTTTATAATGCAACATTTTGTAATGCAAAATTAAGGGGCTAACCCAGCGTACCCACTATGTGATCCAACAAATGCCATATATAAAGTACGCAGTGTGTATGGATCTCTAAATTGCCGGCATTGCCTTTTCAGGAAGCCTAACATACTGTTAATCTTTGCAATGACGCTGTCAATATAAAAATTAAAAGACAAGTTAGGTGTGTAAGTCTGTACCAGATGCGTACAGAAACTGTGGCGGATAATTTATTTTAAGTTAAAATAATTAACCACAACATAAATTCTAATTAATACTAAAATCTGCAAATAGCGATTTACAATGGTTGAGAGCACTGTAGAGAGAAAATCCCTTATCGGACCGGAGCAATTCCGGTATAAATTTGTGCGTAAAGAAACTCTGGCATACAATTTTTATTGAATTAAAATAATTAATATCAATATCTTAAATTTTAATTAAAATTAAAAACTGGTTTTAGAATAAAATAATACAAAATAACAAGGAGAAAAAAAACCAACAAGCGATACATACTCGTAGCTTTAACCCTTAATAATCATTAATTTCAGTCTAATCAATTTAATTGTTAAGCACCTAACAAAAAATCGCTTAGTTTACTGTAGCATTAAGATTTAATGTACTTTGTAAATAAACATATTTGTAATAAACAAAATGTTGAGGGACCAATACACACCATAATACCAAGGTATACTTTTACAGATTTCGTTATTATCCTAAACTTGATATGATGTATAGAATTAGATTTTGAATTGAATGACTAATCGAAATTCTTTCATTCTGTTCAAATCATAAAGATTTCTTTATATAAACTTTAAAATCAATTCCCAAATTAAACTCCTACACGTTTATGCAGAAAAATAGAAATTCAACTTAATAAAAATAGAATTTTTCTAAATTGCTACAAAAATTCAATCATATTTCGAACTAACATCTATTTCCAATTACTGTACAGTACAAATTCGATCACATCAATCAATATTACATAAAAATCGACGTGTGATTAAGAAAAAAACTAGGTCATTAAATAATTCTGTATCTATATTTCATGCTATGATGTGGTGTTATTGATCTTCCTAATTGTAACACTCTATTGACTTATACCTACAATGTACCGCTTCATACGAATAAATCAAAAACCAATCTCCAGATTTCAATTAACGGATTTTGCATTTTGTTTCACTCAACCATGACTAAATACCAAAACAAAATATCTTTATCGATCGACTTAATGTCACAAGTCACTGCACGAATATATCTTTTGTTTCTGTAATTTATTTCGCTAATAAAATATCACAATTTTTTGTTTTGTAAATAATGCCGAAAAGTTCTGAATTTCATGTTTAATGAAAATAATTGTTGCGAAAGTTGGTTTTTTGTTCTTGTCTGTAAATACAAAAATAATTTTAAGTACAATCAATAAAAAGTATCGTTTTGAAATTAAATAAATTGCAAGAAAAAGTTTTTTTTTGTTTTTGTCTGTTAAGTTTTAATTTTATTACCAAACAAAATTTTTTATTAACCGGAAAAACATTTTTCCGCTTTTTTGTTATTTTTTCGTTACTAGCGTAAAGGTGAAATGAAACGTGAATGTGAACGAGTAACATTTTTTTTTTTTTTTTGTTGCATTATGCTAAATTTTAAAATGTCACAGGATGTAATTTTAGATTTATATATTGTATATGTACCAATTTAATTTTTAAATAACGGTTTTAGCTGTATTGGTGGGTTTTTGTTTTGTTTTTGGGGCGATCGACTCCAGTTGCATGTTTAGATAAAGATCATAAACATTTAAGAAATATTTTTGATTTTTGCGTGTCATGCTTGGTAATAGATCTTAATTATAGTGTTTTTTTTGTGTGTGTATGTAATACTGTGCATGCATGATTTTGGGAAATGAACTAACGGAATGTATTTGAAATGGTATGGTAAAACAGTCTAAAAATTGTAAAATATGTTAATTTATCATAAAAAAATTGAAAATATTTAGTAATGGTCGTGACTGGTTTTAGGTATTCAACCAAATCGAATTGAGATCTTATGTTTATTCTTTTCTAGACCAAAGGTTAAAAAAACTTCGTTGACGACGTGAAAATATTGACAATAACAAACAGAAAACTTTGACGTGTGTTATGATTTTTTTTTTTTTGATTTAATTATTTAAATAGGCAAAAGGTCGTGTTTGACTTTTGATTTATTTGTAACGAAAATATTATGTTTTAACTATAGGCAAAATGAAATGTTTGAAATTCATTCAATTCTCCTACAATCGATTGTGCTGTTGAGTGAATTTCGGGTAGGAGTTTCCAAAACTTAAGCTATTTGCAATATCGACTTCAACGCTTATAATTAATTTGAACACTTTTGAATGATTCTTTGATGCTTAAAGCAGTTTACTTTTAATAGAAAATTCCTATTTTTTTTTTTAGTAAATCCAAAAGTTTTAAACTTTTTGAGATCTGTGATACCATAAAAGGTTTAAAATGCACACGAAATGACAGGATTCTCCCATCTCAAAAACACTTAGTACTAATTTGCGACACTTTTATTTTCGGCAAACAAGACGAATATTTGTATCGAAATATAAAAACGAATCAAACTAGTCGATCAATGGGCATATTTCGGGCACCTGGGTCAATACGATTTTCATGAAATATTTTTGAATTACGCTAATAGTATCCCAGACAGATATTCCGAGACATTTTTATTTTCGGCCAAATAAACCAATTGTTAATATTGATTATTAGTTATTCATTTTTTCTGTGGAGTTTATTTTATTGGATATTGGATATCTTCACGTAAGATTAAATGTGGCTTTTAATTTTACTAGGGTTACCTGATTCAAGCTTGTGGGCAACTAGGGTTACCTGATTCAACTCTGTGCTGAGCTAGTAAATTCAGATGGATGGAATGTTTCCATGTTTTTTGTAGAATCTCGAAAGCTAACTGGAAATTTATTATTTGAATTTCAAACACAAAATCTTTCCAACGATTTATTTAACTTTATTTGAAGTTAATATTTCCGAAAATTGTAAGAGAATTTAATCCAGTTTCGAACTGATGAGCTTATGATTATGAAAAATCAATCTTCTCATCAGGCCGCGGCGACTGGATTTATTTAAACTTTAAGGCTTTAATTTTCCAAAACTTTATAATTTGGTGATTTAATTAGGAATTGTCAGAAATTTTCACAATTTAAACTGAAATTAACAAATTCAAAAAATTGAGTAATTTAACAGTTTGAAAGAGTTAAAATTCAGAATAGCCTATTGTCTATGTCATTCAATAAGGAACTAATTCGTTAAAGGTATTTTATTCTTTCATATGTTGGATGGTATCCGAACAATGATAAATCCACAAAGTGCTATTAAATTTAGGCTTGGACTTTTGAGAACTGAGTAAATTAGAGTAAATTTGGACACCTTATAGTTTTTTAACTATAACTCAAAAACTATGCATTTCTAGTAGGTACACCTTATACGAGTTTTTGTAGAGAATTAAATTTCCTACCGAAATGATACTTCAAAATGTCAAAAAACTTTTGTTTTAAACAAAATAAGTCAAAAAAACTAACACCAAATAAAACAAAAAACCGAAAAATTTCAATTTTTTGTTTTTTTTTAAGTTTTTGTGCAGAAAATGGGTTTAGATATAGGCATTTGTTCTCAAAACAGAAAGCTGATGTAATTCCCGTCTAAAGTATTTCTGATTAACGTTGGCTGAGATACAGTCATTCAAAGTTACCAACTACCACCTTTATACCATGTGATTTTAATTTTTCCATGCAAAAATTATTTTTATTCAATACAAAAATTATTTCCAGTTTATCAATGAAATACCTTTATCATTATCATAAATGTACCGAAAATAATTTTTGTATTGAATAAAAAAAATGTTTGCATGGAAAAATTAAAATCACATGGTATAAAGGTGGTAGTTGGTAACTTTGAATGACTGTATCTCAGCCAACGTTAATCAGAAATACTTTTGACGGACACCGTTTTGACGGGAATTACGTCAGCTTTCTTTTTTGTGAACAAATGCCTATACCTAATGAACTTAACAAGAGCATGTTCAGTGGACCGCCCTTTAATGAAACCGAATTGGTTCGAGTTTAAAATTTTTATTTTTCCAAGGAAACACATTATACGTTTCTTAATCTTCTGTTATTTTGTGATATTTCTGCATTTTAAATTCCATTGTATTTTGAACATTTCAAATTTTAAAATTTCATCGGATTTTTTGAATTATCAGAATTTTCAAATTCAATTTTGTAACTAAATTTATGCCTTTCAAGAAAATTTGGTTATGTTAAATTTCCCTGAAAATAGAATTTGTGAATTAATTTTCTTTTTTCGCATTTCGTCGAAATCTTTCTGCAGAGACATTCGAATAACAAACTATCTAAAGTACAGATTTGTGCTTTCGAAATTTTAAGGTCTATCGAATCAAAGATTTGTTCTCAGTAAACTTTGAAATCTATAAATTCGGCATATTCCAACATAATTCATACAGGGTGTCCGGGTTTGGGATGCTGATCCGTCAAGGGGTGATTCGTTGGTTCATTCTGAGAAAAAAATCGTATCGGGAGGGGGGGTCCATTTTTGATATCCTTTGAGATACAGGGTGTTTAAAAAATTTGGTTCAGAAAAAAGTACACTCAAATATTAAACTGTAACTTCCAAAATATTTATCGGAGAGCAACCGACTTAGTCTTATTTGACTGGTAATTTGTATAGGCTATTATTAAGATCTAGGTGGTTATCTAGCATCATCATCCGTTTGAGAGCTATGATGCTTTAAAGTAAAAAAAAAATATTTTTTTTTTATAAAATTGAGTTTTTCTCAAAAAAAACCGTTATAATTTTTTTATTTTTTTATTTAATTTTAATTTGCCATGATCTCCCCTACAATCTCCCAATACATTATTTTTACCCACGTACCATAGTTTTTTACGTATATCGATTATTCTCAATCTAACTAAGAGATGTTGAAGTGTTAATATTGTAACAATTTTTTTTTTGATCACTAAAACAGTATGCGATTAGCATTCCTTTGTTTAAATGTTGAAAAAACAAAAATTAAACATTTTCATACTAAAGTCTACACCTGCATGCATTGCTACGCAATACTTCCTAGTTTCTTACCTCTTTGCCTACAAACTTTGTGGGAGAGGTCGCGTTCCTGACGCAAGAGTATTTACAAATATTCATAGAAGACTGCGAGATATCATAACAACATCAAATACCCGGGCGGAGCCCCTTGCAGTCTCACCAAACCATTTGGATGTCGACGAAGAAATAATCCGTAATGTAACTGCAAATCCTTCTTTTAGCATAAGGAAGTTCGCAGTACAATTGAACGTCTCTTGCTACCGAATTCATCAAGAATTACACAAGGAGAATCTTCATCCATACCATATAACACTCGTTCAAGAACTATTAGCGATAGACCGCAATAAAAGATTGGGGTTTAATAATTGGTTGATGGAAAGGAATTTGGACAATGATAGTTTTGTGAAACGTATCCTGAGGCTGGATGAATCATAATTCACAAGAGATGACATAACAAACTTTCAGAATCTACACGAGTGGGCTGCTGAAAATCCTCATTCGAAAAAACAAACATTATTTCAGAACCGCGTATGTGCTGGTGTAATTGGGGATAATTGTACCATTCATATTACTATCGAGATTAAATAGTGATCGTTATTTACAATTTTTACAAAAGGATTTGCCATTCCACTTTGATGATGTTCCTATTTTAAGTAGAGTCTCGCACACATATCAACATGATGGTGCACCTTGTCGCTACGACAAAAATGTTAAGAATTGGTTAAACCAAAATTATCCAAATAAATGGATTGGAAGAAATGGTCCAATTCATTGGCCGATCGTATTGGATTTTTATGTATGGGGAACAATGAAGGCGCTTGTTTACTCCAATAAAATGAAACAAAAGTAGAACTCATACAACGAATCCACACAGCAGCACACTAGATAAGGAAAGAATTACCAAGAAATGAAATAACCAAAGGTATACTTAAACGAATATTAGCCGATATTCAATCAAAAGAAGGGCAGTTTGAGCACCTTTTATAACTCCTAGGCTCAAACTTTGTATTAGGGGATTGTAGGGCAGATCATGGCGAATTAAAATTAAATAAAAAAATTAAAATATTATAACGGTTTTTTTGAGGAAAACTCAATTTTATAAAAAAAAAATATTTTTTGTTTACTTTAAAGCAGCACAGCTCTCAAACGGATGCTGATGCAAGATAACCTTCTAGATCTTAATAATAACCCTAGATCTTAATAATAGCCTATACAATTACCAGTCAAATAAGACTAAGTCGGTTGCTCTCCGATAAATATTTTGGAAGTTACAGTTTAATATTTGAGTATACCTTGTTTCTGAACCAACTTTTTTAAACACTCTGTATCTCAAATGATATCAAAAATGGACCCCCCTCCCCCTCCCAATACGATTTTTTTCTCAGAATGAACCAAGGAATCACCCCTTGACGGATCAGCATCCCAAACCCGGACATCCTGTATATGAGTCTCAATTTGATAAGGATTTGAATTTTTTAATATTCTAGGGTCTGTCAAATTTTCAGTTTAATGCTGAAATTGTTAACCGAATTTTAGAAATATTTCAGGACCTATAGATGCACAATTTGAAAACTAGTTAATTGTTGAAATCTATAAAATCAATTGCCATATGTATGACGGAGCATCACTTGAGAACGGCTCGACCGATTTGGCTGATTTTTTTTTGTGGTGTTTGTAATTGCTAGGAAAAGGTTTGTATGGAACAAAATGTCAGAAATTTGGATGGTTCCAACTATGCAATTTAGATTTAGACTTCTGTGTAATTTCTAACAAGTTGAAATTTTTTATTTTTTATTTTTTGATAGCGAATGCCTTATTTATAATAACATAACTACTAAACAACCGCGGGTTTTTTTGTGAAATTATTGGGTGTTGAAAATATTATTTTGGTGTCTTTGGAAAAATGCCACCAATAAGGCTTCGGAATATTGGTCGGAATACGCGCAACGCAGGAGAAATATGTGATCGGTTAGTCAATGAGACCGATGAAGAGCGTAGGCAGCGTTTAGAAGAGAATAGAATAAGAATTTCTCAAGCGCGATCAATTATGACCCCGGAACAACGGATACAGTCGAGTTCGAGTCGCTCAGTTGGAGATAACTTTCAAAATAATTTGAAACGTAGATAAAACAGACGACCAAATGTAACAATTCGACATGAACGGTTAGCGTTCAGATACGATCCAACGATCGATTACGCCGCGGATGTATCGGTCGACTTCGGAAAGGTCAAATTACCACAATTGGCACTGCCAATCGAAGCATTTTTTGCAGAATATCCAAAAATACAACAGTACCTTTCAAATGACATCATTTGGAGCGAATATAACTGAAGAACCAGGTTTTAGCCCAACTTGTAAGGTAAATTCATTTTCGACTGCAACACACATCACATAACAAACACACTGATTCACAACGTTTCAATCAAGAATTTGTTTTCAATTTTACAGATTCAAGGTCAAATCCACCATCGTGCAGGAGCATTGTTGCCGACAGTGAATGATTATCGCAAATTCCTTCAGGTTTATTTCCTTGGAAATTCTGATGATGAAATCAATCAGCGTTGTGCTATCAGTCGTGCGGTAGAGCGAGATATTATTGCACAACTACAACAACTCTTACATAAATACAATGAATTGGTTACATTGTTCAAGACTATACTAGAAATGATGCCTTCGGATAATCACAAAATAGTGATCAAAGCAGATAAAAGACCAGCAGGCGAACATGAAAGACGCTTCAATGCACCGACGTTGAATAAAGTTGCCATTGTGGTTGTTGCCGAGGAGAGGATAGATATCATTTTTTTGATCAAGAGGATTAATCCTTTAACCGGTACCTATCAATGTTGTTAATCGTTTTTAAAACAACTTCAAGAAAGAAGGAGGTTTTCAATTCGAGTATATCTTTTTTATGCATTATTGTTAATCAACATCTCCGCCGTTTGTGAACCGACTTTAAAATTCTTTTTTCTTAGAGAGCCTGCATCTAAAAGGTCGTCCCATTTAAATTTGGTGAAACCTTTCTCCCATTCGGCCCCTATAAGGGTGGGAAAATGGATTGATTTTTATTTATAAAATTGTTCATTTTCATTATTCACAACAGGTCAAGAAACAAACAAAAAGGTAAGTTCGATGAATTTTTATATGCCTATACCGTTTGATGATTCGTCGAAACGAGGACAATCACATATTGAAATGCAGCAGACTGTTTCATCAGTTCGTCGTTGATATGTATGTCAAAATCGAGACGGAAAGTCTGACATTTATACGTTTAAATCAACAAAAATTGCGTTCGGAAGAATATAATGTAGATGGAAATGCAAACAATGTCGGCCGACTTACCATTTTGCCAGCGACGTTTGTTGGAAGTCCGAGGCACATGCACGAATACGCGCAAGATGCAATGACCTACGTGCGCCGATACGGTCGACTAGACTTATTCGTCACTTTCACTTGCAACCCAAAATGGATCGAAATCACACAGCTGTTATTACCCGGTCAATCATCCAGCGATCGTCACGACATTACAGCCCGAGTATAGCCAAGCTGAAACTAATTACCGTTCTCAAATTTTACTCACCTCATTGGTTGGTGACTTCATAGTAAAAATTTTTACTTTTGACAGAACACAAAAAAAAAATTGGACGGCAATAACACGTAAGACATATTTGCCCGTGGATTTCCAGATATGGTAAAACCAAATCATCTTGTTTTTATGTCGTTTTTCTTATACAGTTTGTTGATAAACAAAGAAAACATGGTTGCGTCAATTGTCAAAAATCAATTATAGCAATTTGCAACACCAAAATACATAGAATGACGCGCGCCGCAGCGCATACTACTCACCCAAATGAGAGCGAGAGCCATAATACGAAAATAAGAGTCAAACGACTCAATAGGTGAGGTGACTCTCTGGGTGAGGTGAGAACCATAATAGGGATGTTAATACGCTAAAGGACTTCACTGTGAAGTATCGTGTCTTCGGAGATGTGCGATGTTTGATGTACTCTGTGGAGTGATAGAAAAAAAAGCTGACTCATGCGCATATTCTCCTGTGGATGGTCCAGTAAATAAGACCGGATGAAATTGACGCCATGATTTGCGCAGAAATTCCAGATCAGGAATCAGATCCAGAGTATGAAGTTGTGACGACGAATATGATTCATGGACCATGTGGAAATCACAACCGGGAATCGACATGTATGATCGAAAACAAATGCTCCAAACGTTATCTGCGTGCATTGTTGGCTGACACAATCACAGGTAACGACGGTTACGCCCTGTATCGTCATCGCTCTGCAGAGGAAAACGGCAGAACTAAAACGTTAAAAGTCAAGAATGAGGACGTTGTAGTCGATAACAGCTGGATTGTTCCGTATTCGCCGCTGCTTTCCAAAACTTTCAGAGCGCATTGCAATGTTGAGTACTGCAATTCTATCAAGTCAATCAAATATGTTTGCAAGTACGTCAGAAAAGGAAGCGACATGGCTGTATTTGGTATTGCATCTCCTGATACCAACGATGAAGTTTCGCAATATCTAATTGGAAGATATGTCAGCAGCAATTAGGCGATTTGGAGAATTTTTTCATTCGCCATTCACGAACGTTACCCCACTGTGGTTCATTTAGCTGTGCACCTGGAGAATGGAGAACGAATTTATTTTACAGTAGAAACGCAGCGCAGAGACCTGAGCGACCACCAGCGACAACGCTGACAAGTTTCTTCGCGACATGCGCAAGTGATCCAGTTGCAAGAACACTGCTTTACTCGGAGATGTCGAGATATTTTACATGGGACGCATCATCAAAAAAATTCCAACGTCGGAAACAGTAAATGAATATTTATAGAGATTCGTGAGTTGCAAAAACGTTCAAGTATTTCGAAATAATAAAATCTATCAAATTTTAAATGTTTCTCTAATTTTGGGAATTATGAGAAATCTTAAAATTTACATTTTCGTGAACACGAGCTTTGGAAATTTATTATTTCTATTTGAAAATATCCGTGGTTTGAAAGATTAGTGAATTCGGTAATTAGCCCTTCTCACCATTTAAATTTTTTTGTCAAAATTCGACACAATTCGGAATATTGAAGCCGGTGATTTGAAATGTGGATTTTGTCATATCTCAAAATTTATCGAAAAATAGAAGTTTAATGTTCCTTCAATTCTGATAATTTTCTAATTACAAAATCCTTAATAGAAAGAGAAGTTTAGTTGTCTGTATTAAATCAATAAGATTCTTTCGGCTTTTTATAGACACAAACACAATATATTAATAATAATGGCATTCACAACATTTTCGACTTGTCAATCAGAAAAATGAAGAGGCCAGTCATTTATAATATATCTACCAAAAAAGTAGAAATATCAAAATCCCCCCCGTAATTTAACCCGAGAGTTAATACAAAATGTATTTTGACTCTAAAAATGAAAACGTTTCCTTGCGTTTTCGGTGGGTAGTTTGGTTTCGTACTGATAATCTCAAAACAAGAAGTTCGATCTACTCATCAGGTAGATACGACCAAACTACAAAAATACAATTACAACTCCTTACTTTAAGTATGAAGCAAGAGTGTAGTTGACTTAGCGAATTATAAATAAATTCACCAAATCAAAAAACAGTATTTAATACAGACAACTAAACTTCTCTTTCTAAAACACACAGAAATGAAAAGTTTTCCTTGTGTTTTTTGTTGTTGGAAGCGAAATGTTGAACGAATTTCCAACCGAATTTCTAAATTGGTTTGAACTACTAATCTATTAACACAAACTACTCTTTTGTGTTACGTAGCCAATATTGCCTTACGATATTGTCCTATGCCGAGTAAGATTAAGAACACTGGTTAACTGAGACTTTAAAAATATTTAAATTTCTTGTATCTGAGCATCATTTTAGTTATTGTTTGTAAACATCTTCATTAATCACACAAAAATTCAATTAGAAAAGCATATAGACAGGCTTTCATTGTGTGACAGACAAATTTTTTATGGAAAACTCATTAACATGAAAATAAAAACCAATTATCATTTACGACTACAAATCATGGTAAAGTGCAGGTTTAATGTCAACGGAACATGAGAGAGTTTAAAATCAAATATATTCATTACATATAGGACAAACTATATATTTCCAAATTTTATTTCACAATACGCAAACTAACGGTAAATTAATGTTTTATCCAGGTACGATATATTGATTCTTTTTTATTATTGATTGAAACCTTTTCGTTTTCCGCGGGCTAATTATAACACACACTTCTCGTGCTTCGTTCATTGAGTGGCGAATAAAACTATTGTTATTAAAATAAACGGTCGATAAATGAATCTTGCACGTATATGGTATATACAAAAATACATTTCTATGTTTTCCCTGAGGCACAAGACACCCGCACCATCGTCATCTTAATTGGATCAATCAATCATAAACAAAAAAAATTTTTTTAGCTAAAATCAATTTGGGTTATAAAATTGTTTACCCATTTTTCAGAAGTGCCATTTTATCGATTGCTAAGTTTATATCATTATCGAGGCTATTTGTTGTTGTCGTTGTCAGTGTTGAAATTTCGGTTCCCAACATTTTGTATTGTCGTTCGTTGTTATCTTTCATTTATTGATTTAACAAAACAAAAAAAAACAAAAAAAAATGTTTAATGTTGTGGCTTTAGTATTCAAATTTTATTATTACTATTTAATTATCACAGATGTTTTAATATTATTGACACAAAACTATAGATGTAACACAGATCAAAACATAACAAATCTGTAAGGTCACTTTCAAAGATTATATAAAAGATAACAAAAACAATTCATAAAAAATTCACTGGCATGTAATGAGCAATGTAAAGTACATGGTAATTGCTTAATTGGTTTGAGATAATTTTTTTGTGATGTAAGCTATTCATATCGCACACACATGATTAACACATTTTTTTCATCTTTTTTATGTATAAATAATAAATCATAACACAAAACAACAAAAACTTTACATCTTTTATGTAAGCAATCTTATGTTCAACTAACTAACAAAAAAAATCATTTTTTTTACACCACAACTACCACTAATTTCTTTTCTTTTTAACGTTTTGATTGTTTTGTTGTATTTCTATAGTTTATTTGAAAGCCACAACAAAACGAAACCTAGTTTACGTAAACTTAACAACATACAAAAAACATAAAAAATAAAAATTCCAAAAACACAACAAATATCAAAAAAAAAATAAAAAATAAAAGTTTTAAAGTGAAAAATTTTACAAGTGGATGGATTCTAGTATACAGACTATTGATTTTGCCGGCAATAAATAAAAACCAAAACCAAATTTATTTTATGTCTCGACATAAATTCGAAAAATGTTGTGAAATGAAAATGAAATCTGTTATATTGCACATAAGTCGTCGTCTGGCACCCGAAAATTATGAAAATCCGAATGAGAAAATCACTGTGCTTGTACCAACACAAAACAATAACGAAATTTCCCCACTAAAAACGAAAGTCACATATTCATAAACACACATATCATCAAAAATAGGGGAATCTCAAATTCATTCATATATACACGAATCGTTTCGATCGATTTGATTTCGGAAATTTATTTTTGTGATTCTCTCAGCATTATAAGAAATTGTTTTTACCCCACTTTAGAGCGAACCAAATCATAAATACAAAACTTAAAATTAGAAAGCAGAGGAGTAGTTATTGTACCCACTGAAAACCTTCCTCTGTATAAATAAACATGCCTAAGAGTTTTCAAGTTTTTCCACTTATACAAACACAGTGGGTTGGGACAAAATCATGTTGTGAAGTGGAATTTAGTTTTGGGAAATTTGATTATAGGAAATCATGTCCGCACCTAGTTATATAGAAAAATAATTTTGAGACGGATTTGATTTTTAGGGAAATTCGTGTTGATTTTAGATTACCGCGTTATATTCAAATGGAAATACTTAAAGGTAATTATAATCTTTTTGGAAATGGGATTGGTTCACCTTGAAATTATTCGTCTATATAAACCAATATTAAGTAAAATCCTTTGGGATTCATTTAGATAATTCATTGTTTTTACTACTATGAATGTGGGTCTAGTTTCAACCCTAATTCATTTTTCTCGGATTAATTTCTGTTGTAATATAGTGGCCATATTCATGACATAAAAAAATGGTGTGAGCCCTCACAATACAAGTGGAACTAAATTGGCCATATTTTTTGAGAACGCAAAATCATTTGAGAATCCCATTTCAACGGAACTTTATTGATTCCGCCGATGTCCGTTGTAGTGAGGTTTCTCCATATTATTGGGTATAATGTGTGTTTACTATCCATTGTAATGCTATAAAAGTTTCACTTCAAAAATAGCTTCGAAGCAAAGCTGAATTTGTACAACCGCAATGCTATCAGAGAAGTGTTCGTCACAAACTCAGCTCTATACAACATCATACTGAGGGGGCAGAACAGTTGGCAAAAGATTTTCTTATAATTCAGCAATTGCCGGTGGGAGGCCAGTTGGTCAGGAAATAAATCAAATCATAGGCGCATTATCGTAGGAAATCGTTGTAGCCCTTTGGCTTTGATCTTTGAATTATAAAATTTATTTTTCAAGTTCTTATTTAACTAACGGTTTCCAGCCTTACTTAATATATGAATCGCGTTTTTAGAATATTTAGAGACTGGCGACGAAAATTCCTTGAGTGTAAATTAAATCTGAAAATGTCGTTTGTATTGTATTTAAATGCAGAATTTAATTGTTGGCCCTGATTGGCTATAAATAGTCAATAATGTAAATCGTTATGTCTGCGACGGTTAGAAAAATTAGACTACCGGAATTTACTACGACTTGTGGAATGTTCGATCAATTTGATCTCAATCGAATAAAAGCATGACTAACAAAATCTTCATATGAAACGGAACGTTTTTTTTTTTTGAAGGAACTACTATAATTAAATGTCTTTACTAAAATTTAGTTCTATATTGGAACCCATGCCATGAGTCTATAAAATAAAATCTATAACTGTTTTTTTCCAGACAAACAGTGTTTGTATAGAAAAATAACGAGGATATGAGCCTATAGGAAAAAAACGACATATAGGATCTTCCTTGTTTAAGATCCTTAATTCCCATCCAATCCAGGTATCTAATCGTCAGAGATATCGCCAAACGTGTCCGAAGTTCAGCAAGACATCTGAATGTTGTGTAGGATGAATGGCCGATTTTTTCAGGACCTCGGTATATTCACTTAACTAATTTTCTTTAAAGAAAATGCATCAAATTTGTCCTAAGTTTATCTGTAGTTATCCTAAATTGTCGTAAATAAGTCCGAAGTTTTTTTCTAATGTGTTAGTGTACAAGTTTCGTTATTACGAATTTAACTAATTCATATTGAAATAATACAAACCATGTTTAAGTTTATTTATTCCTACAGAACAAATTTAATTTTTTTCTGTGGCGGGATATATTCTGATGGTGCCTGATTAAAATCAGATAATTTTCTATTAACTGAAAAACTGGCAGAAAACCTTTATTTGATACACTTTCGAATAATATATCGAATATAAGTATAAGTGATTTTCAAAATTTTCTTGGAAAAATCCTAGAATGCGGTCACTAAAATGTCCTGCAGAAGGTCTTACCTATTCTAGAAAAAATTCAATTTTTAAAAAAGTGGGGATTGTGGTGCTTAGATCAACGATGTTCAAAAATGTGTTCGCGATTTTTCATTTTTTTAGCAAATCAAAGGAAGCAGCCAGCAAATTTTCTAATATTCTGACTTTTCATAAGTTCTTAGCTATTCGAAAAATATTTTACCGCTTCCCAAGATTTCCTCAAGTAAATTTGGGGAAAAATATTCGATATGTTATTCGGTAACATCCCAATTCCCACTTTTATAAAAGGTGAAATATTTGTAGAATAAAAGACCTTCTGACAGCTTGTAGCTGTATGACATTTTCGTGATCACTTTCTTGTATTTTCTCAAGAAAATTCGGAAACTCACTGATACTTACATTCGATATATTATTCGAAAATTTTTCAGTTTTTAGAAAATTATCTGGTTTAACGCAGGAATCGTCAGAATATACATGCCATAGAAAAAAATCTAAATTTGTTCTGTAAGTGTAATTAAACTTAAAATAATTTTTATTATTTCAATATGAATGAAATAAATTCGGATTAAAGAAACTTTTACACTAACACATTTATAAAAACTTAGGACATACTTAGTACAACTTAGAACAACTTTAGGTAAATTACGATAAATTTCACGAACGTATATAAATAATTTACGTGGCAGTTACATTTTGATTTTTGCGAAGTAAAACTAATAACGGTGCATTCCAACCTCGAATTTTGATAAAATGTTTCTTGAATATTACAAACACTTCTTTCTAATCATCAATTTCAAAGAATAGTTTTCGAATAGTGGACGACATATTGGTTACGTAAATGTGGTTTGGGGATTTTTTTTTTATGTAGTTTGTGGTTGTCTCGTTTGATCACTTCATTAGGTTCTATCTTATTCCAAGTTACGACATGTTATACTTTTCTAAATTTTTCCGCTAAAAATATCTTTACGATCCAAATTTAGTTTTTTCACCCGAATTAAAATTTCTAAAGATATCGCCATTTTGTAAACTTTTAATGAATAAACAAATTTAAGGTTTTGCGTACAGGATTCGAAATGTCGCAAAATAATTACAAAAACTATTTTTGTGAATGAAAATAGTATACGTAACAAATACGATCGTATAGTAAGTCTCATTAAATCAGTAGGTAGTGTGATTCACGTAGTCGCTGTCACAGAAACTTGGCTTTACGAGAATGAAAATAGATTTTATGAAATTTCGGGATATACTAGTTATCATTCTGATAGACCAGAAGTAGCTAACATTGGTAGAGGTGGAGGTGCAAGTCTCTGTATTAAGGATGATTTATCGGGAAGTATTGTGAACAAGATAGACATGGATGGAACACAATTGATTTCGGTTAAGATAATTGAAGCTAAATTTAATGTGGTACGTTTTTATCGATCACAGTTAGTTACAAATTCTTCTTTACTAGAATTTATGGAAACACATTTGCCACAGTGTAAAAATAGCCTTCTACTCGGTGATTTTAATTTAAATATTCTAGACACTACTGAAATATGTACCAAGTTATATATAGAGATGAAGACTATCAAGGGAAATAGTACGCTCAAATCTTTGTCAATATATCAGCCTAGATGAGTTAACATCTGAATTAAGCAGAATTATTTCAAGTAATAAAACAACGATTTTTAGTTAATAACAAATCACGGCAGCCCTGGATGACCAGCGAAATTGTATCCTTAATAAAAAAAGCAGTCATTTTATCAATTGGCGCGGCAATTTCCAAATAGTGAATATGTCAGCACTCAGCACAGACACTATAAAAAACTCGTAGCTACGAAAATTCGCAACTCAAAGTTTGCCTTTTTTGGCAACAAATTTGTGAATTATTTCGATAATTCCAAAACATATTGGAGTGTCATCAAGGAAGTATATTTCATCAATAAAGTCAAAGCAAACGAGCTGCAACGTACTTGGAAAGTGGAAATGACTTAGTATCTAATCAGTTTGAAGTGCTATTTGCTAGTATTGGTAATGATTTGAACAGCCGTGCAGCATCTGATTTGATAGCCGAATAAAGTCAAAGCAAACGAGCTGCAACGTACTTGGAAAGTGGAAATGACTTAGTATCTAATCAGTTTGAAGTGCTATTTGCTAGTATTGGTAATGATTTGAACAGCCGTGCAGCATCTGATTTGATAGCCGCAGTCTATCAACCTGTTGCTGCTTCATTTAGGAGCGCACAGTTTCCTTACTTGTTAGGAAACACGTCAAATGAAGAAATGAAAAATATCGTAAAAAATAAACTTTTCGGCAGCAACAGGTTTAGATGGAATTTCGGTTAAATTTATAAAGAAATTTACGCAACCACTCATACCAATACTAACAAAATTAATAAACAAATCATTAGAGAACTCTTATTTTCCTAACAAACTAAAATTGGCAAAAATTATCCCCGTTTTTAAAAGCGGAAGTAAAACTCAAGCTGAAAACTACGCCCGATATTCATACTGAACTCATTATCAAAAATTTATAAAACTGCCATTAATTCCAGATTGGCAGAGTTTATTGAAGCTAATAATATCCTTTCAGTAAGGCAATACGGGTTTACTAAATCGTTGAACACCACTGTTGCATGTCTTGATCATACTGACTTTGTGAGTTATAATTAAGAAAAAAAACTTTGTCGCTTGTTTGTTTTTGGATATAAGAAAGTGTTTGATTCTGTGAGTCACTCTTTATTGATAACTAAACTGAGCAATATCGGCATATTTTCTCAACAATTAAATCTATTTAGAAATTATCTTGAGAATAGGTTCAAATAGTAGTTGTAATTGGTGATAATCTAAGCCCACTTCAAAAAATTTGCAGGGGTGTCCCGCAGGGATCAATACTTAGACCTCTTCTGTTCAATATATTTATTAATTACTTTACTGAACTAAACTTAGCTGGTGAAGTTTAGTTATATGCTGATGATGCAGTAGTTAAATATAAATGTGAGAGTTTGGTAGAGCTCCATAGAAAAATTCAAGAATGGTTTGACGCCAACTTACTATCATTAAGCATTAAAAAACTAAATGCGTGATATTTAATAGCACTCGTGTAAATTTCGGAATATTCGATAATGACTATATATTCTTTATAAAGGGGACCGTATTGAAAGAGTGGAAGAATTTTGTTACCTGGGTCTTTTAATAGACCATAAACTAAAGTGGGACAAGCATATAGGCAAAATTAAGAATTCTATTATTCCATATATATTTAAATTAAAAAATTGGTCCATATTATTCCTAATAAGCCGCTGACTATGATTTACAATTCTTTCATTCTTTCCCGGCTTACGTATCTGAACCCAATTTGGAGCGGAAGTGCAAACTGTAAAATCACGTCAACAGTTTATTCTCCACAAAAGGGCAATCAAATATATACACAAACTTTCTTCGCGTTATTCGACCAATTTATTATTCCAAATTTATCCTGAGTATCTGTCGTTATATCAAATAAATCGATTGGAATTAATTTTAGTAACATATAAAATTATTTATAATAAAATAAAACATTCTTTGACGATTAACAGAATGGCGGATAGACACTTGTATAACACGCTACACTGCTCAGACTTTCATATTGAATTCTTTGCTTCAGGAATGGCGTCACATAACGTAACCCATCGAGGGTTCCGAGAATTTAATAATCTTACGGGAACTGTGAAAAACGAAATAAACACATTTGCATTCAAGAAACTCATTAGAGAAATCATTGTCAATACTTTATAGAAGACCCACTAATCTTAATTTATTTTTATTAAGATTATTATTGTAAATTGATCATTCAAACACTGATAACAGTATATTTTTTATTTTTTTTTAAATCAGTTTAAGTGTTATACTGCCTTTTTCTCTTCTACATAATTATTACCAATTATTCCAATGTTAATAGTAATTAAATTGTTGCACAGGATGTTTCATTCCGGAGCAACTTACTAAAAGCTTTGAAATTAACTGATGATTTTGTTTTTGTTCTGTTCTGTCTTTTCTTATTATATTTATAAAAAATAATTAAGAAAAATTTTATAAGACACAAAATACATGAATCATTGTGACCTATCTAACTAAATATCCAATTGTATCAGAATATTATGTACAATCATATAAACAAGTTTTGTTAGTATAGAAATGTAAATTTATTAAGAAAATTTAAATTGAATAAAGCAAAAAAAAAAACATTTTGAAACGGAACTATGAGAAAATCCTCAACTATGTCGTGAGAAAATAATTTGGAGAAATTCACAATTTAATTAGGTTGGGGCTATATAGACATGGTAAGCACTTATGCTCACCTAGCTTCCTTTCAGCTATACATATCTTTGCTTATAAAATTGTGTTCTGTGATTTAAAAATTGCCAAGTGGGAGTTTTAATACTATTTAGTACCTCCAAAAGTAGCTCCAACATCTCTATCGGTAGCATTATATTTGTCAGATTTGTAGAATGGTCTGTGTTATCAAAAATATCCCTAAAACGTAAATAAACTTGATGCAATTACACTAATGCCCTAGACAGTCGTAGTATGTTAACTTCGATTTTAGTTAATCGTTTTTTTTTTGCATGAATTTGTACGAGTTTAGCTAAATCGGATTTATTAAACCGCAGTCTAGAGCAAAACGATAACTTACATAGCGTGCAATTTCCTTCAACCGGTATTTCTTAACATTTCGAGGAAATTTTAAAAAAGTTTAAAACGCTGTCGCTGTCCTACTTTTATGTAGTGACATACAATCTGATTGAAATATCTTTACTCCTAATTTGAACACTAATTACAGCCTGTCAGATATTTACAAACCCACCCAAATTAGTTTGTACCATTTGGATTGGTTTATAAAGTTTTTCGGCCAAAATTCAGATTATGTAAAAAAATAAAAACTGTGAAAATACAAGGGGACTGGGATTACAGGCAACACACATATGATATTTGAAACCGGTCTAGGAGCTTGATAGGCGACAAGATCGTGACTTCATCCAAATTCCAAACCACAACCAAATTATTTTCAAATTCACCAAGAACGTCTTTTGGTCATAGAAATATGGCTCAAACATTTCATGATGCATTCCTAAACATGTAGGTTACATCTACGAAATATTGGTGCCACACACAAATTCCAAAATAGAAAAATATATTTTCAAACAGTTTTAAAGTTTAAAATTACCGCAAAGTGTTTGAGTCGCGTATTTTTTTGACTTCCTCTAAAAATATTCGCCTTTCTGCAAGTGAAATTGAAATTTTCACATAATTCAATCTGAGAAATTCAGTTTTTCTACCAAATAGCCAAGAGCTTCTCTTAGTCTCAAAATGTCTCTCTAATTACCCTAATCAAGCAACATTTAATATCACAACACAACTGATGCAACAAATACTTTTATTAAGGATATTGCAACTCTTGGAGATTAATTTTCACAATGTATTCATCGGCAAGGCGCTTGAGTATTGGCGTACAATTTAAAGTCAAAAATAATGCAAACAGAATAATATTTAGCATATTAACCTTTTCCGAAAGGTTTGCTTGGAACTTCGGGATTTACTATCAGTATAGATTTGTCAGTTCCACATTGAACAATTGACGCTTAAGGTAGGCTGTACCGGCCAAAACTTTAGCGATCATATAACGGATTAGAATAATTTTGTATTACTGGCAATCTAACGTTAATAAATATGGTTTGCTACAGTAGATCAAAAAAATCTGAATCATTTTACTTGGAATTAGAGCAACGTAGAGTTACCGTAAGCATACGGGAGATCTAAATAACAAGACAAATTTATTCTGATATTTCTGAACTTTCCCCACATATTAAACAATTTGGTCTTTCTTTTCATCAAATTACTACAACATCCTTATTCGCAATAACTCACAAGGTGCCTGCTTTGTAGGATTATCAAACTGATGCAAATAAGAACTACTAGTGTACACGTAAGTCTTAAAGGTAAAACTGTCATACTAAAAGTTGTTAGTACGCCCTTCAAAGTTATTAGAATAACTAACCACGTACAACGATCAACGACAACAGTTCGCTAGATATTATTATTTCTCAGGGCTTTGCGTGGGCAATAAAATATTTGCACATCCGTTCGTTCACCGTATGCTTCAGCAATGACACTGCTTTACATTCTAAAATACGATGTTATCCCCCTCAGCTTTTTCATACCGAAACAGTCCAACAACTTTAAGCTATTTCCAAAACGCATGAGCACTGTTTTCGTTGCAAAATTTAAGCCCTGCAGGGTACCTTTTAACAATTTCAAATACATAAGGCACTAACTGATGGGTCCACAACACATGACACGGACACTAGGTTGACAAACGAATAGCCGACAAGGACAAACGAAACGACCGAGAGAAAAACGGGCGAGATGGACAAAAAGCCGACATATAGACAAAAGGCAGACGATGACTAAAGGGCAACATGGACAAAAGGTCGGCATGGATAACACGCCGACACGGAAAGAAGGCTGACAAAAAATGCATTTTTTAAATTCTGGAAACGGAGGGCCTAACTTTAAAATATTCTAGAAAAAAAGATTTTCATCCTAATGTTAAAATTAAATCTTCCTGTCCCGGAAATTCTGGAAACGTGAAGTTTAATTTAGTATTCTGGAAAAGGGAGATTTAATTTTAAAATTAGAATCAAAATCTCAATTTTCTAGAATATTTTTTAGAATTTTAAAAAATGTAACCTTTTGTCAGTCTTTTTTTCCATATCGGGATTTTGTCCATGCCAGCCTTTTTTCTAGATACGCTGACATACAGAGCATTTTCAATATATTGTGATATTTTATGGATCACTCCGAATAAATTCAAGTATATAGACGTCTTGATTCTAGCATTCGGGCTAGCCTTTGGGATCCCGGGACGTTTTTCTTTAGCAACAACTCGGCGACTAAACGTTTTCTGTATGTCTCTTCTTTTCGGTAGTTTAATAATATTTTAAGCTTTAAAAAAAACCGAATAGTTTGACTCTAATCCTATTTAACTAATCCCATGTGCTGTCGGAACTCGGAAGAGTATATATTTTGGGATTTGCTAAATTCACTACCAGTCGCACTTAGATGGCTGAAGTAATTTACTATTTTCCACTTAACACAACCTAATTAAACTGATATTACACAGCTTTTCATACGTGAAACTTGCTGAAGTTAAGGCTATTTTTATTGTTGTTTCTAACAAGTCACTTCTTAAGACTGGCAGCTAAGATTAGGACGTGTTTATATTGATGATCAAAATAATTGCAGTTAGTTTTTCAGCTGGTTAAATAATTTCGCAGCTCAACTATTCTCTGTTAAATTATGCAAGTTTGATATAACGTCAATAACTGAAATCTTAGTAGCTTTTAGGATGACTAGAAATCGATAGCGGCAACAATCTCTAACGCTATCAGCGGAAGAGGCCGCCTTCCCTGCCTCAAATTTTTTCCCTGTTACCTTATGTTGTCTGGTATAGTAGACATCAATATGTGTTTAAAATTCAGACCTGGAGTAGTTGCAACGTTTCTGCATATTTTGATTCCCCTAATTTTTCTCAAAAACTGTTGGAACTCTGTGGCTAAACCCTTATATGTTCTATTCCACGGAGTTTTGGCTTTTGTAATTTTTCCCTGCCATTTTGGAGAATAGCTAATTTACTTCCTGAGACCAATAATCAATAGCTACTGTATCAGTGCTCTTTTAGGTTCAAGAAACGATGCCCAATTTTCACATGATGAAATACCTAGAAGCACATTATCCAATATCCGACCAACAGTACGAATTTCGCAGCGGCCGATTGACTGATGAATTAATAATCTACGTCACCGAATAGTGGAGCAGATGCATTCATTAATTCGGTCAATCTCAAATCATTGCGCTCGAAATATCAGAGGAATTACTGTGTGAGGTATAAGGGTTTACTGTGCAAGTTATGAACAATTAAAGTGGTGATGGATGTTGCTGACATCGTTAATCACAATTTAAATGCTCGTATTCCGCAGTAATCCGATTTTTTATTATACTAATAACATCTCACTTTCCTCATCTTTTTGTTTTTCATCCTCTACTTCATCGCGAAACAACATTCTCGCAGACAGGTTGGCTTGAGCATGAACTTATTACGACTCTCAATTGAGTTGAGGCCAACACGATTGAATTCAACCCGAGAAGTTTAATCGTGAAGTCGTGTATTTTCACCGGTCGAAATGATAAATAAGCACAATCTTTCGTGGTTGGTGACTCTAGTTTGGGTAATTTAGAATTTGTGGATATGCTCGGCTTAACTATATCTAATAAGAATTCTTCGGCCGGTCAAATAAATAAGGCAGCGTTGAGTGCAGCTAGAGACCCCGGTTATTTACGACAATGCAAACTTTATTTCAATTCTTCGGAACTATTGAATCCCGATGGAATATAATTTACATATTTAGCCGGACACTTGTAAGCCGCTTGACTGCATTCGGCCGAGTTCATAGCAGAGTATATCGTATGATAAAAGATTCTAGCATCTTCTTTACCCTTGATATAACCTGAAACTAAAATTTTTAAATGCTAATAAATTCTAAAACTGTTTCTTTCTTTGAAGTACGCATTTGTGGAACTGGCTGGATGGTGGAGCCTTTCCTGTGGTATACAATTTACAGAAATTCAAACTTAATATCAAAAATAGAGTTCGTTCTTGTTATTCTCTTATACTGTATGCCGTTGGATGTGTGCGTGGGGAATTCAGGAAGCAATAGCTAAGCACTAAATAATTGACAGAACGTTCGATATGGCGAAACATTTACATTTTTCAGGTTTTGCTTTCAAGGATTTTTGGGTACTGTTTGATGCTTCACAAAATTCGGCGCAGATTGCTTTATCTCCTTCTCCCATTTAATTCCAGTTTTTTCGGCAATTATTGCAAATTTCGTTTAATTTCCCAGTTCGGCAGCATCTGTTTTTTATAGAGAGCATTCAGGCGACAGAGCAGACAATTCTTTTAATTATTTTAAATGTCTTTTTACTTAAAAATACGTATTTCAACCCAACCCTGCTTGATCTAATCTCAAAAGGCAACATTAAAGTTCCTTGAGACCTCCATTTTGATGGGCATTGGTTATTACATTAGTGACAATTTGGCCGGGATAAAGACATTAGTGTGTGTAGTTTGCGCGGATGTGGGTCACAAACTGTTTGAAAATAATTTGTTTCTATTGATAAGCAACATTTTGGGAAATATTCCAAAAAATTTACAACTGCTCGAAACATTCTCGAAACGTTTGAACTGCGACACACTTTTAGTTTCCACGTTCACTTTCTAAAAGAGGGCCAATTAGCTAATTTTTCTCATTTATTTAGTCAATCTCTTATGACATCGACACATTACGTTAACCTTAATTTTTATTAATCGAGGTTTAGTTCATAGAGCACCCGATCGAATTTAGCTAAATCAGATTTATTAATCCGTAGTGTGGTACTACTATTGCCTTGGTCAAACAGAGGTTTAATAAATCCGATTTAGCTAAATTTATACTTTTTGAAATAGAACGCGATAGCAAAAATTGTGGTTGACCTCCTGCGAATCCGTTTTATTAAATTGCGTGTTAATGATGAGTTAGTTGAATTAAAATGTACAAAATTTTCGAGGTATACTTTCCCACCCGGCTCTAGGCTGGGAGGAACTAACATATATTTTAAGTGTAACATAAACGTAACAACTTTTCTTTTTGCAAAAATTGGTTCAACTTAAAATGGGTTCGAAGGTACACCAATTGTTCAAAGACGCTGTTACTAAGCAAATAACGAATACACAAAACAAAAATTCCAGGAATTATGATTTTGACAACTCTAATCACGATTAGTCAGAGTATTACGAAATGTTTCAATAATCGCATATTGACAATAATCAAAATAAGTAAATTAAAAGGAATCACTTACGACATATTTTCCTTGCTGGAGCTTTTCTGTCCCCTCAACAAAGTGCTCCATTCACGTGCAATATCACCACCTTGAGCTTCAATTTCCGACCACAATTGTGTCTCATCCATCGAATGTAACGCCGAACCACTTCCACTACCATTGTGCGATTGCATGCAACTAAAAATGAGATTCGTTACCAAAATGTACAATTAAACTACGAAATATTTTATAAGTAACTAACCGATCAATCGAATCCATACTGCTGTGACACTCAAAGTCCATCATTAAATCATCGGACGCAATTGATTCGCACGGCGATAGTGTATCCAATGACTCGGTCCGTTTTATAACCGGATTTTTTGGCCTTGAACTGTGTGTCATCGATGTACCACTATGTAACGGCGATGGTCCCGACATTAATTTACTTGTATGTGATTTTCCGCCAGCCAACGATGCCATCCTTGAACTAGCCATATTCATCGTATTATTATTATTATTGTTGTTATTGGTATTCCGTTGATTGGTGCTCGAATCAATGAGTGTCGGTGTATTATCCGTTATCGATTGTAACATTAAACTGGTCGTTACCAAATCATCATTTTTACCATCATCAAATACAAGTGCTGGTTGATCAGCAATTTCATCATCGATCAAAAAATCACGACCGGCAGCATCCGATAATGAAAATGAATTTGAAGCATGAGTTGGTGTACCGGGCCCCGAAAAAGGACTCGTCAAATCAAGTACCGGTGATATATCCAAATTATTATCATTCTCAAAATCTTCTATACTACATTCCAGCTCTTCGGTGAGAAAATCTTTTATTTCGCGTGCCTCTTTTTTGTCACCCTTAATCTGATCGTTTAATTTTTTTTTATTCTTCTTCAGAATCAAGTCATCCGAATCTGTACAACTTGAGACCAAACTATCCGATGGTGATGTTTCATCATCGAGCAGTGTAGCATTATCTGCGTCCGCAACCATTTCAGCAAATTTCTTATCTTTAATCGTTAGCATTACATTGCGGACACCGGTTGTTTGTTGTTGCTGAGCTGATGGCAGCTCATCATCGTTTACGGATTGGCGTAAATCAATGGTGTATTCTGATGATGACATTGAGGCGTCCATATACATGGCTGGTTTGGATATCAAATCAATTTCTTCGCATGCTGTGTATGATGTTTGGATTGGTGCTGTCATCGTTAGTGATGCTAAAAATAGAAATGGATATAAATTATACGAAAGTATATAAGCAGCAAAATCGAGACTAACTATTTATAGCTTTGTATATGGCATAGATTTATTAAAATCATATAATCATAAATATGCTGGTCTAATTTTAGACATAATATATTTTGATGTTTAATTGATTTGTGAAGTGATGCTATTTTAAATGGTTTTTTTAAGGGCCACCACCTGGGAGATCTGTCAGTCAAACCTAGTTATTCATTTTAAATAGGTTTTCTTGTGAAATGGACGATTGCATTTGATTTATGAGCACGCTAAAGTGATAATTGAAAATAATAAAACTTTTCAGTGTTCATCATATTTCAAAGTGGTTTTTATTCGTATTTTACAATAGATCAATCCATTTTTGAAGTGGTTTTGATTTATTACTCTTCAATACACGTCGATAGTTTCGTACTTTCCTGCAATAATTTTGTTGCGAAGTTCCACAATTTATAGAAATTTACAACTCTATATTATAGGGAGTCTGAATGTCGGAGTGAAAAATTTACATATCATCGTCTTATATGCAAATTTATAATGAGTGGGGATACATATGAACGGATTTCGGGAAAATAACTTTATATCGTATAGATGATACAGAACCAATTTATTCGACCTAAAGTAAAAAGTTATCAAACGAAAATTTAAATTTTGATTTAAACTTTAAAAAGGGATATTTGGGGTTAAAGCAAAATCATAAGGTCAAATTTCCTAGGTCAAATTTCTTCGATAAATGGAAAAGTTGACAAAATAGCAAATCTACTAATTAACAACGAATTCTGTCCTGTATAAACTATATTGCTATGAACTTAGTTAACGGATTATCTGAAATTCCCAGTATACCCCATCAGTAGTTGAATACTAAGTGTCTTAAAAGGTAGCACCACACTCCTTTTATTGAATGATGAGTGCGCGTTTTGTGATGCAGTCTGATGCATCTCCAGGAGGTTTTTAAATATTTTTAGGTCTGTACACTCTTTACCATTAAATCAAGCGAATTGCGGAAATTTTAGGAAAATGTTTATCAGCACCGAAATCAAAGCTAAGTGGTTATTATTTCACCTCTAAAAAGCCCCACAAAATGCTTATAGAAGATACTTAACCGGATATTCACCATCCAAATATTTTTAAATGTATTAATGCAAGCAGAGCAGAAATAATTGGATGACAAAAGTTGTGGAATAGTAAGAAAATAATTAAGTAATGGTTTTGCAAGAGTTTTAAATAACTGTTAACTTAGCCATACAACCTATGACCGCTGAACACCATGATAGAAAGGACAGAGATATGCAAGAAAAACTTTGATTCATTCAATCTAAATTCGGTTACAAAGTAAGATAAATTAGCTATATGAGTCAGAGTTCAGATTAAAAATTTCAGCAAAAGCCGATGGGAGTAACAATTCTGAAGGTAGGAAAAATGTACACCATTCAAATCATACACATGCAGTAATATAGTGTTGATGCATATGTTGAGGTTAGAAACATATACCAGAATAGAATCTAAATCTACCCTACTTCGAAGAAAGAAAGAAGAAAGAAACTCCAACATCAAGTCGAGCCAGTTGTATTCGAAAAAGAAGAGGAACTTAATGGATTATGGTTCGTGGGCAGAGATAGCAGCGCACTAACCACCTCAATATAACAAAAGCACAACAAAGTAGAAAACTTCCTCTCATTGCCCCTGCTTAAACAAATCTGGTCAAGTTACTCTGGCACCAATACCTATAAAATAGAAAGCCGACCAATAATAAATATCAACATATAGAGAGCATTAAAATAGACATGAAGAACTGCCCTTTACATGAAGAAATGCCCGTTGAGGCACACTAGAAGTACTTATCTAGGTAAGAAGTATCTTTCCTGAAGCTTAGTTTGTATTTGGTATGCCTTATGACCCTATATTATTTTACAATATAAAATAAATCCGTTAGCTTTGAACTAAAACAAAGAAAATAGCAGATGTTACCATTTACTAAGATTTCAGAGATGTTCAAGTGGAACTGAGAAACATGAATGTGTAGTAAACAATTGAAACAATACTGGCCAGATCATACTACCACCAAAGATCATGATTTGCGCTGCAATTGTCGAACAATAATTTCAACATTAAGTGGACAATTTTAGGAGAGCGAACCTACTAGGAATAAACTCCAATAAAGGATAAAAATGCACAACATTATGAACAAATAATAGCACACCTGAGAGATAAACGCGAACCATTGCAATATCAGCTGACAATGCATATTCATAAAATTCAATTGAGCGGCGCTCTCAATTTATTATGTCGCACAATTTTATTTTAATTGCACCGTTGAGATATTTAACTCTAGCAGCTACAGCTATTGAGCAAAGGTTAATTAACACAGCAAATGGGTTTTCAATATATGTAACGTGAAGGCTTTGGGTTTCATTTGATAAAGCACATTCATCACAATCAAACTAAGAGATTCTGGACATAGGTCATGGTTTTTCTCTGAAGGGCAAATCATATTATATGAAAATTGCATTCACATCAACTTCCGCAAGTTAAATTCTGCATTTATTCCAAAAATTACTTCGAGTATTGCAAAACACACTTTTACATAATCTGATATTAAAATGACGAGGACAACGACATCAAAATTCATCGCTAACCAGCTGGAAAGATCTCCTAAACCATTTCAATTATCTTTGATTCAATTTTAATGATAATAATCAAAGCATTTGCCATAATGTGGCGGAAAACAACAAAATTACCAGGGCCTCTTTCCGTACGAACAATACAGTGAGTTAAAAGTTATGGAGTAAGATAATATAATTTTTGTAGTCCTGCTTATCCTACCGGCTTTACTGTACAAACGGTGGATTTCACTTTCAACTTTGCAACCAATATTGGAAAAAGGATTTGTTATACCAATAAAAAAAATCAACCCCGAGGATCTTATTTCTTTAGAGTTTGAGATTGACACTTATATTGATACTCTATAGAGTTGCACGTCCGTCTTTAGAGACATGTTCACTGAATGTTTTATAACCGATGTCAGGACTTAAAGGTATCCAAATTTTCTTGTACAATACTTTCGGATACATCGTTCACCTTTTTATCGCCCCGGAGAATCAACAGTGCAACATAGTAAGCACCTTATTCATATTTTCCAATGAATGCGATACTTTCGGAATTTTTTAAAGAAAACGAAACAAAAATTTAATTTATTGTAGATTTTTGAAAACTGGCGGAACGTGTTGCATTATAAAAAAAGAAAAGTAATTATCATTTGGGGAGCTGTTGCTTTTGATGGGGTACTGAGTACTGAAGCTGGATTTGTTGGTACTTCGACAAGTATAACTGGTCATAAGCGTTCTCAACCGACTCCTGAACCAACTACAATATGTTCCACTCGTTTTCTTTTTTGAAATTTTAACTCTTTGTCCGGTAGAACAAATTTTAGTAAACCGGACATACTATTTATAGATAACTTCGAACAACGATATTTGGAGCTGGAGTAAAAGCGTTTGAAGCTGGAGGATCATATACATGAAAATGTACAATCACCACCAATAAATTCTATTGAATCATTTTCTTGATCAATATTTAATTCATCATCTTCAGCCAAATCGGTATCCTCAAAACTTTCATCATCTTCCATTTCACTCTCTAAACACAAGTTATGTAATACAAAACACAAGTTGTGTAATACATACATAATTCGCATATTCGAATCGCAACATACTAAAACATTCAGACTATGGTATCCTTTCCGATTTCTGAACAAATTCCCCCGATAATAATCATCATCCTCGGGTGGCGCAACAATGGCAACGTAGCATCCATCTATCGCACCAAGAACTGCTGGAATTCTAAATTTACTAGAAAATCCTTCCCTTTAGTTTCGGATTGGCCGAGCACATCCTGAGGAAATTTAATAACGTCCTGTAGTAAATTTGTAACGATTAAATTAGTCACTTATTTCATAAATCGGGACACACTTGGCTGTGACAATGCTAACATATGACAACTTCCGGTTGCAACCTGGTAAGATCCATGCCCATAAAAATGGAGAGCACAAAGTAATTTTATTCTAAATGATACGCTTGTTCGTCGGGATAACTTTTTAAATCGAAATAGTGGAAGTTGATAGGGGCCACTTGCATCGCGAAGAGTTCATAAGTTGGCTCGATGTTCAATTCTTAGAAATGTATAATTAATGTGTATACCGTAAAATGGGGTGAATAGAAACACTTTTCAAGTTTACAAGCATGTATTGCTAAGAGGATATTTGTTTTTAATATAATGAAATATCTTAAAATATGGGTCTTGGTGTACTCTTTCCTTTTCAAACTACTTTGATCAATTAGAAATGAATGTGGCGGATTTTTTTTTAAAAAACCTTACTGTTTCTATTCACCTGCTATTGGGGTGAATAGAAACAGTCATTGAATTTCGGTTTCTTTCCATTCCTATACCGGCGGTGAGATAATGCTTGCTTGTATCGTTTCAGAAACGAGCAGATGAATTCTTTACCGGGTAAGTTGTCCTTAAATTTTTCGGCCTATCTCTCTTGCCGGTTTAACAATTCTTGAATATTCATTCGTAATGTTATTGTATCAATGGGATAACCCACTCTGAACAAATGATCAATTTGTCCACAGGGATTTTTCTTCAGTTTCGTTTAAGTCCCCCCTGATTTTGTATTTTATCACCTTTTTTAAATGGCGATATATCACGGAATGGTGTATACCGTATTTCTCCGATGATTTCCTTAATCATAACTTATTATTTTTAACATCTTCAACTGGTTGTTTCAATATAAGAGGATCACGCTTTTTATAATGGTTTTGGCTCTTTGACTTGTATTGTCTGGGTATTTTAATACTCTGTAGCAATCAAAAACCGAAATATATACTATAATAATTTAACATTAGGGAAATTTAGTAATTTGAAATTAAGGAAAACTTGGTAATGTGAATAAAAACACTAATTTCTGGTGTTTCTATTCACCCCACACTTCCTAATTTTTGACACTAAACTACAAAATGGTAAAATTTAGGAAAAACGGTAAAAGTTAATTACAATTTTAATTACACAAGTAAAAGGAAGACATAATTGAACAACTTACATGAATTTTCTCTGATATTACTCCAACGATGGCCCAATTACATACAAAGTTTATTAGAGTATTTTTCGAACCAAACAATGTTGATTTATATTTACCAATATATTCTTTAAAACTGCCGGTGTTCCACCAAAAATCCCTATTATTTCTATTTTTGTACTCATCACCAACTTAAAAAATGAACGTTGCTTTTTTTTATTATGTATTATGAAATATTATCAAGTTAATTATTTTTTAAAGTTTTGTTTCTATTCACCCCATTGTACGGTAAATACTAACATAAATACATAAATGGCAAGCATTTTTAACCTGGCTTGTCTTTCATTTTGCGCCCTGTTATACCGTGCAGCAACATAATTCAACATAATCGTTCGTTATTAAAATTTAATAATTTAAAAGACACATAAATGTGTAATTTTAATTTAACTTATGACACTTTTCAAGTTTTTGTTCAATAAATTTCATAAAAGCACTTACTTTTTGACTTTTATTTTACATCCAAATAAAATTGAAAACAGCGTTACATAATAAAATTTGGTCGCCAGAATACGGGCTATTTCAGCTATGGTACAAATTTTATAACATGTGCTGTAAACGGCGCACGTAAAGAATCATCATATAGTAAAATTGGGTCGGCATCGAAAAACAATGAAAAGTTCATCAAATACAAGAACCAGTTCACGGCAGACCGGCAAAAAACTAAAACCGAACCTAAGCAGTTATCAATCAGGAGTTGCTGGTCTTTCTATGGTTAAAGTTGTAAATAAATTGGTTTTTAGATAAAGAATTTGCAGTAAGAAGATTGAAATTGAAGTTCATAATTCTTTCAAATAAATTCATTAATTATCAAATTAAAGATTTTGCAGGATTTGCCTCCACATTGTAATGATCAGAAACTCACAGCAAAACTGGAATCAAACATAGAGAAATGTAGTGCAATTAGGCGAATTTTGCTGATTCGGTTACATTTCTGTTAGGCGGCTTTGTAAATATACAAAATTTTACCGTGTAATGTGGGATGCGAAAATCCCAGCATTGCTTGGCCGGAACAAGGCCAAAACAAACATGGTAAATCAAGATGAAACGATAGCTGAACTAAATTTAATTACCATTAGCGGATCACCAACGAACACTTGAATGCTGCGGTTGGCTTTAACTAACCAGTCAAAAAGACGAATTTGTTTGTTATTTTATTTTAAATTTTTTTGCATTTTAATTTTTATTTTGTTTATTCCTTAAAACTACATAATTGCTTTAATTAGTATTTTTTATGATTTAGTTGTGACTAAAATGAGTTGTGTTCGTGTATTTTGACCGTTTGTAATGCAAGGTGTGCCCAGTTTGATGTTGTTACTCTTGAGATCGAGCCCTGGTGGAGCCGGATCTTGTAGTGGAGAGATGATGTAATATACAGGCAGGTGGTGTGCAAAGTGGATTTTTTGTCCATGGAATGGTTTGGCGGAGCGGAGCGGTTGGAAAGTGTTTTTTTTTTTTTAATTTTATAGTCTTGTATAAGCAGTTTTTGATGTGAAAGTTGATTGGTTTTCTTACACTCCAATATGAATGTGACTTTGTACTCGAACTAGACTATGCATCCCGATACTGTTGTAAATACACAACAAATGGATGAGCTCGGATCAGGTGCTCCATGAAACTTTCAATCAATTTAATTTTAAAGTTTTTTGTTAAACAATTTTATAAATTAATTTTTAAAAAAAAACCCTATATACAAAAATAAAACAAAATCGTATGTGAACTTTCCACCACGGGCACGGTTCATTTTCTCGAATTTATTTAATTACTTAATAGTTTTGTTTGGTTTATTGGTCACTCATTTAGCCTCAATTCGAATCTCATTTACTATTAACTGTATCATAACTTTCCATTGAAATCTGACGAGTAGTCGCTCCAAGAAGAAGTGGCGAGTCGCCCTATACCTGGGCGCCCCGGGTGTCTCGTCGGACAACAGGTACACATTCATATTATCATTTTGTTGTCATCACACGGTACTTATTCCTTAGTTTTGTGTAGAAATAACGGATTGATTTGACTTAAATTTTCAGAGGTATTAATGAGCATAAATGTTAATAGTTTAAATAGGGTTTCAGAACATGGAAGCATCTTCTTTTGTTTAACGGGAGGTTGGAGTCTCGCTGGATTGGATGGATTTTAATTAAATTTGTGGTTAGTCTACAAAATGTTTCAGACTCAAAAATTGTAAATCTTTAAATTTTATTTATTTTAAAGGTAATAGTTGAATTCAGTTATGGCGGGGGTGTTGGAGGGGGAGGGTTGAGTATAACGGTGGTCAATTCAATAAAATTTTTGGTTTTGATTTTAATTCCTAGAGTTTGAAATTGAATAAATGAGACTTTATTTAAGAAAGTAAAGTTTAGAAATAACAAATTAATTATGATTTCGATTTTTAGGAAGTTCCGTCAAACCTATCTCAGCCTACCGGAATCTTCAAGCATCCAGCGGATTTGTAGTTTTTAGATTTATGCGGACGGGTGCTAACCTTTCTCTCCACCATATATAACACTAATAACATAATACGAACTATTGACTACTTAGGTGACTGTATCTCGTACAAGATTGAAGCTGCTTTAGTTTAGTATTATAGACAGGTCATTATTTAAAGCTTGTCAAGTTTATTGATTAATTTGATATCCTTCTAATTTAGAGGACGAATTTAATTTATTTTTAGGGAGATTTTTAAATTAATGATTAATTTTAGATAAAGTAGAACTTGGGTTTATAGAAATTTTATCACACCGTCATCATGGGATGGACATCCGTAGTCTTGGTGGCAAGTTGGCGATAGTATCTGAGTGGCAAAGGTGACTAAGGGTGGCGGAGATCATTTGATTGGGTGGCTGATATTAAATGAATTTATTATATTGAATTTTGAATTTGAATCAGGTTTTGAATAGATGTTGATTCCTTTCTTAGAAATAACGGAATAGCTGATTAATTTGATTTAAATTTTCAGAAATATAAATGACATGATGACGAATATTTATGTGCTCGAGGTTTGAAAGGGATTAAGTCAACTTATGCCTAAATCAACTTTTAGGTTGTAACTTTTACTAAATTTTTCAATATTTCAGGTGGGGGAAAATATATAAGGGGTAATTGAGAACTAATTAACATTGACTTTAAGATGCCAAGGTTGGAAAACAGTTAGTAGAAAAAACGTAGTAAAGTAGGTAATTAATAGGAAAAATTTAACTAGCAATTGACCGCCAAGGTGTTTGTAACCGGGTCAATCTCAATCCTATACTAACAATCCTATCATATCCTTCCAAGTAAATGTAAAAAAGGGTCGTACATTCTAAATCAATTAATCAATCAAATAGCGGATCACCAACGAACACTTGCCAAGATTTGCCTTCGAGTTCGTATAGCAGAAACTTCAATACCAGGTAGCTTCTCAAGCAGGAGATTCCTTAAATAGTCGGGGGCTTCGTCCCTATAACCACCAATCGTGATAAGTCGGTGCAACTAAACTGAAAACTGTAAAAAACGGATATCAGTTTATGACAGATGTCGAACTGAAAATGTCACAATCCCAAATAGATATGCTAATCCCCACATGTACAGTTTCTGGTAGAATCTCGCCAGGGTCATATTTTTTCGCAAAACATTTTCATCATTTCAACGAAAGAATAAATTTCTCTATATTTTAGGGCCTCAAGGCTCAACCCTTTCACTGTATATATTCAAAACTCTGTCAAGCAACAAATGGGCGCCAAAAAGATTCTTGATGAAATCTTTATAACGATCAAAATTTGAGCACAGATACTTTGAATTTCTTAGAAACGCTTCTGACCAGACAGAAGGATACATTTATCTCGAAAAATCTGAAACACAAGTAAGCACGGTTAAAAATTATTGTGTGCAGAAAACTGTGAGATTTTACTTTTAAACACTGTGGTCCGCGATCAAAGAGGGGAGGGATGTAGCCGGCCAAAACCATTACATAATCAGAACGAGTACTGTTTGCAACCAAAAGCAATTAGCTTAACTAGGGTACTGTTAAAATTACCGAAAAGTTTCTGCAAAAAGTCGATAATGCAGAACCATGCTTATGTAGCTCTAAACTTTCCAGCCGAAACTAAAAAAATCGGAAATGCAGGTTGTGTTATCCCAGCCGAAAATTTAAAATAAAGCCATTATCTGCCGATAATTTTGTTACGGCCGTAATGGAGATAAACCAACGGACATTATTTAAACTAACGGATATTATTTGGATTCAATACAATTATTAATTAATGCCATCTGTAGTTCCATATTATTACTAAAAAATATTAGTTTCTCTTTAATTGTAACTAATGCCATCTAGGGATGGACATTCCTATTATTAAAAAAACCGAACGCGTTAATTGTTGTCAAGTAAAGAAGATGAAATAAAAAACATTTAATCGCAATAGAACCTTTGTACAAACAGGCGGTGTTTTATTTTCCGTTACCTTTAATTATTTTTACTTTTGTGTCGTAGAAGCGCAAACATTTGTGCCAGAAACCCGGGATAAGATTCGGGGACAGTGTGGATATTCAGTCTAATAAAGTAAAGTGGAAATTATTCGTAGTAATAAATACGCAAATTAGTATTTTTGGTTGTATAGAGGAGAGCTTTAGTAAAACCATCCAAAAAGAGAATAGGAAAGGGGAGGAGTAGCGCGGTAGAGATACGCAAAAGGAAAAAAAGGACAATAGTATTGGGGCATGGCGGTGTAGCACGAGAAAAGCTGTAAAATTCAAGAGTGATACCACAAAGGAGAAGGGTAAGCTGATTTATCTATTTACGTGGGTAACGGTAAAGAAAATATGGCGGTGAACAAAAAAATTGAAACGTGGGTAACGGTAAAGGAAAAATTGTGGTAAATAAATTAAAAAAAAGTGAAATGTGAAAAAAACATAAAAATGAGACGAAAAAATAGGTATCGTCGGTGTGCAAGGTTGTAAGCCCGAAGAAATTCGTACCGTTGCCAATCGGGGATCCATGAAGGTTGAGTGGTCTTAGCAAAGTAACTGCCATAGTCATTTATTTCATACCCCTTAATTGTAATTGTGCAGGTGTAGCACACATGCTTGATCGCTCTGCCGGATGAATCCACGTGCGGTTTGGGGGGATAAGTTGTAAGGGTTGCTCTCGTGTCATATGGAGGCGCACGATGAGTCGTGTCGTATGGATGCGCACGATGTTTTTGTAATGGTTAAATATTTGTTCTCATATTGGATCGCACGTTTTGGAACATTTGCTTTTATATTAGATGAATCGCTCAATGAGTTGAGCTATCAAGGTGTAACTGATTTGGAATTATGAGTCAAGAAGGCCAGTAAAAGAACTGGGTAACACTAATCTTTTATTGAGTTTAATTTTATAGAGTAGCAAAATTGACGATGAAGCATCTCCAGAACTGTACGCGGAAGATTGCGAAATGTTTGGTGAGGAATAGGATTCCAAGCAGTCGAATCAAGAACGGTTATATGTTCTAAGAGAGCAACATATTGAGTCACTGGAACGTTTCTGTTCTGAAATAACGAATGAGGAAGGTTCTCAAATATTGAAGGTTACCGAATTAAATATACGATGAGAAAGACTGAATCAGCATGGGAAATTATGATGAAAGCATACAATGACAACTATCATGTTATCTATAGCATCTTGGGAAGAATGTATGCTGTTAAAAACCAGGATCATGAAACTCATGATTCTTGTGGGATATTCTACAATTCTCCACGAGAAAGTGGAGCGGAAGGCTTTGCCACATAAAATTATTTACCAACATTTTTAATGATATCCATGAATCTATAGTAATTTTCTGCTAAACGCTATTGGCTTATAACGACTATACTTATAATTTTCGGGTGGAAACTTAATCGAATTTTCCTAAATTTCCTACGGGAAGCCTGACCCGAATTTAGTTTCCAGCAATAACTGTTGACAAATCACATAAAGGTAATATTTCTCCAGAAAAACATTCTAGAGAACGATTTTATTCAATTTTTAAATATTTTGTGATACTTGTGATTTACCGATAATTTCCTCGGCTAAAGTATGCAGTTCAATTTATATGCTGATGATAAGTTTCAATGGCCACGACCTCCAAAAATTAAACATATGGCGTTAGACCTCTCTAAAGGCCAATATTTCAATGACTATGTGAAAATTCTAAATAAGATATAAAAAGGAGCCAGACGTCCACATGGGTTATTATAAGAGGTAATTTGGCATAATAGTGGTTTTAGTGAATTTTAGATGTCATATAGGGTTGGTTTTTGGGGATCATTGAAACGTTTGAGAAGCATAAATTGAACTTAGCTTTAGTCATGTTACACATGTACATGTAAAAACACAAACGAATATTCTTAATAAATTTGTCAAATCAAATCAATTTACAAGAGCATAAATATAGGCAATTCGACTCTATTTTCGATGGCTATGGTTTTACTTCAGAAGTCACAAGGAGGAAAAAGAAAACATTACCATTGTTTTCCTTATTCTTCCTATACCTTCTAATACAAAATGATACCGAAGAACGTTCATTGTCAAAATCATTTTATGGCCGTTGGCTATTGGGTTAGTTTTTTAAATAAAATAATAATGTGTGGTAAATTCAGTCAAACTGAGTTAGGGCTAGCTGAATTATTAAATGTATTCGGTTGCGTAACTAGCTTTCCGTAGCAAGCGCAGGGACCACGCTAATTGGATGGGGCACCAAGGATATTCGCTCATTTTCATATTTACAAAATGGGACATTTAATTTAACACCGGTGTGGTAGAAAGAAAGGTCCAACAACTTCTTCTCCGTCGCTAACGGTAAATGTCTGATTAATTTCACGTAATTTTGTGCCAGTTAGTTAGGTTTAAGCGGTTTTATAAGCAGGCAACAATGCTGAAAAATAAAAATTGTCAATAACAATAAAAAGGCTGAAATCGAAAAATTGCCCTGACATTTTAACGCCTGCTAATCCTCGTTATTATCACCAATTCAGATGCCAAGGTTGCAGTACTTCAGATCCGACTATCTCATGTGAAAGATCTTCTCAAGCAATTTAGAAGTGTAAAGAACAAAATGGTGGTGAAGCGGAATCATTAATAAGAGATTTTAGTGTTCCCGAAGCCAACTATTATAAAGCTTTATAACGGTTAAGTAATACATATGATCGACAACGACATAAAGTTACCGCATCAAATATTCGTAAGCTTATGGATACTTCAGATGAAGTTATTAGAGGTCTTAAGGCACTTGAGCCAGAGGCAAAAAGGTGGAATAATATAATAATATAGATAATATAGTGTGAATAATATAGATGGAATAATATAGGTGGAATAATATAGATAAGTCGTGTGAGTGTATGAAAAATACGCTTTTTGACACTTTTAGGTTAGAATACCTCAAAAATCTGATCTGATAGAATAATTCTGTTATCAGATTTAGATTCAGCGCAAAGACCAAGGTAAATTAAAATTTTTTCCTGTAGATGGAATCTGTGGTGCTCCAATCGTCAATAACCAAAGGTGGCTCCCGACTTAAATTTTCATGCATATAATAAAATGTTTTACAAAATCAGAAAAAATTTTAGAAACTCGTATATTATACAATCGACATTCATAGGCATCTTAATTTCCGAATTTAGGTGGTTTTACAGTTCATTTTAAATAAAGTTTAATATCATACACTATAATTGGCTTAATAGGGATAACCTTCTGTAAAACGCAGTACTTGTTTAACACGGCTTCGATATAACACTCAATAAACATGCTGGATGAGTTAAGGGAAAAGGTTCGAGTGGTTCGAAATTTTCTACGTAATCCAATTTCAAGTGTAGCAAGTGACTTACCAGTTATTGCTAATAAAGCACCTAAAAAGACTTCGAGCGGTTAGAGTAGTCGAAAAATGACCAAATATGTATTTATTTTCTTCCGTTAGTCATGGAGGCAAATAAATGACGTATCAGATAACACTGTTTTGGTAGTACGATGTTTTCATGGAATTTAACCATCGAGTCATACCCGAGTTACTCGACATCCTTTTTGTTAGTCTTAACTGTTTTAGTCCTAAAAACCAGCTATGCAACAATTAAGTCAAATCTAACAAATTTTGCGCGGGAATCACAATATTTTCAATGACCGATCGGTTTGAAATTTTGAAATCGCTTTATCTAATTTTATCACACAATTTACCGGCCTAACATTTTCTGAATTATTTTTACATTAAAACCACTATAGCCGCAACTATTTACCAATATACAAACTTGACATTTACATACAACATGTCAAATATTACAACACCGTATATAAAAAAAAAATTACGGCCTATGACAAACGACATCATGATTCAAATTTAACACTTTACGAATCACCACAAAGATTTTTAATTAATTCCGGACACTCTTGATTTATGTAACATTAGAAGTAAACAAACGACTTAGAAAAAAACAAAAAAAAAACACTTCGTGTCTATAATTAGACATCATAACACACAAAATCAAAAAAATGCATTCAAAATCTTTTTCACTTTCATCAAACAACAACAACGACACAATATAAAAAAAAACTTTATCGCGTGTCTATCGGATCCGGTCGGCCACAATATAAAATTGGAACAGATTTCATACAGTAAACGCAATGCGCGCACAATTGAATCGTCCAATTTTCTAATTTTATTTCCGAAACATTTCGAATTAAGGTCAATTCAAACATAAAATGCATTTATACATATAGGTATACGTATACGGTGGGTTCATTGATCGGGCTTGATGTATATCATGACATTAAAATGTCGTCAAAATAAAAAAATAAAAATTTGAAAACTTACATAATGGTACGCCCGTTGTAATTGTGACCGAGCTAATATCTTCCTCGTCATTTAAATCTTGGTGCATATTTGTTTGGGCATTTTTACTCTCATCACTGCTACTTAAACTTAAGCTACTGCATTCTTTGGCCGCCATTGTTTCACCCGGTATTTCCCATGATGCACGTGAACTAGTCGGTGATGAAATTTTACTATTTAATCCATACTCTTTATGTGCATTGTATTTCTCCGAGCTTGATTTATCACGCGATAATTTCTCTTCTTCTTCGCCATCCATTAAATTACGATCATCATCGAGGCTTTCAATGTCGGACGAGGCAAGCGATAATTTACGCATATCATTTGATGACATATAATCATCGTATTGATTTGAACGTATTAAACCGCTTAATGGTGCCGGCTGAGTTGATGAGCTGAATGCACACGGAAGTTTTGGCAAGACAAGCGGTACAATCGATTCATCAGACAGTGAATCATCTAAATCGCGTACCTCAAAAGCATTACGCCCTTTCATAACCATTTGTAAATTACGAGGGCGAGTGTTACGCAAAGAGCGGCGTGGTGAACAATTATTATCCTGGCGTTCACCAAAACAACTATCGTAACTGGCAATTCCGGAATCGGATGATATCTCACTGTATAAATAAATATAAAATTAATTTCCTGTTATGTAAAATATTATGTAAACTATTATACCGTGGCCCTTGAAAACCTTGACGTCGACTTGAATTCAACGCCTGTTTAGCAACCTTTGTATCCATTACATTACGCGGTGGTAAACTTATCGGTACTGGGTACTGTGGTTTTGGTAAATTTGTTGTATGCAAAGTAAACTTTGATACCGAATCAACGACTGCGACTGATTGTGGTGTTGGTTTAACACTAAATGACAAAAAACAAAAACACGTAAACGAGAAAATGAAGAAGTAAAATATAAAAAAAAACGCATTAAGACATAGAGACACATAGACATTTTCCGGATTAAAAATAAAAATAAATTTTCCACACTCACATCGGATTTGTATGTAAATCGGTTTTTACAACGGTGTATTGATTACCGCCACTTGTTTTATTTATGTGATGAGTGACCGCATAAATAGGCTGATGATGTGTATGATATTGATGATCATCGTAATATTGATTATCTTCGGCTGAAAATTTTACTTTATGTTGATGTGAATGCGGCTGCTGCTGCTGCTGCTGCACTTGCTGCTGCTCCTGCTCTTGCGCCTGACTGATATTATGATGATAGAGTGATGATTTTATTTTTGGAAAATCACCAGTGAATGATTGTAAATGTTGTTGTAGCTCGGCTTGTTGTTGTTGCTGTTGTTGTTGATGTTGATTTAAATAGCTACTGTTTGGTGTAACGGTACGTGTTTGTGATGCTGTTGTACCTGCACTCTTTGAACGACGTTTTACTAAAAATAAACGGATAGATTGATAAATTAGTTATTATTGCATCATTCAATTATAGACACTAATAGGCATTTATAATTGCATCATTCAGTTAATAGACACTAATAGGCGGCTCTAGTTTATGTTCTATAAATACATCGTCATAAATTTAATCGATTGTTTATAGAAAAAGTGGCATTGTCATGATAAATTTTCTTTTCTTTGACATAATCTTAAAAATGTTTAGGTAATTTGTTACAATAACATATGTTTTCGGTTTTTTAACGGGTATTATGTTGATGATTTATTGTTAGTAAAACTGAAACCGGAATAAATTTGTTGTAAATTTTAAGATCCTCTTATCGGAAGGACTCTAAAAAAAATTCACAGATAGACGGTATTTAACTAGAAACCCACGAGGATATTCTGAATGACTCAAGAGGGTGTTTGAAGAAGTCAATCCAAATGTTAAGGTTTAAAAGGTATGCTAAATTAGAATTTTATTAGAAGTATGAACCGCAAAATGTAGGCAAGCCTTAGTCTAACCTTTCTCAATACTGTGGGATTAAATTTTAATCAGGATAGTTTTGGGAGTAAGAAACTAGTCAACGGAATCTTCGATTTTCCTTGTTTTCCAGCATTAAATGCAAAGAGAGAGCTATCAAAAAAGAATATTGGAGAATCAGCTTATTTTTCGAAAATCCAGAAATATCCATAAATCTCTCGGTTAATAAACTATTGAGAATAAATTGTTGAAGATGAATTCAGGACACAGTTGCAGCGAGATCATCTCACGGCCGGGGTATTTCGGTAGAGATCACTGCAGAAGGATTTTAACAAAACCAGGATCATTCTATTGCTACCCACTATTGTCCATTTTCTTTTGGTATTTCAACTGGCTTCCTTCGGGGAGTAGCAGAAGGATTCAGATTTGTTATGAAAAGTACGTCAGAGAGAAACGTTGCTACGGCAACATCACCATCAAGAAGCATTAGATGTAGTCTTAAAGTACAGTGTTTGTGGATGGTTTAGTATCCCCTAAAGGGGTTAGCCTCTTAATCTTGCATTACAAAATGTTGCATTACAAAATCTTGCATTACAAAATCTTGCATCACAAAATCTTGCATTACAAAATCTTGCAAAAACAAAATCTTGCATTTAAAAATCTTGCATTACAAAATCTTGCATTACAAAATCTTGCATTTCAAAATCTTGCATAACAATTTCCCGTACATTTATAGAATCGCGCGCGCGATTAAATGTACGGGAAATTGTTATGCAAGATAACAAATCGCATTGACAAAATTCTACTGTATAATGATAATTATACAGTAGAATTTTGCTTGAGATATCAAAAATCAAATGTCCAGGATTAAATATTCTTAACCAGAATATTATGTTGAGATATTCTGGAAAATGGAGATTTCTATTTTAATTTTAATATTAAATCTTCATTAATCAGTAACGAAAATTTAAATTCTGGAAATTGAAGATTAAATCTTCTTTATTCAGAATATTTTGTTGAAATATGTTGTAAAATAGAGATTTCCATTCTAATTCTAATATTAGCCGTATTTCTTGACGCATAGTTATCCGGATCGCTATCTGCACAATGAATACCCAATAAATATTATGTTAGATACTAAAGACAGGTACAGATACTAAAACTGCAAAATTTTTTAAATGCAAGATATTGTATTTGCAAGATTTTGTATTTACAAGATTTTGTACTTGCAAGATTTTGTACTTGCATGATTTTGTACTTGCAAGATTTTGTAATGCAAGATTTCGGGGCGCTCCCGAACTCAATATTAGTCTATCACAAATCAATCTACTATTCAACGTCAAACTAAACGCTCAATCTCAATCCTAACTCAACCAACTACTCGATCCCCAACTCAACTCTTAAATTTACCGCCTTCCGTTAATGGACGGCTCACTCAACTCTAACCTATCTCTACTCAACTCCAGCTTAACCCCAACACAAACCCAAATCTGTGTTCTTCTGGCCAATAACCCTCAAGTAAACCCCAAACTCATCGATTAACTCAATCGTTGAACCTATTAGATACGTATTAATCAGGATCGAAAACCACGTGAAGTGATATGGTTTTGAAAGATTATCAATTATCCTCCTTTAAATGTATGTTTAATCAAAAAACCAATTATCAATTTGACAGGTACGATGTAAATGGAATTTTTAAATGATTTTGGATGCATTTTTGGAATATAACTAGCCTGTAACTTAGCTGTTTCTTAACCTATTGTAATTAAATTTGACAGGTACGGTAGAAATAGGGTTGTTAAATGGTTTTTGGGTACATTTTTGTAATATCACAAATTACCCTGTAATTTGGCCATTTCTTTCGGGATTATGATACATTTTGATAGGTACGGTGGAAATTGCATAAATAAAATGACAAATTGAATATAAAAATGGCATAAGTGGGACCGTAAATGAAAATTCCCCAAAAGCAAAATGAATTTCTGTTTACTGAGTATGACTCTGTTACAACTCACCACTTCTCGATACAATTTTAGAAGGTATTGTACAAATTATACATTTGTCTATTTTTGTTAAAATTTTTGGTAAACAAATGCGAAATAAGGCGCACTACAAATTATGCGACACTCCAGAGCAATAGTAATAAAATTAAATTAGCTTGTGAATTTGGAGAACGGGGAAAATTGTATTAAAATTAAACAGTTTAAGCTTAGTACTAAAACTCAGATCAAAATCAAATAAAATTTAAACCCGGCCTTCAATAATTATAAATGTCACAAATTCATTTGAGAACATTGTTTGAAAGTTTCTATTCAAGTGGTAATATTTTGGAGAGTTCGTGTGGCATCCGATCTTAGATGCATTGTTAAAAGTTTAGGTTTTTCGTAGATAAACTCAGTACCACTTAGCGAAAGAAGAAACGAAATTGTTCATATCTAATTCCATTTTGGTACAATCGTATAAGCTTGCTGCATAAAATTGTAGCAAATAGTAATACAAGTTCTGTTGATTGAAAATGTTTGAATTATTTAATCCAAAACTTCAATTTTTTTCTGAATTTCTAGCCTTGTTTGTTGTTAAAGATTTATTGAAAAATGTAACTATAATAATTTAAAAAAATTCCTTCCCTCTTTAAGATTTAATACGATCCTACAAGTAACTAATTCTACACATCTGATCCTCCTATACCACGTGGAAAAAAAAAATAAAAAAGCCAGTACGGTTTATTTGGCCAGGCATGCCTCAATGAAAGAAGGAACTCGACATTTTACATAAATGTGCTTCAAACTTGAGCGATTGGATTTCGAAGTAACATGTATTAGCTATGTTGAATTCGTTATGTTAAAACAAAATATTCAATTTTTATTTTGTTCTCGAAGGGTTCATTAGTTAATATAAAATATACACTTTTTATGAATTAGGCTGGAAACACACCGAATTAGTCAAAACGTTTTTTTCTTGTCTTAAAGCGCCTGGCGGTCAAAATATATACGATTGGATAGCGCTATGCACATTGAATCAGGCAAAACAATTAAACGTCAAACATTTTGTTTCATAAAACATAGAACGGCAAACATTCTATTGTGCCTTATGGGTCCATGCACACATAATAAAGCAAAATTGTCTTAAGTCAAATTTGACTAATGAAACATGATTGAAGGCGACCATAGCGTATAAACAAATAGGTTAATTCACACTGAAACAAAACAAAGTAAAACAGGACAAAACTGTTTGAGTCAAGAAAAAACAGTGTTTGGCGTCGTTTCGTGGTTGCTGTTTTATAAAGCAAGAAATAAATAATTATCAAAATAAATAGGAATTTAATATTTTTAGCAAAACTAATATTTTTAATTAAAATTGTTTAATTTATTTAATATTTTTTTAATCGTATTTTGTTGATGGGAAATATTTTCTTCTTATTTTGCTGGCAACATTTTGTATTTATTTTATGAAACCAATTCACACCAACCTATAAAGCAACACGAGACAATTTGACTAAAAACAATTTGTTTGATTGTATGTGGGCTATGTTTAGGCAAATCGTCTTGCCTATTCAAAGCAAAAACGTTTTGACTAATTTGGTGTGTCGCCAGCCTAAGTCAATTTAAGAGTCAAACGTTATGTATCACGTAATCCAGAATAATTTAAAGACAGGGTTCAGCGATTGATGTTGTATTATACGAATCGATTTCTTCTAACTTTAGACTATGTTAACCTTGTTCAAGCTAACTTTAGGTTTTTCGTTTTAGTTCGCTTAACAGATCTACTCGTTTGTCCAATGTATGCCCAAAAACAATTTCTAGTTCCAACACCGTGGTTCTTATATTTCTAATTTTTTTATAGACCGAAAGGCGTACTTTTAGTGCCTAACGTATTTATAAATCTAAGTGATTCTAAAAAAATCTACCTTTTTCCGTGCAGAAACACATTTTTACGTAAAGTATAAACTAGCATAAAAAGGTTGTAACCTGTAGTGTAGCAAGTACACATTTCGTTAATATACTTCGAAGTTCCTTGATATTTCTACCATTATATCGGCTATTTGTCGACAAAACCACGTCGAAAATTTTTTGGAGGTATAGGACGCTTTTGCTAAAGTGATTAACTTTTTCCTTAAATATCTAATAAAAATCAAAAATAAATAATTCCTTCCGTCTTACCTATTACTTACACTTCTCTTATACCACCTAAATTTCGCAAGCTAGCTCATCGAGGTGTCGCATAACATTTAATCCTAGAGCAGTTGCTAAGTTGATGCATACATTGATACCAACAAATCAACTAGTCCCAACAGCCACTTCTTAACCGTTGAGCTAAAAGTGCTAAGGCCTAGGGCACCACCGCATTGAGGACACCAATATTCAAATGAAAATGTTTTAATGTGTTCAAGCGACAATATTATATTCTGAACACCCAGATGATCTAGAAGAACGTTTGGTTAAATTATGTGTGCATTTTAAATTAGTCCTTATACAGGGTTTCCTACAACCAACGAACAAGCTGCTCATAGCCACGTAGAGATTTGAAAAAACATCCGGCTAGTTCTTCCAGGAACCAAAAACCTTACTATAACATTGGCAACATTGTACTTAGGAATTGGAAATTATTAAATTACAAAATTCTTAAGTTACCGTAAGAATTTTGTTTATAGAAGAAAACTAGCTTCCGAATTTTTAAAATTTCAACGTATCTAAATTCCGAGATTATAGCGAAATGTCGGTCAAAATCGGCATTTGACTTTTCCAAGTACAGCTGCGGCTTTACGGATTTGCTTATGTATTGCGTACATAAATTGCAGAGGTAGCATATCATTTTTCACTCTTAAGAGAACTACCTGAAGCCGTTGTCTTTAGGACAAAATAAATTGAATAATAAAAATCCGATTTCTTGGGAACTATTGACCATGAAGGAATCCAATTTTTTATTAGCCAAAGGAACTCAAATTTGGTTAGACTACCCTGAGCTATGTTGGTATACCCCAAAAACTACTACAAATCTTTGACTAATCTTTGGCTTTGAGTTATTCTGTTCCACAGCGATCACCGAGCATCTGAATGATTTCAAATTCTAAATATATCTTCTATCCTTCATTCTCTTTCCGACAGACGGAATGTAGTAGATGTATGCATCTTCTGCTAATATTTTGATGACCTGTATTTGGCGGAGCCTTATGAAGTTGTGCTAACCTGTCTACAAAGTACAAACTGAATATCAAAAATAGACATTTGAAAACTAAACTATCAAACCCTTATTATCGCTTCTTATAATTCTTTCCGATCTGTCATTATTCCTTTGATAATTCAGTACAAATATTTTTGCTAGCATTTTCTTTTCAGAACAGTTTTATGTAATCAAAATCTTTTTAACTTCACAAAGGCTCCACGGGTGACTTTAGCTTCAGGAATCTCCAGCAGCTGCTGAAGGTAAGAGAAATTCGTACCCATAGTGGTCCCAGAAATATGCAGAGATGACATTTAAATCTTAATTAGCTTTACGGGTTGATGTAGTCTTAGGTGATATTTGTCGATTAATAGCTCCGTCTCTTTCGTTGCAAACCGATGAGAGCTACGGCCACGCGCACACTTAGAATATTTCCGTTTATTCTCTTAAACTTCTGTTCTTTAATTTATTCGTAAAATTTAGACCGTATTCTTTGACTGATTAACTATGAAAATTTAAGAAGCATAAAATATTAAGTAATTATTTATTGGATGTGTTAAACGCTGTACTTCACCTAATTTATTATGCGGAAGGAGATATCTAAGTTTTTCAAACAAATAGAATAAATTCTGAACTACTGAAACTAGAAATTCAGTAACAGTAGTGTTCAATCTCTTTCAGAATATGTTACACTGCTTTTACCCAAACTTAAAGAGTTTTCATCAGATGCACATAATTTAAGTAAATACTGTCCTTGAATTATGTGTTAGTTAAAATCCTGGAAATTATTGGATTATTCAAATTGAGAATTTTCAGTTTTCTGTGAGGTCTTATATAGATTAATTGGGTCCGGGTCATAATGTCGACTAAGAATATGACGACTGAGAAAACGTCGACTGAGAAAATGTCGATTCAGAAAATGTCGTCTGAGAAAATGTCGACTGAGGAAATGTTGTCTGAGAGAATGTTGTCTGAGAAAATTTGCACTGAATAAAATATGGCTGGGAAAAGGTTGATTCAGAAAAAACTGCGCAGTTATTTCTCAATCAACCTTTTCTCAGGCATAATTTTTCCAGTGGAAATTTTCTTCCAGACAACATTTTCTCAGAAAAACAGAAAGTTATAACTAGAGAAAATAACATTTGGAAATAATTTCTTAGCTGCAAAAAAATTAAAAATAACTGTTAACCCGGGAACAGTGCTAAATGTTCCGTCAACAATTCACAAATTAGAGCGCGAAAAAATGTTGAATTGTTCCGAACGTGTCAGTATGATAATCCGACTACCAATAAATATCTTGTCTGCTATTAAAAAATTCTTGCCTACAACCTTTTGTAACATGGATGGTATTTCCAGCTCATTTAGATTGGTAGCTTCCAAATACAGCCTATTTTTTTTACGAGCATATTTGGTTTTTTGATATTGAGTTTCATTTGAGAGTAAACAAGCTCGAGAAATTAGTGAACACAATATTGTCGCTGATTGTAATATTTTAATAAGATTTCGTTTAATATTTTACAAGGCTTTCTAATAGATTGTGCTGCAGTCTGTCTGATCGAGCTGTTTACTTCATTAGCATCCTTTCATACGCTGTTTGTTCATGTGTATGTTCCTTTGCTGGAGATTTTACGATTATGTGTAAATTTGCTATCTTTCTGTTTGCTGTTCTGTACTTGAAATTCTAGCGGGGCAAGACTGGATTTAACTCTTTATACAATGCAAACGATACACTTTAGTTCCATTAACTGAAGTCATATTCTCAGAATGAAATATATGTCCCCCAAATAGTAATTTTTTACCGTTTTTATTACTAGGAATTATTTGCCCGTTCATTTTTGTTCGCATACAATCTATTTGGTATATTTCTTAAAAACTATTGAATGATTTATTGATACTAGAAAACTAGGTTACATGCAATCAGTATGTTTTTTTCATAGAGTGTAGAATAAAAATTGATAAAACTCAATTAACTATTTCACTAACAAAATGGTGCCTGAGAGAAGGTTGATTGCGCAGTATATTCTGAATCAACCTTTTATCAGACATCATTTTTTCAGTGCAGTGCAAATTTTCTCAGAGAACATTCTCCCACAACATTTCCTCAGTCGACATTTTCTCAGACAACATTTCCTCAGTCGCCATTTTCTCAGATAACATTTCCTCAGTCGACATTTTCTCAGTCGGTATTTTTATTACAGTCGATATTTTCACCCAGCCGACAGTTTCTAAATCGATATTTTGAACTTTATCGGATTAATTTTGTTCAAAATAGATCCTTGCCAGATTATACTTTATATATTGACTTTTAAACTTCAATTCAATAATATTTAAGCAAAATATAAATTTTCAAAATTTGCAAAATTCTGAATATCTTAACCTTAAAAATTTGAAATTTTCTAATAAATTTATCTACCATTTTATTAACAATTGTCACATTACCAATTTAAAAAATGCAAAATCATTATTCTGTAAATTCCGAAAATTCAAGAAAATCAAAACTTTAAATCAATTCTGGAAAGTTAAAAGTTTTAAAGTTTTAAGGTCTGAAATATATTCTGAAATTATTAGGAAATTTGTAAATTTAATCTTATATCTCGCAAATTGCACTGAATTTTTAAAAATATTAAATTCAATATATTAGTTTTGTTCAAAATAAGTAACTTTTCAGACCCTTCATTTGTTAATTTCCAAAACGTAAATTGCACAATTTTCGAATTTACCAAAACTCTGAAATTCTTTATAATAATAATTTAAAATTAAAATATTTTACAATTTTATAACCAATTATCTCTTACTGAAAATTATTTTTTTCTAGATTACCAATTTACAAAATTCAGAATCGTAATTCTGAAAATTCCGAAAGCCCAAGTGTGAACTAAATCAATTCTGAAAACGTTAGAAGTTTTCGAATTTTGGGGTTACTAAATGGCTATAGAAATTTTTAAATTTTTAAAAAAATTCAAAAGTTTATGATAAATCCGGAGAATTGTACTGAATTTTGAGAAATTTAGAATTTTCAATTATTAACCTCTAAAAAATTTAAAGCAAAATGTAAATTTTGAAATTCCCAAAGTTCTGAAAATGTTTACGTTAAAATTTTGAAATTTTATATTCCAGATTACCGATTTACAAAATTCAGAATCATAATTCCATTAGTTCATAAAGTTCAAGAAAATCCGAATTCTGAGAACGTCAGGAGTTTTTGAATTTTGCTCACTTTCGCATGGTATAACAATTTTTAAATATAAAGAAATTTATTAAGGATTTTACTAAATAATTCTACATAATTATCTTAAATGTTGAATTTTTATTGTTAATCTCTTATTAAATGTTAAAGAAAAACGTAATTTTTTAAATTTCTAAAATTCCGAAAATCTTTACGTTCAAATTTTTAAATGTTGTAATTTAATTGTATGTAGGTACTATCATACTATTCCTATACCTGTCCTTCAATTTTTTGAAAATTTTAATGTTTCAGATTCCCAATTTACAAAATTCAGGATTAAAATTCTGATAATTCTGAAAATTTAATAAATTCTGAAACTAAAACATTTCTGCAACGTTAAAAGTTTTCGAATTTTGGACATTCCCACGTATATAGTATAGGAATTCTGAAATTTAAAACATTTAAACATCCAGATTTTTCAGAATGTTTAGAAATAAATAATTCTCAGAATAAAACAGAATAATTCTAAGAGCTTCAGGGAAGAATCTACAGCAGGTAACTTATCGATCAAATTGCGCTAGATTGTTTACTGCGACTTATAACCAGTTGCTGTGCCTCTTAGACCTTCCCTTGCTGGAGCAAATAATTTCGGTTCAGATTATTCATGTTTAACATTTAAGTCGTCTAAATTGTTTGGTTTCCATTGCCCTAATAGAAATCTAATAGTTTGCTTTATTTTGTAACTTAAAATAAAATAAAATTTTGTTTACAGCAAAATGTACTTTTGTACTGAGTATTGGAAGCAACTACGAAAATAATGTTAACTAGATGTAATTCTACGTAAATAAATGCAACTTGGCTCCTCAATTTTTTTTTTTGCTGTAGGTACCAGAAAACCAAAATGATACAAAGAATTCAGGCCCATTATTTTTGACCTGATTTGTTTAGTCAGGAACAAGGGTCGGACCTTAAGAGCCTAGACGTAAATCTAGACGTCAATTCATTTATTCAGGATAGAATACGGAAGAAGAATGGTAAATGGTAAAATTGACATCAAAGAAAACTACTGGACAAGCAGATGGAACAATACAACTTTGATGTGTAATACCACGTTAAAACAGATCTGACCTCAACAAGTTTAACTCAAAATGTCTAACCAGCTATAATTCGTAGCATTCGTTGCCCTGTACGTCTAATCAGCTATAATTCGTAGCATCTCAGGGAAATCGTAATAATTGTTGGTCAAACTAACAGAGTTATGCCTGTTATTTGCTGCATCCTAGAGGAATAAAATATTGCTTCCGGCAAATTCGATATCTCAAGCAACTTGAGCGAACTTGAAGGTTAAGCAGTTACAGCAGAATACTGAGAAAAACAAACTATTTAGCTCTTATCAGTGTGACAGACAGTTGGATAAAGCAAATGTGGCAGAAATTCTGCAAAACCGTGTGCTGGCGGAAAAAACTGGAAAACCCGATAAACCGGTTAGATAATGGACACTAACACAGCGAAGCGTCCTGATCTTGAGATTAAATCATGTCGTCAACGTTACGAGAGATGAAGAACCAAATTGATGTATTGTATTAGCTGGATTGGCTGCAAGTAAACATCTATGTTCCGAGTAGGCTGAGACGCGCTATAATTTCACCCACTTGTTCGACTAAAGCCAATAGGGAGCTTTCAAAATGTTAAATGTTATTAGGCAGCCTCCAGTTATATTTAAAAGACTTAACTAAATTAATTGAGTAAATATAAGCTGTTAAAGCGGAGATAAAACCAACGCAGCCTGCAGTTTCATACGCTGAATTGTATACCACACATCTTGTGAGGATTACCAATTTTGTCAACGTCCAAGATAATTGTGAGTATTCATTTTAGAAGCTTCTCAACAAACCCGATCTACGCTGATATCCAGAATAAAATTGAATAAGATTCCAACGAAATGTTATTCAATTAGAGCTCTACGCAGTCCAAAACAATTTCTTTCTCGGATTCTTCTCCTTAACGAATCATTGGCATTTAATTTCCAAAATAATATTCCGAGAACTAAAGGTTCAAGTCCTAACCCTAGTTTAAGGGTCTCGTAATTATTTAAAAGCAAAACGGAATCGTAGGTCTGACATAATAACAATAATGGTATTCAACACACAAATCTTTTGGATAGCGGTGTTAATATCAGTACTTGGCGCTAGCTTACATTTTTTTCTAGTTATTTAAGTACGACTTCCGGACAGGCTCAAAGAGATTTTGAATATATCAATGCGCACGCGATATTTAATATCCCATGTCGGCCATACTTCTCAAGGTTAACTTTTGAAATTTGTCAACCAATGTTGAGATTCAAGAAACCCATCTCACATAATCGACGTTGCTTCCGCAGAATCAATAAAGCAACTAGAATCGTTTCGCCTGTTAAGCTAAAAACTAATCTATAGAGAGTTTATGAAATGTTATCTTTGCATGTCATTGATATAAGTCAGAGTTCTTTTAGAAATCACCGGTCACTGTATTGCATAAGGCTATTGGTAAAGTTCGTCTGCGTTTGGATGACCGTGAATTGAACAAAGTAACCGACAAGGATGCTTATCTTTTGCCGTTATTGATGGGTTATTAGGTTACCAATTGAATCACTTCGGTACCCAAGATGATTTTCTAAAGAAGTCAGTAGGCGGAATATGGAAGTGAGTTACTTGGGAAATTTAATTGGCGATGGTTGCCTCCGTACTGACCTCCAAAAAGAGAAGGCAATCGTAAATAGGCAAACTATCCTATCCCAAAATTCGGCGCTTTATTAACAAGTTCTCTACCATTCCTGCGAGAGCTGCAAGCGTGTTTCAACAAATAGATTCGTCTGGAGAGGAACGTCCGTATCGTCCTTTTATCAGAAATTAAATGCAGCTTAAAGAATTATCAATCACGGAATTAAAATGTTACGCAGCAGTACTTTATCAGCTACATTGATCATACCAGTTGACGCTGGCTGATATCTCAGAATGATAAGTCACTATAGAGAGAGTCTTATATTACCAGTATTTAACTTCCAGATAGGTCTTATATATACTGTGCAGAACCCGCCGGTTGTACAGTTAATTAGATACCGATGTAGATCCTGGATCTGAAATATCAAGGGCAAATTGAGAAAATACACAAGTTGGGACCCAATTTCCATAGTTTCTGTATCAAGAGAAATAAGCTATTTTTGCACCTTCCTGTGGCACCTACTATAATAACAGTGACATGCTTACTTGGAAATTGGTGGTTTCCACTAATCTAATGCATCTTTTGGTTGGGCAAGAAAACATATCACCAACTTCAGCTCACATGAGTATTGCAAAAACATTAGTTAGGCGCAGTATGCAGTTTTATTGGCAACGAATGGTTCAAAATGTGAAGGATATTATTGTGATGTCAAGACTGTAAAAAAAACAAATCAATTAATTATAACACAAAACCTGCGATGGAACATCAAAATGTGTCCCAAACACCAATATCGATTTATTGAAGCCCTATCTCCGCTCCAGAAAAGGTAATGCCTTTATTCTTGTTGTCTTGGACCTTTATTCGAAATGTGTCGTATTAAAACCGCTACGAGAAATATCGCCTGCCTTAATATGCAATTTTCCAGAAAATTACCAAGTTATTACTAGCTACAACGGGAAACAGCTTCTAACCAAATTGTTTCAGAAGTTAACCAAATTTGTAGTCCAGTGTATTTGCCACAAAGCAAAGTATCTGAACGGGTCAACCGGAGATTTTCAGCACACCGTTTCTACCTCACTGGCCCTCGTCATAATAAATGTGATTTACATGTTCTAGAGATTGTTGCAGCTCTCCGTAACGTCCAATTAATTCTCTCCTCATTTTGTTGTATTTGGCCAACATACGACGCTTTATAGATCTGAACAAAAATTACGAAATTTTTGTCGACAACTGAGGAGAACGAAAGCTACATGTTATCAAAATCAGATCGTTTGAATTCAGCCCGCAACAATATTATAAACGAATTCAACATCGGTTACGATTGTTCCGCGGAACATTACAGTTTACATATTTAAGATATACTCGAATACTGTGCAGGATGCGCGATTTTTTTACAAAAAAATTACATTGCAGTATTAGATATTATCTACGGAGAGCTTCAGTGTTGTTGGAGGTTTTTAGAGATGTACAAACCGATGGATTGTCATCCTACCAAAATCTCAACACCCTAATAGTTCGTCTAACGGATAGAGAATTGCAAGAGATTTTTTTGTTTTTTAGGATCCAAGATGAGAAGATAAAGGGACACAAAACATTTTCTCTTTTTGCTAAATATGTTTATAGGCATTTTCCGAATTAAGCAAAATATCGCAGTGTGAAGTTCTTAAAAGAAAGTTTAGCTACATAAAATCTCAAAAAGTGTAACCTAAAAAAGTGTTGTCGCACTTAAAAAAAAAAAATAACCCGGAATTACACTAAAGTCTCCGAAAGAACCTCGATTGAAAGAAAATGATACTCAGAATGGCGGAATTATATTCTTATGGCAACAACCATGACGTAACTAACGCTACAGATTTAAAGAATTTGTTACCGATAGTGAACATCAAGACTATCCGATTTCATAACCACTCGTTTTTGTCAATTTTGTTTAGCTACACATTTTGCGAAGAAGTTCACACGACTGCAAATGACTTCATATCCGAATATACTTAGTTTTAAGTGTTTTTCTAATATGGACCACCAATATTGTTGTGTACGCAATTTATTCACCCCAAATGAGTTGGTTTTGAGCAATTGAAAAATCGCACGATTTTATCACAAATTGTATTTCAACACTTATGTATTCTACTGCATGTCAAGACATTAAAAAGGCATCCCGATACGCATAAAAAACTCATTTAATTGTAACATTGAAAATTTGTTGAACTTTGTAATTAGCAACCCTACATTGTATACACGCAAGCATTTTTTCCGTTGTTATTTAATTGAACTGATTGTTTAAAAAAAAATGCATAAATTGCATGTTTCTCACGAATGTATACACATAATGGTTACGACAACATAATAAAAAAATGTAATATATGTGGTACTCACCATTCAAATTATTATTATAGTTGATACTATTGTTATTCTGATTGGTTGTGGCACAATCATTATCGGCCAATTTTGGTGTTAGGCCGGCTGAAGCTGGTCGCACCACATTCGATTGGCGGAATCCAAAACGGTTTGGTCGGTATGGCAGACCAGATGAATCTTTTTTCGGTGGCACCAATCGAGGTGTTGTTCGCCCACCATTAATATTATTATTATTATTATTGATATTATTATGACCACCACCACCACCACCGCATTGTGCTATATTCATTGTTTCATGTTCATTTAATGAATCAATTGAACCATTCTTATTACCATTCTTATCATCTACAATATTATTATCATTATCATCACTATTTTTTAAAATACTTGGATTTGTTATCACAGTCGCTGTACTAAATAATTTCACCTTATCATCTACGCCAATATCGTTCGGATTCTGTTGGTGGTGGTGGTTTTTATTTTTTGCTGATTTCGATAAGAAACCATGCGATTTCTTTTTAAAACCGAACGACATTGCGGTACCTTTTGTTTCTGCACCGCCACCACCGATTGCCCCATTGGATTGTGCGGCCGCCGCTGCTGCAGCCGCTGCACGTTTTGCATTTTTCTTACTCTCTGATTGACCCTAAAAATTAAAAAAAAAAAACAAAGAAAAAAATAAGAAAAAATGAAACCACTGATTAAAGAAATTTATGAATAAATTATTATATTGTTAATGATATGGAATCATAAAAAAAAAAAAAAAATCTGATTCGTTCAAGTCCAGTTGTCTAGAACAATATATTTTAGAAAGTAAATTTATATAGCACACCGAACGCATTATGCAGCATTTAAAATATTTAAACATTTCTCAATTAGATTCACGTCAAAATTCACATAACTTTCAGCTAAATTATTAGACATTGTTGCATGATACTGTCACGACATTAAAACACAAACTAAATAAAAATTTGTCTTTATTGCAAAGAAGCCATTTATTGTCGCATAATAATTTTCAAGATCGGCAAAGCTTAAAGAATTTTTTTTTTTGTTATTTATGTTATTGTTTAACTGGATTTAGGATTATTACATCCATAAAGTCTAATTAACTTACTATATGCGTTAAATGAATGATATTTTATGAATTTACAGTGTACAAAAAAATATTCACAATACCTTTCCAACATAAATTGCAATATGCGACCTTTGTCTATATTTCGATGATGGTGGATTGTTATTCACCTGCGGAAGAATATTTTTTTTTTATATACAATATAATACGAGATTTAGGATTAAGCTACGTGATAACAATACAAATTGTAAAACTTTGTAAAACTGTTGTGCAATAATAATGAATGTAATCTCTAAATATGTAAATTTGAAGTGATATTTTGTAGGCAAAACAACAACAATGGAAATGTATTTATATTAACGTTTGTCGCTGTATTTCATCCGTATCAAGTTTCACCTAATAGTAACGCACAGTATTTTACTAAATGAAATTGAATTTGTTTAAGCATATTATATGTTGTGATTTACATATTTATCGTAGATATCCTAAAATAAAAAACTACAGAACATATTTTTCATTTAGTAATGAAGTAGCGCTTATGACATTTCATAGATTTTAGATAAAGCTTTTGCATTATTAAAGAGACTACATTATGCGCTGAATAATTTTTTTTCGCGGTCCTATCTATGGTCGAGGTTTAATTTGCATTAAGCAAAATTAATAATGGAAACACTATGTTTGACCATTGTACTCTATAAAATCAAGAATAATTTTCTGGTTGACGTCATATTTTAACAGTAGCGTAGTATTTGTTATTAATTTGATTTATAGAGGTATGGAACCAAAGAGAAAATGTGCCAGTTCAACAGATCAAGAAAAAGTATAGCTATTCCTGAAAGGGAACCATTAGTTGTGTTTTGCTTAGAGGAACTAGTTGCTGAAAAGCCAATACTATGGACAGTGTGCCTGGTTTACAGTGGTTCTGTCCAAAATGTTTGGTACGTATGCACGATTACCAAAATTTGCTGGAAAGTTCACTCAAAAGGTTTGCCGTAATAGAAGGATCCTGGACAAATGCTATAAACGCCATTAACCCTTTAATGCATACTGTAGCATATCTGCATCATGTTATTCTAATTTGAACTGCATCTACATTTGAGCATATTTTTTCTGTTTTGTTTCATATATCTGTTGTTCATTTGTTTTTCTATCTCGTTTCACACATTTTTTTGTTTTTTTCTGCGTTTTGAAAATAAAATCGCCATTTAGAATTTGTTAGTCGATGTTTTGCATACAGTTAGTAGTAAACATACATTTACATATGTAATTTTTTATAAATAAGAATATTGTTTTTGAATATTTATTTTAATTTTGAACGAATTGTCTTTTTATAAAGAAGCGTTATAAATGGAAAAATATTTAAATTTTATACCACAACTGCATAATGATGCAAATAGGCATCATGTCATAAAATCAATTTTCCGGGAAAACTAGCTGCTTCCAACCATTTTTACTTTGAAATTCGTTTCAACCAAATACATCTGTATAAGCAAAAAACTATTACAATTAAAAAGAAAAAATCATGCATTAAAGGGTTAAGCCGCCTTTTAATACAAATGAACGTCGTGTAACACGTGCCCAAAACACAAACTGATGAAATTACCAGCGTAACGCTCGCTCTGACCAGACCTTCTTATGCCACACCAGAAGTTATTATATCACAACCGGCGATACCTGCAAAAACGCCAGCGCACCATCAGGATTCTAAGCATATTAACCAAGCTGTACCTCAGTTATGTTCAGCGTCTACATCATCAACTAAACCAGCAGCACCCGTTATAGTGCCAGTATTGGGTACCGTTGAGATAGAAAATCCGATTCAGTCGACTTTCCAGGAAATTAAAGCAGTTGCCCCAGGACGGTGGCTTTTTGTTAGTAGAATAGCAAAATCCCTCACAAAACAGCAATCCGAAAATTTTATTAATAATAAAATGAAACTGGATGAAGCTGTGTGCGTTAAAATCTCACCCAAAGAAGTAAACGGCCTGCCTTACGACTACGTGTCATTTCGTGTTAGTTTATCTGCTGAACAATATACAACTGCGTTATAATCGGCAATGTGGCCACCTGGATGATTAGTGAAAGAATTCGAGTGAAGACCATCTCGCCAAAATTTTCGCAATTCGAGCCCGGCCAAAGCCCAAATTCAACCTTAACTACAAACCAACAGAATCTGCATCATGAGAATTCTACGCCAATGCCCGAATAAAAAAAAAAACAATAAACTACTCATTTTATTACCAAAATGATAATTTAGAATGTCTTCGAAAATCCCCCCCACTTACACAATTTTGTATTAAAAACGCTGTTTCCGGTTTATATCATCTGTGAAACATCATTTAACAGTGGGATCCTGAGTTCTGAATTCTTTCCCAACCACTATGTGGTTTATAGATGTGACTGTTCACCGCAAACAAGTACTAAAAAATCTGGTGGAGGAGTACTCATAGCGGTCGATACATCGTTATCTAATGAGTTAGTTGAAATATCTAACCTGTCCATCGAGCAATTATGTGTTAAAATTACAATCAACAAAAAATTAAATTTTCATATATGTTGCATATGTTCCGCCTGGCTCACCGATTTCATCTTGCACGGCCTGCTGCGACACAATAATGGAAATCAACAATGCTACTAATCCATCTGACATCAACTTAATCACGGGGGATTTTAATTTTCCAACTGTTGGTCATATGATAAGAAACGGACGAAATTTTATCTTTAAATGTTAGTTCGGAAACAGAATGTCTGTTCATCGATACTGTTTTTGACATAAATTTAAGCCAAATTTGCGAGATCCAAAATGGTTTAGACCGAATTTTAGACCTGATTTTTACAAATGAGCGAAATCTATTTAAAATAGCTGAATCGCCATCACCATTCGTTAGTAATGAATATGATATTCACCACAAAGCCTTAGAAGTAATTTTTGAAAGCAACGGCAATAATGTTATTAATAATCAACAAAACTGCAAGCCGTATTATAACTTTAGAAAAGCTGACACAATAAATCTTAATCAATTTCTTGAGGGGATTAACTGGGAAAATGAACTTAACAGCAGTAACATAGATGTTATCGTGGATAAATTCTACAATATCTTATTTACGGGCATATAAATATTTGTTCCTACTGCTGTGGCCAAAACAAACAAGTATCCTCCATGGTACGATAATAAACTTATCAATCTAAAGAACGAGAAAGACAAGGCTTACAAACAAAATCTGAAATTCTGTTCCGAGGAAAGCAAACATAAATTCACTGCGTGTAACCAAAATTTCGAAAGCTACTTTGAGATATACTGTTAAAGTTAGCCGAAAGTGAAAAGTCGATAATGCAGATTGGACTAACCCAGAAGAAAGTTCCCAGCCGAAAGTAAAAATGGTAATGCAGATTGCGTAATCACAACCGAAAGTAAAAAAGGCGGTAATGCAGATTGCGTTATCCCAGCCGGAAATAAAAAATGAAGTCGACATTAATCGGTAGTGCTTAACTTAAAAACTACTAAGGAATGTAAGGATGCATGATTATCCTTGAATACCAGTCTTAATATTCCTATATGGCTGCAGTTCAACGTGAAAAATTGTGGAAAATTCGAGAAACCCAAAAAAATTTTAATTGGAATAAAAACAGCCTCTAGAGTGTTATGTCTGGAGATGCATTTGATTGGTGTGACTTATCAATGGCTATCGCTAGAAAGAAATTCAGTTCAAGTTTCCCGTGGAAATTTTCGGAAAATTTGAAGAGGCTGAATTTATACAAATTTTCTAATCATTTTTGGAAAATCGAATTTTCCGAGATTTTCCACGTAAGACTCTTTATAAAATTATTTATTACAAGCCATGCATCCTTTATACTTTCGGGTGATAACCACAAAATTTTTTATTTCCGGCTAAAATATTAATAAGGTAATCTGCATTATCGATTTTTTACTTTCGGCTGAAAACTTTCGGCTAACTCAGGGTCTTATCTGAATAGAAATTAATTGAGAGATTTTGTAATTCTCGAAATTATTCAAGATTTGCATGGCGTTGAGTTGCAAGAAGTGCCAAAATATCGAGAATAGGTTCTCAAAATTCGAGATTATTTGAAAATTTCGCGATGATTTGAGATTATAGCTATGCGAGGTATTAAGTTTCAAAATACCGACCAAACGGCACAGTGGTTAAAGCTACGGCGGTTGGATCGGGAGGTACCGGGTTCGAATCCCTATAGGGGCGGGATGCAAAAGGGATTTTTCATCATCTGATTAAGATCGGTGATGACGATGAACACATCTGTTGAGAGTGCGGAATCCATGGGCCGACCCACCTTTCATGTCAGTACTATAGGCATGAAGCAATGCAATGTGCAGGTGGTTTAAACAAATGCGGGTCTATAGCCGTACGTACTCGAGTTGGCTGGCAACGGCGTAAGGTAGGACGTTAAAAGGGAACTGCGAAAGAGTTGGGAGTGCCTAGAGCCCCAGAAAAAGATTGCAGAGATAGAGACAAAAAAAAAATAAGTTTCAAAATCTTATTTGTATATTTTGCATGTCATTGAGTTGCTTGATATTATCAACATGATTTTTGAGTTTATTTAAGATTTGTGTGTTTTTCATAATTTGGAGGGAAAGCGGGATTTCCATATTTATTTTGAAATTTCAAAATATTCCGTTATATTTGAAATTTGATAAATTTGCAATTCTTTAATCTAATCCAGAAACTATTAAAGTTAGTCGAAAGTTTCCAGTCGAAAATAAAAAAATCGATAATACAGATTACGTTATTTATGTACATTTCCGTTAACAGGATACATATATTTCATTAAAAACTTTTGAAAATAGTATTAACTGGAAAACCATGTTCCACGTATTCCTGGGAAATATAGAAAAATTGGAAAAATTCACAAAATATTTAAAATTGTAATAAAATCATCCTGAGTCTAGAGTGTATATCTAAAGAAAGTGTGTTTGTCAATAGTTATCGCTGAAAAATATTCAGTTTAAGTTTATCGTCGAAAATCTGAAAAATTTGTTTTCCAGAAATGATTGGAAACTTTATCACATTTATGGAATCCGTTTCCAAATGTAACACTCTCATAGCTAAAGATTTCATACAAAGTTTCTATCGATTTTTGGATAATCGAATTTTCTCAAATTTTCCACGGGATCTTTAGCTGAATATTGTCCTCGATATCCATTGACGAATCACAGTAACGTAATTCATCTCTAAACACGACACTCTAGAGGTAGAATTTATGAACATTTTTAATGATTTTTAAAAATTGAACTTTTCCAGATTTCCACAATAGTTTCCTTGAGGAATATTTTATACCAAAATCCGTAGATTTTTCACGAGAAACTAAAACGGTGTTTTGCCACATATATAACTATTGAAAAAAGTTTTCAATGGTAACGTTTGGTTTAACACTACTAGCTGATTCTGCATTATCGACGTTTTACTTGCGGATGGAAACTTTCGGCTAAAATTAACAGAATTAAATCGAATGCATTAAAATTTTACATGATATTCTAGATTACCTGTTTTTATGAATAATGCATTTGGTTCGAGAGTACTTAATACTATTCGAGATAACTTTAGTGCTTATTAGCATTGGGGTCCTGCTTATTCTCAGGATTTAGTCGTAATAAGTTGAAATACATCGAGGTCGATTATAATTTTCAACTAACAACACACAATTTTTTGCTTCCACAGTCGAATGGCACAGTATAGGAGTTTAGTATTGCACCGAACTAATTCATAGCAGAGAAAACAAAGTAAAATCTAGTTCACCCAAGGGATAAGCAATAAACCAATCTTGCATTACACAGGATCTTCGCTTTAGAAAGATTTGAAAAATTCCGATGGCTATTCGAGATCACCGGTGATAGTGATACCAAAGCATCGGATAGTGAAATTAAAGGAATACCACGAGGAAAATACCCAACGCTGGGTGCAGTAATGCAACGATTTTGCTAGTTGAGGTTTTGAGACACGGGTAAATTATACAGAGGAGTTCAAAAGTCTGAAAGCAATCCAACGATAGAATGCAATATCAATGCTGTTGCAACTCGCTTGTAACTGATACTTGAAGGGCCATAGCTATAAAGAGTTATAATCCTAAAAAAAATTAATCTTTTACAGAAAAATGTATATATCATAACTAGAGCCAGAATTTTTATGTTAATGCATATTTTTGCATATCCACAAAAGGGCAACAACCATTTGCATTCGAATATTTAAAAGAATACTATCATTCACTGTAAGACAAACTAGAGTGAGTAGATTATAGTCGCCGAAGTCGATTTTTTTTCTGATTAAGAAAAAAAAAATTAAATGACTTGTAGAATTTATAAATTTTACAATTTTAGAAATTTTAAATTAATAGAAATTTTGTCATTTATAAGGATAAGTAAAATTTAAATTTTTTATGATTTATAAAACTGACTTTAAGTAAATTATAGACTAATACTAAAAAATTTAAAAAATTTATAAAATTCATAAAATTCATAAAATTTATAGAATTAATAAAATTTAAATATTTTGCAGAATTTATAGAATTTACAAGGTTTGTAGAGTTTTAAGAATTAACATGGTATATAATATTTAAAGGAGTTACTGAATTGTTGGATTTTGTATAGTTTACAGAATTTATAGAAATTATAAAATTGAATTATTGAATTTATATGATTCAAATAAAAGTAAATAAAATCTTAAATATTGTATAATTTATAGAACTTTTTTTTTTTCGCTGGCGCTACATCCCATAGAGTGATTTGGCCGCTTCATTTGAAGTTTCGTAATCATTTTTTTAACGGATCATGAGTGATTAATCCATTGATCCAACATTAACCAGCCGTGATTTTTTCATCACCCGCCGGGAATCGAACACGGGACCTCCGGAGGTTAAAGCAAGCATGCTAACCACTGTGCCACCGGGGCGGTTATAGAACTTACCTAATGATAAAATTTAAGAAATTTATAGCAATTATTGAATTTATATGAATTTTGTGATTTTCCAGAATTTTATATAAGTGATTTAGGCTTTAAGATTTATGTAGTTTATTGAATTCATAGGATATATAAAATTTGTAGAATTCAAAGAATTTAGAAAATTTATAGAATTTATAGAAGTGTTGGAGTAGAATTTATAAAATTGACAGAATAGAAGCAATTTATTAAATATTAGATTTTTAAAATATTTGAGTAATTCATAAAATGTATTTTAAACTCTTACAATTTGTAGAAGAAGAATTTTATAATTTAATTATTTAATCGAATTGATGCATAACCGAACCACAAAATTTCACATGTTCGTATATCGTAAAATTCACCAACATAATCATATTGTAATAATATAGACGATAATGTTGGACGAATTTGATAAAATCGTTCATATGGGCATTGAAACATTCATTCCTAGACTGGTTGTTTCAGGCTCCAAGAAGGAACCGTGGTATAACAGTGAATTGGTAAATTTGAAAAATAGAAAGGATAAGGCTCTTCGAAAAGGATCTCCAAATACACTAAATTACAACTCATTTAAGGTTTTACGTAAAAAGTATATATTTCTTAACCGATTTCTTTACAGTAATTATGTTTTGGAGGTGGAATCACAAATTAAATCGAAACCCAATCATTGTTGGCATTTTGTTAACTATAAAAGAAAATCTGATGGTTACTCTTCCACAATGTATTTGAAAGACCGATTCTGTGATAACATTCTAGATAAGGTTAATTTGTTTGCGGATTTCTTTGAGAGCGTTTATAAGGTTCAGGTTCTAATTTCTGCAGCTTGAATAATGTCACGAGCAATATGAAATTTTCAATGTTTCGTTTGGAAATTGATACAATCTTATCGGAATTGTCAAAATCTTGACATTAACCATAGTGCCGGCTTTGATTCGTTACCGCCTTTTTTTTTTAAATTGACCGGTAACGCAATTGCCGCCCCAGTGTGTTTTCTATTTAATAGAAGTCTAAGAGAGGGATATTTCCCTACTTTTTGGAAGCGATCGCTTATTAAACCTATTTTCAAATCCGGGATTCGTGGTAACATTGAGAACTATAGGGGTATTTGTATAATTTCAGTCTTACCCAAGTTGTTTGAGAAGCTTGTTAAAGATCAATTATTTTTTCACGTGAAAACTTTTATCTCTCCAAAACAGCATGGTTTCTTTCCAGGCAGATAAACTGTTACTAACTTACTCGTGCTTACAAATTGCGTCTCTAATGCCTTATATAGAGGGGAAATGGTGCAGGTTGTGTACACAGTTTATGTAAGGCCTTTGATAAGATTGATCATGACTTGCTGTTGAGGAAACTTGATTCCTTGCATTGTAGTTTTCTCCCACTGGACTGGATCAGATCTTATCTTGATTCCAGAACTCAGATAGTAAAGATTGATGGTTTCACATCCAGAGTTATTAATGTCATCTCGGGAGTGCCTCAAGGTAGTCATTTGGGTCCTATGCTTTTCATACTATTCATCAATGAGGTGGTGGATTGTTTGAGTTATTCCGACATCCTCATCTATGAGGACGACATTAAAATTTTTAAAACCATCTCATGCATCAATGACGCAAGAGATTTCCAATCCGACCTAAATAATTTTAGTATGTGGTGCACAGCTCAGAATTTGACCCTAAACATTTCCAAATGTTAAACAATCCGTTTTACCCGTGCAATCGCGCCCGCTAGTTTTGATTTTTTCCTGGATGGCTGTACTATTGATAATGTTGATACGTTTGTGGATCTAGGTATAACATTTACGTCGAACTTATCGTTCAATAAGCACTTTGATATTTGCATTTCTAAAGGGAATTCCATGATTGGGTTTATTAAAAGGTTTTTGAGGGATTTTCAAGATCCTTATTCTATTAAAATATTATATATCTCGTTTGTGCGTTCGTTGTTGGAATATGGTGCAGCAATTTGGGATCCGTTTTATGGTAACTGTTCAGACCGTGTTGAAAGTATTCAAAAGCGCTTTTTAAGGTTTGTTCTGCGAAGGTTGCGCAGAGATGAGAACCTACCCGCTTTTATACTTCCACCGTATCGAGGTAGATGTAAATTAATAAATGTTGAGCCGCTCTTTATCCGCAGAATCGAAATTGGCGCGTTATTGGTTAGAGACTTGTTGGTTTCTAAAATTGTCTGTCCTGAGATTTTGGTGTTGTACGATATATATTCTCCGCTACGGACCCTTCGCGTTAGAGATTTCCAAATTAAGCTGCCTTAAAGAGACCTATTTATCAATCTACTGTTTCTTTTAATAAAGTTCGATCGGCTTTCGACTTTAATCTGTCAAGGGATGCATTTAAGAATTTGATGTCTAATTTTCTTTTAGTTTATTGGTAATTTTTCATGTTTGTTTAATTATACTTTTAGTATATATTATTGTATTATTGAAATTGTAACCAGATTGTATACAAGTATAAAGTTGGTAAATAAATAAATAAATAATCCATCAATAACAAAAGGTTCTACCACACCGTTTGGAGATTGGATTATTTTTGTTTCATAGAGGATCCATTTATCTAACTAACCATTCATGTCATATCCGCGGAAAACCTCTGTAATTTGGCCAATCTTAAATACAGTGAACCACAAAATTTCACATGAATATCGTAAAATTCACCAACATACTCCATCAATTACAAAAGGTTCCAACCCACCTTTTGGAGAGGGGACAATTTTTAGTTCAACCAGGATATTTTTTCTAGCCAAATCCGAGAAAAATCTCTGACCAATCAATACGGTGAATTATGGTGCTATTCCATGAAAATATTTTACTGAATAAAAAATTAAAGGGAGAAAAAAATATGTATTTGATTGATGGGGAATGGAACAAAAAACCGAATCAGTAAAAAAATATTTGTGTCTGTAGTTGTGACACTCCTCTAAAAAGTATCAAATCGAGGACTTTTTATAGGAGTGTCACTAACACACGTACATAAAATTTGTATATTATGAGAAATAATTCTCGCACACACTAATAATTTTAATAGAATGACGATTTTATGGTAGAGATTTTTTTAAATTTTTTATTCGGTGACGGAAATTGTTCGAAAAAATGAAATTCTGAAGTGAGCATTAATAATATTTAATTTACTAGATAATTTTGAGACGAAAAAATAATCGAATAAATACTTAATTACTAAATACTTAATTTTATTTAGCAATTATTGGTTATGTTTTTGTTTATTGTCAAATTTCCCCTTAAAATTTTTGCTATAAGACAATACAAATAAAAAACATATGACGTTTACGTTTGTTTCATCAAATTTTCATTTCGACAAATTTATTTGTACGTGGGACAATTTTTAATCATCAACAAATGGAATTTTAACAACTAATCGAGATAAATTAAAAATGTGAGTGAAAAACTGTGTGTTTGATAAGAATTCTGTGAATTAATCGTATTTTTCTGTACTTCTAGCAATTGTAAAGAGTACAATGTAATTGGATTCGATTGTGAATGGTTGACAATTGGTGGTTCAAGTCATCCAGTAGCACTAAAATTGGCCATACATCAAGGATTCTGTGCTTTAGATTGTGCCACTTGAAGATGATTCTACCGGAATTATGAGAAATCATTTTCAAAAAAAATGGAGACTTAACTAAAATTCTACTGCTGTGTATCCAGTGTCATCAGACCAGTAATATGAGCGATCTACGTGTTCGTTGCACATTAAGGATAATCAACTTAAGGACATCGAGATACCAAATCTCTTAAGGACATCGAGATACAAAATCAAAACTGGTTAAATCGAATTCAAAGAATAATAACGTGTCTCAAGACACGACTATTATTCGACATGTGATTCGATGGCCGACGATGAAATATCGACGAATGATGAAAATTTTAACCGAAACACGCTTACTTTGGGCACTACGGTTACGTTAAGTAATTCAATTTTATCATTGGAACATGAGTACGATTCGGACGATTTGGATTCATTGTTGTCGCAACCAAGGTCACTATCGGGAAGTTTATCCGATGAATTTGAAGAGGAAATGAATTAAATTCGTTATACATATTTCTAAATTATAACATTAAAACTAATAAATTGTATCGATTATAAATTGAAATGTGGTTTAAAATTGAAATCGGTCGTTTAAATTTTATAAATTCAATTTATGAATTTAATTTACAATGCATGACATGTTTTAACTTTTTTCCTTGGTGGAACCCTTCCCTCTATCTCGCTTAGTCTTTTCGACAAGTTTCCCCCCATCACTGGTCTCGACAGCAAAGGTGACGCAATTCACGAATGCACATACAAGCATACGTTAGCAAATTCACTTGTACAACAAGAAATATGTAATTTTTTTTTTGTAGGTTAAGTTACAATTGCTGTCAAAATTCCCCTTAAAATGTTTGCTATAAAAAAAAAATTAAAAAAACACCTTGTCTTTGTCTATTATATGGTTGTTTGATTTTTTTCTCTTTTGGGCGTATTTTACTATTCAGTAAAATATTTCCATGGAATAGCACCATTAAGGTTTCATTTTATAATTTTTTTGTAAATTAAAATTGTTTGGCCTACTCTATAAATACCACACAAATATAAATTCAGTTTTGTTATTTGTTAAAAATTTCACAGGTTGTCAAAATTTAAAGAATTTTACAAAATTCATAATTTACTGAATTTTGTGATTTTACAGAATTTTATACAAGTGATTAAGGATTTCGTATTTATGTACTTTATTGAAATCATAAGATATATAAAATTTGTAGAATTCAAAGAATTTAGAAAATGTATAGGATTCATAGGAGTATTGGAGTAGAATTTACAAAATTTACAGAATTGAAACAATTTATTGAATTGTAGAAAAATGAATTGATAGAATTCATAAAATTCATAGAAATCATAGAATTTATAGAAATTATAGATTTTGTCAAATTTATCGAATATAACGTATTTACGGAGCTTATGAGCTCTAAAGAATTTAGAGGATTTATAGAATTTAAAGACGTTACTGAATTTTAGGACTTACATAATTTACAAAATTTAAAGAATTTTTGGAATTTATAAAATTTACAGAACTGAACGATTTTAGAGAATTATTACAATTTATATAATTTATTGAAATTACAAAATTTAAATTTTACAGGATTTATAAAATTTATGGAATTTTCGAAATTATTAAATTTATAGATTTAAAAAAAAAATTAAATAAAATTTTAAAATTTGGTAAATTTATTTAAGAATTTAAAAAATTATGTAATTTACAGAATTTGCCTAGTTGATAAAATTTAAGAAATTTATAGCAATTATTGAATTCATAGAACTTATAGATTTTTAGAGATTATTATATTAGATCGAATTTATTGAACTTTTTTATTATTATTATAATCATTTTGGCTACGTCTTGCGTCGCCAACTTACGTTTGTTGAAATTGTTTATAGCTCATTAAAGAGATTTGATTTTGTGTATCAAAAACATTAGAAGCATGAGAAGAAATTCAGATAGGCTGCTTGCGTTTCTAGATTCCGCAAATATAAAGCCTTTGTTGATTGGTCTTTCGGAGATCTGGATCTATGAGGACGAAATCAAGAATTTCAGTCTGGAGAATTATACTTTGTTTGCCGGGTGTAATGAGGATTGCAGGTCAGGTGATGTGGTAATTTACGCTAGGAATGAGTTGAATTGTAAATATTTTAAGCTCAATTTTAACACTTTTGATGGTTTAGGTACCTCGTTTAGGTTAGGGTCCAAACTAGTATGTGCGTTTTGCATTTACAGACTGAATTCTTCCAACATTTCCAATTTCATTGCGGAATTCACTAGGCTCTTGTCCGATGTGCTGTCAGGTAATGGTTTTGATATTCTTGTGTCTGAACCTACTAGGATTTTCAAATCATCAGCAACCTGTATCGATACTATCGATAACGTACTCTGTAGGTTTGACCAGAGGCACTTCAGAAATGTTTCATGCAAAATTTAAAACTTGGGCATGTCTGATCACTGTCTCTTAGAAACTAGTTTCTTTGGTGCTCCTATTCCTAGGCCTGTCATTAGAAACTCTGCTGAGTCTGTCCGCGTTGACTATGGCCAACTATAAGAACGGTTTTTATGGGAGAATTGGAATGATGTTTATAGCCAATCTAATGCGTCAATTGCATTTGATTATTTTCTGAATATTCTAAATGGTCACTGTAAAAGCTGCTCAAAAACTATCGCAATAGTAGGCAAAGGAGCCAAGCGTAAGCCTTAGATGTTTGACCTCCTATTGAATGATATATGCAAGAGGAATATAATATGCCAGCATGCAAAGTAAACACCCATCTGACATAAGGCTTGCTAACTATAGTCGCAAACTATGTGACAACGTTCATACCAAGATAGATCAGAGGAAAAAGCAGCTCTATGTTGAACAGTTAAATTCTAACGGCATTAATGCCAGGAAAAACTGGAAGCCAGTCAATGACTTGATAAATGGCCGTGCCGAGTCTGCCAAAATTAAAGAATTAAAATGTAGGTCAGTTGATGTTATCTCTGATTCAAGCGCCATTACAAATGAGTTTAACAAGTTCTTTGTGCTAGAAGGTGAATCAGGTAGCTCTGCTGTTACTTTAGACGAAGCTTTTATTTTTCCTCGATCTCGATCGAAGATGGCTTGTTATCTTGTGGATGGCTTGAGTTTTATGATGCATTTAAGTCTCAATACAGCGATTTTTCCGTTAGCCTTAAAACGAGCTGTAGTTATCCAAATTTTTAAGAAAAATGATAAATCGAGTTTAGATAATTACCGCCCAATATCTCTTCTTTCCGTTTTTTTCCATAGTTTTTGAAAAGGCTATGAAAAGTAGGTTGGTACTTTTCCTGATTAAACTGTTTCCACTGCAATTCGGGTTTAGAAAAAATAAAAATACGGAACAAGCTATTTTAACAGTTGAACAAATAAGTGGGAGCATCTATCTAGGGCTGAAGTCATCTGCTCTGTTTGTCGACATGACTAAAGTTTTTGATAGAGTGGACCATGCGGTTCTTTTAAGGAAACTTTTTTGCTGTGGATTTCGTGGAATGATTTACAGCTGGTTGTGTAGTTTTTTACCTGGTCGATCCCAAGAAGTGCGTGTGAATTATCATCGAAGTGGTGAACTATCAATTATGACAGGAGTTCCTCAGGGCTCGGTGTTGCGACCCCTGTTATTCCGTATTTACGTGCATGGCATTTTCTAGCTCTCTGACCGCTTTTGCTGACAATTTTTCGTTTGTGTACTCTGGTGTAAGCAAACAGGTCAACATATCAGGGATCGAACATGATTTAATTTTGAGTGTGAAAACTAAAATAGTCCATTTTAGGGATAACCAGGATTTGCCTGATGCTCTTTCTTATCATGGTTCTGGCTGTAATAGAGCTCAGACTTGTACTTCGTTTGGATGTTTTAAGATTAGTGCAGTGAAGGAAATTAGATATTTGGGTATTTTGATTGATTCATAACTAAATTGGAAGGCCCACATTCAAGGCTTGAAAGATAAACTTTTACTAGAATTTAGAAAATTTATAGAACAAAAAAAATTTACAAAAATTGTGAAATTTAAAGAATCGTGGAGTTTTTAAACTAAGTCAAATTTGAGCTTGTAGAATTTATAGATCTTATGGATTTAAAACAAGTTGTTACTCATAGATAAGTACAATTTTAAAAATTTATAAAGTTCCTAAAATCGAATGAAATGAGTAGAATTTATAGAATTTATGAATTTTGGAACATTTATAAAATAGATCGCATTTACAGAGTTTGTGTGATTTAAAGAAGTTTCAAAATTTTTCGTCTTTAGATAGTTTACAGAATTTAGAGAATCTGTAGCATTTATAGAATTTATAGAATTATTTCAATTGATAATTTATTGAATTTAAATTTAAACGTTAAAAGATTTTAAAAATTTATGAGATTTAACGAAATTATTAAATTTATAGAATTCAAACAAAAATACATAGTTTGGTGAATTTATTAAATTATTTCAAAAAATTATACAATTATACAAGAAATTTATATATTTATTGAATTTATACAACTAATGGAAATTAAATGATTTACAAAACTTAAACAATTTATAAAATTCATAACTTAAGGAATTTTGAGATTTCACAGAATTTATAGAATATGTAGGGGTTTAAGCATTTATAGAATTTAAATAATTTAAAAAAATTGTAAAATTTGTGAAATTATGGAATTTATGAAATTTATTAAATATATAAAATTTTAGAAATCCAAGAATTTATAAAATTTATAGAATTTATAAAAAATACGGAGTAGAATTTATAGAACTATGTGAGTTGAAACAATTTATAGATTTATTGAATCTATAAGATAAAAAGAATTTAAGAAAATTCATAAAGTTTTTAAATTTTAGAATTTGAGAAATTTACAGGAATCGTAGCATTTATTGAATCAAAAGAATTTATAGAATATATAAAATTTATAAAAATTAATAAGTTTATAATTTAATAAAGTCTTTAAAATTTTAAAATAAGCCAAATTTAAGTTTGTCGAATTTACAGAACAATTTATTACTCATAGAATCTACAAAATTTAAGGAATTTATAAAATTATAAAATTTGTGGAATTAACATAATTTACGAAATTTAAAAAATTTATGAAATTAATAAAAATTTTAAATTTATAGAAATTACAGAGTTTATTGAATTTAAACAATTTCCATGTTGATAGAATTTATAGAAGTTACTGAATTTTAGACTTTATATCTTTAAAGAATTTATACAATTTATAGAATTTAGAGAATTTTTGGATTTTATAAAATTTATAAAGTTGATAAAATTTATGGAATTTATCGGAATTTATAGAATTTAAAGAAAAATAAATAAAATTTTAAATCTTATGCAACTTATACAACTAACCGAATTGATAAAATTTAAGAAGTTTGTAGCATTTATAGCAAATTTATTCAATTAAAATTTATAAAATTCACATCGCCACATCGACGTAACGTAGCCTCGGTCATTTTTGTTCAAGACTTTTTTACTGCACGTATCGTTTGTGTTGACTTGCTCTGTGGTTCAACATTTCAGTTCCTTCTTGTTGTTTATGAAGGCATGATCACTCTTTCTGTATTTCCTCCGTACCCTCGAACCTCGCTCTTTCGGCGACAATTTTGAGTTTTTCTCGTTTATTTAATTCTGTGTTTATTATTTTAACATTGAATTTAAAATTAATAATTAAAGATAAAATTAAATTAGGTTTTGATGGTCATAATTAAGAGAATACCAACAAAACAGTGTCCACCTATAAATTCAGAAATTCTAATACGGGATGTACCGCCGGGAATTGAATGTAATTGAATTGCGGTATGACATTTTCATCCAACACAATGTTAGCCTATAATTATTTCCAGCCCAGCAAGCGTTAAGTATAAATGGTTTTAATTCTTTAGATGCAAGGGAAACAAGATAAGATCAATACAATTTGATATTTTGAAATCTTTTCACAATTCAGGTAACTATCATATCTGATTCTTTTTCTTTCTATCCCAATTAAGTTGACAGGCCCAGTCAGACTTTGAACCCAAAGAAGCTAGACTTTAATTTTTTGATATACAGGTATAAGTGCCCTTAAACACGTTTTTCCAAATCAAACACTCTTAAATGGAGAGCTTGTAAAAATACAATTTTACCTAGTAAAAATGCAAGAAATGGCCCCTTATCGGTACTGCAAAACTGTTTGTATTTACGTCGTAATTAACTGAAAGCGACATAAGCATGATATTCAACATAAAATCAAGGAGAGACCGTTAGCCAAGTATCACATTTACCGTAATCGTAAATTGATACGGGAATTGTCTGGAAAATGTTGGGCTCATTCATATTTGACAGTCGTTTTTGTTAGATTTTATCGGTATTGAAAACATCGCATATTGCGCCACTATGAAAATCTATATTTGTGAGTAACGCCTAGTGCCATAACTAGGTACCCGCAGCACCCGCAGCGGCGGGGGGGGGGGGCACGAGAGTTATCAGGCGTTCGAATATTAGCTCAAAGACAAGATCAGAGCTAGCTCAGATTAAGCTCAAAGTAGAACACCCTTTCAAATTGCAAAACGGGAAATTTCTAGGACATTTTTATGAGAAGACCGTGGTCTAGTTTTTAGAGAAGGAAAACATTGTTCCTGTTGCTATTAAATATTTTCTTAAGAAAAGTCCAACAATTTCTTCTCTGTTGCTGAATGTATGAGTAATTACACGTAATCTGCTTTCATGGAAATTAAAATGGCTTTGGGTTCTGACGGATATTTAGATTTAGAATAAGATTAGCTAAACTCTTTTGAAATCAAAGCTTTTGACATCAAACGATAAGGATTTTAGTGTTTGCTGAGTTGATTTATTTGTAAAATACATTTTGTACTCCAAATTTACCTCAAGTTTTGATTAGAAAAGGTTTGCCGAATATTTTTTATTACCGGTAAACGGTAAATAAAAACTTAATTTATCGGTTAACCCGGTAAACTCGGTTTAATTTGAAAAACTATTTTAAATCAGGAAATTGCAAATTTTCCTGTTTCATATACCCTTGTCTCGGATTTCATCTTTTTTCAAATTTCTAGAAATTATTGGAGTACAGCATGGAAATGGGATGCGTGATTGGCGCGAGACTTAGCCTTAACTTGCTTCCTAAGTATATATAACAAAATTGAGCTTATTCATAAGTTCCAATTTGTTTTCCATTTATCAAAATTATCGTTGGAACTTAGGTAATCCACACCTAGCAAGTTCCATATGTTTAGAATTTTTGTTTCACTTTTCATAGGAAATTTTATAATAAAATGAAATTCAAACTTGGAACTCAGTTCCAAAAAAATCAAAATATATTTGAAGCAGTGATACTTAGGTTAGTATAGCATTTTGCTTAGTAGTATTGATAATATTAAATTACTTGACAAATACTTCGATATTTACACGAATTTTCGGAATTTTTCGAAATTTGCGAGGGATTTCTAGATTTTTACAGGCTTTCCGAAACTCTTTATTAATATTTAGATTTTTCGGTATTATTGAATTTTTTCGAGATCAATCGCGGTAATATAGAGATATTTCGAATTGTTGTTTTAAAGTTTTTCATCATTTGTAGGATTATTTGTCATTTTCAATGATTTTTCAATTTATTAGAATTTTGTATGACAATGTTCTGCGCTTAACTTTGAGTTGTGGGAACTTACAGAGTTACACATATAAATCTAAATCATGATATTTAGTTGATTTCTCGAGATTTCGAGATTTCTCTAATTTCCTAGGTTATTCGAAATTATTCAAGAATGTCCAGGTTATTTACATTTTACAAGGCTGTGATTAGCCCGTATAGGATTTCCCTTGGTTTAGATACTTAACGGATAATTCAATATTTGAGAACCTTTTAGAATATTCAAGATACTTTCAAAATTCAACATTTTTGATATTTTTCAAATTATACCCGAAATTTATGATGCTTTATCGATATATAGAAATCTTAATAGCATTGAGTTGACTGCAAGAAATTTCGATTTGTTTGAGACCATTGAACTTATGAATCATGTACTGTATCGGACCCTTGAAATTAGATACTTTTAGACAATAGGAAAAAATAAGATTTTACCTAAAACTTTACTTATTCATACAAGAACATTTTTAGGGGCCCAAGAAAAATTTTGCGGAGGGAGGGGCCCAAAATTTGTACTTACGCCACTGGTAATGCCTGCGCAAAATTTGCCACAATGAGAGTATTAGTAACTGAATTTAAATGTGATTAAAATGAAAGTTAGGAATAAATGGAAAACAACTGCGACCACAAGACCGCTGCCTTAAACAAAGTTCACCAAATAGTACTGTACGACGGACTAATTAAGATTAAAAGATATCAGAGGCAGTGTGCAGGGGCAGATTAGGGAAAATGCGGCACTAAACAATCTTTCGTTTCCGGGCCTCTTATTTTAGACAGAATACCACTATCTTTTTGAACGATGGGAAGGGATTTGCACCACTGTTTGCGCAAAAACATCCCTCGATTGACATCCCCTAACAATCCAGATTAATGATGTGCAAACGGTGTTACATATTTGTTTGGTTTTATTTATGTGCCGGTATGTTTTAGGATTTAACCCATCACTGCTCCAGACAGACGAACTTTCAAATCAACAGGGTTCTTTCCATTAGATGGCTTGAACCTTGAACGTTTAACTGGAAGCACATCAAATTAGTCAAAACGTTTTAATATCTTACTTTAATGCCTTTACGAAAAAAATTCATTTAGGAAGAGGCTCAACTTGACCTGTAACAATTCTTTTTAATTTTGATATTCTGAATCAGACTTCACTGAATTTTCTTACGAAACCGCTTTCGATCTATCACATTTTACGTAATTAATTGTACCAATAAACTCAAATTTTACCTGTTATTTCTAAATTTGAAAATGTTCGTAAATTTCAAATCAGAACAATACTTCGTTCAAAATTCTCTCTTTGGTTGCGTATTGCAATGTACTGCTAAATTTGACTAAGATTTGAAAAAATCATCGTTACTCTTTATATTTGTTTTTATACTAAGCCACTAAATATTTCACCAGCAATTTAAAGTGGGCGAATGGTAATTTGTATGTTTTTAAAAATCCAGTTAAACTAAAACTTCGGCATGTAAAATAATAATAGTGGCGCATTTTCTAACTGAATCTACCATTATATGCCTTAGACAAAGGAACAGTTAAAAAAGGGGCTGCAAAAAGTGAACTTGCGGGTTTCATGGTTGAAACTCATGGAGTGGTTGTTCGAATTGTGGACACTCTATTGAAGAATGGGACCCTCCGACTAGAAGCGACATGAAAATTCGACCAAACCACTTACGACCATATACGAATTGATTAAGGTGGGAGACAGTGAACGTTTTTCTAACTGATCCAGGACGACCGTATGTGAATATTACTCTTGATAACTCGTTAAAGTTGAAATGAAAATTTTGAGTAGAATAAATGTAACCCACCTACTTCGAATTGCAAGAGGAGAGAGTTTATTAAAATTGTTGTTTGTTTAATAATCTTTTAAAATGAAAGCCGTTTAATTTGGAAAAGGTGAACTGCAAAATCTTAAACCATAGTTTGTTTATCTACAGTTTAAAATTTGAAATTTGAAATCCAGCGGTCAACAAATATTACAACCTTAAGTATCCCATTAATCATTATTACTACATGACTTAAGAGTTTTCTAAATAAAGGCAGGCCTCATATAATAAATGCTCAAAAATATCTTTTAATTTGAAGAAATCTTCAACAAATATTGTTTAAGCATCGTATTGCCACAACGTTCGTCAACAAATAATGAAAAAAATATATCGAATTACTTTATTTATTTACCATCCCCCACATAATTATAGATTTTTTTTATTTTTATGAGTAAGATGAAGTTAGATTTCGCAAGATGTTGGTAATATAAATGAACAAAACTCCCACACCGCAGTCATGCCAGACATCATACGACGAGAAAAAAAAATATTTCAAGAAAATTCAGGTCTACTCTACCACATCTATATATGTACGAGTATGTGTCTTGTAAATTATTGATTAAATTACCCCTTTACCAGCGCCACCATATTTAAAGAAAACTGTATGTATTAAATATACATTGTTGTTTGCAGAAATTGTATCCAGAAAAATATTTCCCAACTATCTAATGTTTTTTTGACCTTTGACATAATTCTTCACGAAACTAACTAACAAACAAACAATCAACCGGGGATTATATAATTTATTCGGAATGCTTGCCAAATAAATTTTTTTGTTAACTCGCACGCGAATCAAAACATACCAAATTGTACTGCAATTCATGACATAACATTATTTCACTGCAACGTGCAGCAAAAGCTAAACTCTTAGTTAAAAATGAGCTTTTTACATTATTTCAATCAAGTTCAAAACTAAATAACTATTCATATTAAAGAGCGCACAGATTAACCTTGGTGTACAATTAATATAAAGTTTTGTGTATAACATGAAATGTAATCAATATCAAATTGGAAAAACAACAAAAAAGCAAAACACCGCATTGGGAAATGTAAAAGCTGTAAAAATTTGCAACACATACACATAGGTACAACAAAATCTGAAAAAAATAAAATAAAAAGGAAATTAAATTTATAGCTGCGCAGAATTGTATTACGTAGCTATATTTCATTTTAATGATAACAAGATTATGACTTAAGAATTAGGCAGCATTTCAAGTAGATATAACTAAGCAAATGACATCTTGACCTTGTGGTGAGTCATATTATCCGCCAAACGATAAAATCGACAATTAAATCACGAATTATATATTGGGGAAACTGAATAAAAATGATGACACACAGTGTTTTGATAAATTTCAAATATAAAATGGCGTGATTGATGTAAAAAATGTTGTTTTATAAAAAAGCTTTTTGCTTTGATATATAATGGTCACGGTTTATTTTGGTGTTTCCTTTATCCTCGCTATTTCGTTTGTCATGGCTAAAAAGTTTCCTTGTGTTATCGGTATAATATACGTCGCCACCACATAGGTATAGGCTAATTACATTCTCGGTGGGAATAAACACGTATACGTACTTTGTATATATTGTGACGAGATACGTACGAATGTTGTTACGAAAAAAAGAGATATCGATTAATTTTTTTTTTTTTTTTTTTTGGTCTAAACAGGATGAAAGCTTTTTTTTGTAACTAAAAAAAAATAAAGTTTTTGATGAATAAAAAGCGGTGTGAACATTACACGGATATATAGTATAGAAAATTATTTAAATAAATTACCATATCACAAACTGTCTCACTACTTGTTACAAGTTCGTCATCAAAATCTTCGTCTTCAAAATTTATTACATTTTGACATTCATCCATATTGTGAATTGCACGGCCAAAAAAAAAAAAAAATTTGTATGTGGGTTTTTAAGTTTCTCGATTATTCCTTGTATACACACACAATTTTAAAATATTTTCACTTCACCAAATTTATATAAAATCCATTATTTGTTTTACGAAAACACTTAACACTTAATATACTTCACACTAGTGGCCACCAAATAAAAATGGTTGCTTATTACGAGACGAATACAAAACTTTTAAAAATTTATTTATATCGTCGTAATTAATTTTTAAGCTTTTCATAGTTTTTTTCTCAAAATATTTTTGAATTAAAAGCACAACACAAAAATGTTTCCACTTTTAATTATTTGACACAATAAATTAATTAATTTTATATATTCCAAGCGAGAGCTTTTTTTCCTCAAGTATAATTTGCAAGCACAATGAAAATTATACAGACTTGTTTGTCACGTATTACGACTCGTCTCAGCTAAATAATTTTTATATTATGGAACAAGTAAAAACGGAGAAACCGACCACATAATGGTTTCCCCAATTTTTTGATGTTTTGTTTTGTTTTTTTTTATTTGGGATATTATTATACTTCCATAGATTCCAGATATGAATTTTCAATTAAGGCAAACCATATCAGTATAGGCAGTAATGATTTGTGTGATAACATTTTATAAACATAAATGCAACACTGATGTATTGAAGGTGGCAATGCGGCGGCGCCAAAAAATCCATTTTATTATTATTGTTGCCGTGTTAAAGGAAAGAGACACATTTCTATTTAATTTTACTTCGGTTTGCGTTTTTTTGTTTTGTATTGTTTTGATTAAAAAGGATCGATAACATTATGTTTGTCAAACAAATTGAAAACTGCCATCTTTAAAAATTTTCCGGCATAACAAATTTTAGTACATTAAAAATTTGTCAAGTTGGTTGTTTTTATTTTCTGAAGATGGCGGGTTATTATTTATCTCAAAATTATTCCAAATGTATAATAAATACTGAGGCAGAGAAAAAAGAAATGATTATATTGGAAAAGTTGTAATGGCAAATCAGTTAATCTTGTTACAAAAACCTAGCGAAACAATGCCAAAAATTTAAAGATGTTAACGTTACTATGCTGGAACTGGGAAAGAAATGAGCACACACCGAAAAAGGAAGTAACAGTAATAGATATCTTCCTAAGCTAGTCGGTATGAAATATCTGTCAAACATTTAATTAAAATGTGTATAGTGATGATTACAAGCTGCATTTAGTGTCCAAGTGTGGACACAAACCACTTGATATCCTGGACCGCTTAAAATTAAATTGAGTGGACTTGCACCAGGAGGATGAATCTTTATTTTTAAAATGGCTTAAATGAATTTACGCAACACTTAACTATATGTTGTGTAATTTGGAAATTCATATTTTATACCAATTTTGGTTAATATAAATCGATTTTGAACGTCAACAATTGAACACTAAATTGACGCATTTCAGATGAAACTTAATGGCAACTCAGTGTTGCTACAACAACTGTTAGTTGTTATTACATGTTGTAGAAATTCTTGGCGATAATCGGCGTATTATCGTTCCCATTTGACATGAGATGATATGCCAGTGTCACTCTCACAGTCGAGTGCCTCCATCGGGGAGTAGATTATTAACTGTGGTCAAGAGGGCAATCATGCAGTTCATGATCATTAGGTGTATTCATGAAATTGATACGTTGTTCACCATAGCAATGATGGTCCCTCATGTAGTTTTGAATCCATTGCAACGTTGGGGACGTTCATCCAAATTTCAATTTATTTCAAACCCTTTTCCATTCATTATTTGACTCATAGATATTTTCTTCATGGAGAAAACACGACTTTGTAATTTGTTGTAGTAGATTCATTCAATTTTTTTTTTTAAGTGAAGTTTTGTTAGGATTAGAAGTGTGTTAGAACTTGATTGCTATCTGTTAGATGATGCCGAGCTTCTCATTTAACGGACAAGACCACCCGAGAGGTGCCAGCCACGTTAAAGGAAACACTAGATAGGAAACTCGGAGAGGAACGGGATGACTCCTGTCTTGTTCCTGATAAGATGCATGAGGCTACAATCAAGCAACCTAGAGTAGAATAAGCGAACTGCATGAAGAAGCTAAGCTGGACGAGGTCTGTGAGTTAGTGTTGGTAGAGCTAGCCAAAGACAGTCCTACGATAGATTGGATGCCGCTAAATTAAAGGAATTAAAAAATCACCCACTTCCGAGGAATTAAAAAATCACCCACTTTCGCTAAACTCGCTGGCAGTTTAGACGATTTGATTAAACAATGTGGAGCATGGCTATACAGTTTTAGAAAAAATAAGATGATTCCAGCAGAGGTACATGATAAGTTAGTTGGAGTGAACTTCGATGCCTACAAGGTAGCCACATCCCTAACGGATAGTCGTAAACCACCAGGTACCACAGCTCACATGAAATATCATGACGGTGAGTTATACGAACAATCAGATGATCTCACGTAGATACGAGACAGCACGTGTTCACCAACACGTCAACTGGAATTGGAGATCGCAACCTGTCAAAAGAAGCTATGGTTGGTGCAGCAGTCTTTGTTAGAGCAACTCAGGTCAGCGGATGAAATATAATCTGAATATGAGAGCCGGTATAAGTCCCATCTTTGTGAGGATGAGCCCCTATCGCAGTGTAGCATGTCCAACGCTAAAAGAGCGGGCTCAGCGCGTATATATAATGATGCGCATGGTTCGTCAGATGATCATAGATTTGTATAGTAATAATCTGTACAGGGTGAAAATAAGTTAAAGAGCCCGTGAACAGAAGAGTAGGAGAGCAAGTGGCAAAGATGCAATTTCACGAACGCAACATTGGCTATGACATGGAAGTCCAAATGCCTCTATCCCAAGCTTTTCCATTCGAACAACAACTGGAGGAAGCGAAGGCAGAAATATCTGAAGTAAGCGAGGTGGTTTATTCGATCAGTGTAGAACCCGTGTACAAAGAAGAAAGAATGGTACAGGGAGAAGACTGTCTAGCTAGCAGGTTGAGTGCAAGAAGGGGATCATGCACTGGTAGAAGTAGAGGTGGAGAATATGATGAAAACAACTTTTATTAATAACGAAGAGATATCCATTGAAATTGAGCCCGTAATTGGTTCCATTAACACAAGTACACTACAGACTGCCAACGAAGATTATGTGATGCAGGTGGATCATTCGGTACCTGAGCCATCAAATGGCGCAGAGCAAAAGTATATTGGGGTGTGTACGGTGCTCTCTAAGTTCATTGGCAAGATCAGAGGTAAGCAAAGGAGAGTTTCTAGTAGGCATATGCGCAAATTACAGCGACGACGCAGAGCAAAGGTGCGAGTCTGTTTAAAAGAGACTCCGTAGCGCAAACATAAGTGCGAAAATTCGGAAACGATGGATGGATGTGACAAAATGGGGCTGGTTTAGGAGGCTAAGCTGCGCTCACATGAAGGCGGAAAGGAAGGAAATCCGTGCATTGTTTGAGTGGCTAGCGTTGCGAATGCCAATAAATCACCTATTGGGTGTTTTAGATCTACGATTAGAAGATGAGGTGCTGGCCAAGTCAAATCGGCGACTGGTTTCAGCGAAAGTATAATTTTACCGCGATTACCATTTTACATTTACAACACCTATAAATTTGTAAGCAGGTAGTGTAAAAGTGAAGGCTGGTTTGTTTCTGGATGACCACAGCAAGCCAAGAAACGCCAGTGGTTAGATTTAGGAATTAATTAGGGTGTAGGATAAAATAACATAAGGAATAGGGAAATAGATAAGTGATACTAACCTAGAGTGTAAGTTAGTTTTTTTAACCAGGGTTGGACCTATGTCGTTTTAGAAAATTAAGATGCGGTAGGAATAATATCTTGGTGGTGCTTTTTGATAGATGAGGTATCAGTAGATTAAAGAGGTACAGACCAAATCTCTACATAAGAACCTGCTGAGAAAACAACCATCCCATGTTTAAGAAGTAATAATCAACTCAGTATGGGAGCAACCAGAGCAGAAACAAGGTGCTTTAAATCCAAACAACAATAAGATCACGCACTAATCACGCGGAATTCGCTAGCATGAAACTCTAACTAACCCTTTCCTTTACATCATGATGTTTAAAGAATACGAGAGCCGGATATCGACGTAATGGTAAACATACGAAAGCTGTTAATTCCAAGTCAGTTGAAGCAAACGAGTGAGTGCAACAATAGTTCAAATCCTGACGAATAGGAAGTTAGCACGAAATTTCCATCCCGAAAAGGCTTTTTTCCAAAATATGTGTCTCGGCTAAAATTTAAGGACGCCGTTTTTTCTAATTGCATAAGTGTTGAGAAATCAGACACCATACATCATTTCACGGGGACATCTCTGAGAGCGGCACAAGAAAATTCGAAATTGAAATTTCTTTATAATTATTTTTCGGGATGAATCACATTTGGGTTGGAGTTTTTGTTCTGGATGGAATGACAATTTCCTTAAATTTTAGCCCAGACACATATTTTGAAAAAAAGCCTTTTCGGGATGGAAATTTCGTGCTAACTTCCTATACGCCAAATCCTGAGGGCGGGACACGTCTAGTAAACAGTTATTTAAATTTTGAGTTAAAGACGCCATTGGTAACAACCAGATGTATAAAGAACAATTCAATCTTAACAATACTTCAAGATGAAATGCTATATACCCACGACCTACTTCAGAATTAATACGAGTATATCTCAAAGGAATTTGATGCTATCAGATGATGATAACCGAGGAGGTGCTAAATCGGGTGAGGAGCGATTTTTGCGAGCAACAGAACAGTGCTGGATACGAATAACGATAACACACACCAACCTAGTCAAAGACATGGGTTACATCGTGCATGCAAGAAAAAATCATATAAAAGAGAACCGGAGCATCATCGGCAACAATATGTTACAACACCTCACTTTAACGGGAAGTGTATTGTTGAACTTAGAGCCAGCTTGCTCATCTAAAATAAGGAATACATTCTACAAAATACCAAAAACTATACATCACTACAGTCAGATTTGCGCAAAAAATCAGGGAGCAGTCCAACTACCAACATAACCTGTCTAAACATCCATGACATTCGTCAATGCGTTTTATCCGGCAGTCAACCAGTTGAGATCTTATTCATTGCTTGACGGACAATACAATAGCCAGTGCAGTTACGCTACAGGCTAATACAATGATAAGAATATTTCTGTTTTGAGAAAAGTGGTTAGGGAATGAGGTTGATTCAATCCTAACACGTGTAAGAAAAGGTATGAATTAGCGCCACTTCTAAAGTAAAGTAATTATATTAATTTTTGACAGTAAGGTACCAATCTGGGCGGTTTTAGAAAATAGCAATGTTTAGTTAGGTAGGGTTAAATAAGGATTAGAAAAAAAGGCAACATTGAAATTAGAACTAAAGTCTGCTGGGAATAATTTGGAAAATTATAGTAAAATAATAAATAGTAATAACGATAATAACAATAAAGTTTTGTTTTACAATTTGTCATTACATAAACCAATAAGAGTATAAATATCATAGTTCAAACTCAATAATAGTTAATGGAAAAAAAAGTTGCCTTAGGTTAAGTACATATATTAGTAGTAATTTATAATTTGTAACACAATCCCCCAAAAGAGGGATTGTGTTAACAGAACATAACATAACATGCTGGCTACAGCTCGTCGCTAGGCGTGGGGTTTACCAGACATATTTTTATGCTAGAAAACCGCATTAAGTAGAATGAACGGGACAAGAAAACTAAACATACCTTTGCCACGAGCCACAGTGGTAGATAATAATAAAGTGTGTTGTGTTTCAACTAAGGATGACGATGTCACTCCGGCGACCTCCACCCTGTCTGCCGAAAGGGCCCCCTTATTCGCTGGGCCGCCTACCGGGATGCCGTCTCCCGGTCGCGGCAGACACCGACGCCATAGGAAAGAAGGAAGGACGCCCTCCCGACAGACCTGGTCGAAATCCCCTAGAGTGACACCCCCAACCCGAGCAAAACACACCGATACCAATTCATCATGGCCCTAGGTCAGCATGGGGTCGCCCCCATACATCACGTGATCACAACGAAAAATAATTAGCAAGACATGGCACTATAAAAAAAATTCACTTGAAGAAACCTAAATGACAAACCAGAAAGAAAAATCTTACTGCTCAAACTGAAATTACTGTAAAGAGAAAAAAAAAATGACCGACTAACGCCAGAAAAATTTATGAAACTGAAAAAATGGAAATAAAAACCGTTAACCAGATAGTTCGAGAACGAAAACACGTGATGCGAATCGATATAATGGGGTGTGCCGTACGTGACGCCACCCGAAATCTGAAAACCCGTAAAATTTTAACTATGTAAATATATATATATACATATATATAAAAATCTATAATAATGAAACAACACAAACTCAGTCAAAGGCTTACAAAATTTGAAATATATAAAAAAAATTAATCACGCGGTGTCCACGGTTTCTTATATATTTTACCGTGAAACACCCCTGAAACAACTAGGCCCGACCGACCCACAGCCACACAGCACCGTCGCAGGAACTCAGTCGCAGCAGCCCCCTCTCTCGATCCCCACTCCGTTTAGCGGAGTTGCTGCCACAAACCCAGTTACTTTTCAATTTACGCACTTAGCAACAATTGATGCCACCCAAACTCGATTTTTGCACAGCGTTATTTTATTTAAGGGTGGTGTTTGTTTTTCTTTTTCACTGCTATCTGGTCTTGAGAATAGATCACCAAACCAATTTAATCTCTGACGTGAACGTAACAAACAAATAATATTTGTCCATATGATTCACGATTCAAATTTTTCCTAGGAAAACACACAGAAAACAAAAAAACTTTAGCAGATTCCAAAACAATATAGTCTAATCAAACACGTCGCTGAACCGTTATTTTTATTTTTTTTTTTTTTATTTATAATTTTATTTTTTTACAATTATTTAGGGTATACACTTTAATTTCCCATATACAAAATTTTAGTTCCTTAATTCTTTTATTGTTTTTACAGAATAATCATAATACCCAACATAAGTATTTACAGATATTAATAGATAAAGATTAACAGCCGACATGACTCACAAAATATTTTTTTTCACCATCAAATTAGACATTTTGCATTAATTTAAAAAAAATGTTTTATATTTTTTTCCAAAAAAATTAATTATTAACCATAATAACGTGCCACACGTCCAAACGAAAGAAAAAAAAAAATTTTATAAAAAAAATAATAAGATAAAACACCACTAATAGTATACTTAGCGGTTTCTCACAAACTCCAATTAATATCACTCCAAAACTTGACTGTTCGCTTTTTAAAATTCCAAACTAAACTAAAAACTCAAAAAATAAAAACGCGCCACGTATCAAAATTTTTTTTACCCCCTCCCGAAAAATATATATATATATAAAAAACCGAACGTTTAAACTTCGGATGGCGTACACATACAACACCACCCAAAATCGATTCGCATCACCAATACCAAATAACAAATTTCTCGAAAATTCCATTTTGGTATTATATCCACGCGCACATAAAAAAAAAAAAAATGAAACAAGCTGCTAACACACTACACAGAATCTCCATACATTCAAAAAATACAAGCAAGATATATTCGAGGAGAAATGAAATAGGTACACAGTAAATAAACAAAAAATAGTATATTGTGTAACGTGTAGGAAAAGCGATATATTCCCGGACGAGTATGGAAGTTGCTGGGACGAGGCGTCAGCCGAGTTCCAGCAACCATAAGAGTCCGGGAATTATAGTTTTTCCACGAGTTGCACATACGATTTTTTCTCTAATCGGCAGTATATCAGATTATCCATTTTATTCATTATATTCTTTAAAATACGCAAAATTTTCCAATTTATATTTTCAATAGATTTCACTATCAAAGTTACCTTAGAATTATAACAATCGCGTGCGATTATACATTATATCATGTATTTCTTAAAAACAGATGATAATCAGTACTAGAAAGTATTCTCTGCCTAGGCAAGGAATACTTTCCAGTACTGTTTTTAGTAAGTTGCCTAGCAACGATGTAGTGTCGTGGAATACTTCATTTTGCTGACAGATAACAAACCAGAAAACTGACGTATTTTATCCGATTTGAGAAAAAAATATTTTTTCTCAAATCGGATAAAATACGTCAGTTTTCTGGTTTGTTATCTGTCAGCAAAATGAAGTATTCCACGACACTACATCGTTGCTAGGCAACTTACTAAAAACAGTACTGGAAAGTATTCCTTGCCTAGGCAGAGAATACTTTCTAGTACTGATTATCATCTGTTTTTAAGAAATACATGATATAATGTATAATCGCACGCGATTGTTATAATTCTAAGGTAACTTTGATAGTGAAATCTATTGAAAATATAAATTGGAAAATTTTGCGTATTTTAAAGAATATAATGAATAAAATGGATAATCTGATATACTGCCGATTAGAGAAAAAATCGTATGTGCAACTCGTGGAAAAACTATAATTCCCGGACTCTTATGGTTGCTGGAACTCGGCTGACGCCTCGTCCCAGCAACTTCCATACTCGTCCGGGAATATATCGTTTTTCCTACACGTTACACAATATACTATTCTACTATAAATCTAATAGAATGTATGGACGACGTATAGTGGAAGAGAAATTAAAGGCACAGAATAATCGTGCACATAAGCGTCGCTTGATTTTTCCACAGAAATTACAGATTTGCAAGAATTAAAACCGAACAACCACAAGAGGTTGTTACAATATTTAAATGTAAAGATCGCCTGGCTGTGAGACTATCTCAGATAGTGGGGCGTCCGCCACGTTGGGCATAATCCTATATACCCGTCTCCGACAGAAAGAGCATGAGATCTACTTTATCTCAGGGTTTAGGTTTTCCCCATGCTGTAACGAACGCCAATTGGGATTCATTACTTTTTCCTATATTTAACAAGAAAATTAAGCTATCAAACTCTGTTTTCAAATTAATTTTCCATAGTCATCTTGTAGGCGCTCAACCAATCGTATAAATGTCTGCTTGAGCGAATACAAGCGTAACCCAATAAAAATAAATAAATTGTACTACTTGAAATTGCAGACACAGGCATATCAAAACAATAACATATATTTCAGTAGTGAATATTTACGTTAATGAAAATGTAGGTAATAAGAAAATTTTTAGGTCAATAATTCCAATCAGCAATTTTGGTCAAGTATGAACAAATAAATTTGTGGCTGAATCTTAATTTTTTTAAATTAGGTTAAAAATTATTAAAACAAATTTTAATTAATTGGCAATAATGTAGAATAGTGGGGGAAATTTAGTAATTTTAGGCCACCAAATGTTGTATAAAAAGATGCCAAAAATCACTGCATAGGGGAGCCAGTAGATAACCAGAAGGAGAGTCAGTAGATAACCATAAATATAGTCAGTATATAGTCAGTAGATAGCCGGAATAACAGTCAGTAGACTGAAAAGATTATTGAGTAAAGAGTCAGGGGGGGGGGGGGGGGGTTGTATACTAGACAGTACACCGCGAGTAATCAAAAAAAGTATATCAGAAATATAGTTCAGAGTCAAAGAATAAAATCATATCAATTTGTTTTTAATCATCAAACGGAGAAAAAGAAACAACAATTATGGTAAGTATATCCACAATATAATCGCAACCTACTAAACGTCCGTGGCCCAATTGGTGGGGTGGTTAGCCAGCTGTCTCAATAGAGACAGGAGAAAGTAACCGGAAACGCTTCGTCGCCTCTTCTGCTGGCAACTCGCCACCAATTTATAAATCTTTACTAAACATTAATTTTTTTTGTTTCCTTTTAATTTTTAATTGCTTATTCTTCTAATGGCTCAGATCTAAGCTCGCCACATTTGACATGGGCAAACCCACTTCTACATGAAGGATCCCATCTATGTGTCCAAAAATTTCTTATCCTTTAAATATTACCTTTTTGACCAAAAATTCAATGTTTTAGTCCCAATTCCAGTTTTTTTTTCACAAGCGGTATAACTAGGATTCTCGACCGTGTCACCCCAAACCCCACGACCAAGTTTACCTTTACCGGCTTTGAGCTTAGGTAAATGCCGTACGGGGTGACAATAAGCGGTTGGGAAACAAAATTTGTATACGTTTGAGCTTAGGCAATTCAGTTAATTCGTTACAGCCTCTACCTCTATTACCTTGCAAACAAAACTTAAAATTAAATTAGAAACGCCACGCATGTGGGTAATAGTAATTGATTTATTTTCCCTTTTTTTAGCTCGTATAGTTAACCTAGGCGCAATCCAAAAAATTACGACTTGTCGAATTCTGCAAAATAGGTTTCGTTCGATATGAGCTTTTGAAAATAGGAAAAGGAAGCTAGAGATAAAATCAAGTGAATATGTTGCATGAAGCGGCATTTATGCTTCGGGGCCGGCGAGTAAGCCATTTTGAAAGAGCTCCTTTTCATGCCTAAACTTTCTTGTTGGATGTGTTCCGTACGCGTCCTTTTTGAATGTTTACCATTTCTGATGAAACAGACTTGTCTGTTTTCAATAGCTTCTGAAACAAAACTAAATATCATAACTTGGGTTCCGTCCCTAGAAAAGATTGTATTTTTGCAGTCATTTTTGCTATTAGAATTTGTTCTCTAAAAGAAAGTAGCTGTATTTAAAATATAAATAGTTAATTATATTTTAGTATTAGAGTAACTAAATTCTTTGTCTTTCCACACTTTACAACTTCCCAGTCTTCTTTATTATTTCACATCTTCTTTATCACACACACAAGCTTTATGTCACCCTATCTTATCCCTCTTCTTTCTTTTCATTTCCCTATTTTCCCTAATTACTCTTCTGCTCGACTTTATCTTGACTTTCTAAAAGTAGAGAAAAAAAGGAGAATTCTTCTCTATCTCCTTTATATTTACTTTCAGAATGGACCAAATACAGAAAAAAGATCAAAATTGTTACGATAGAGAAGATAATAGTAAAGTTTAAAGAAAATAGAGAATAAAGAGATCACAGAGCAGATAAAAATAAATAAAAGATGGCGTATACTCTATTGTAATCCAGATACGTTTAAAGGGCACAAGTTATGGATTGGATACTTTGATCCGAGAAATTTACTCATATCTTGAATTTCTATATTCCCATTGTTCATCAAGTTTGTAGGTTGTAGCAGAGCCTACTGTATAAATAAGAGCCTCCAGTATCGACTGTATTTTTTACTAAGCTTAAAATAAGGTACAAACAATTTTTCCTTTACTATGAAACTATATGGGGAAACGGTTATTTTCATTTACAGTTTTAGTTTATTAGAAATGTGAGCTTTTGTTTTGTTTTTATATGAAAATGTTCATGAAACATGTAATATTATTTGATTGAAAAATCGAGTCTTGAAAATGTTTATTTCTAAGTGAAAATCGTCATGAAAAATAAGGTACTTTTGAAATTTTAAATATTGTTGTTTTTGTAATATACTACGTCATCAAAATAACTCGTTTATAAAAAATACAATAATCATCTCTTTCATTGCCTCCATTCAAATTTGAATTCGAATATGTTTCTATAGTTATTTTGAATTTGCAAAGCATGCTAGATTGTTTTGATTTTTTGTTTTCTTCGCACTCATTTTATTGATTTATTTTTTTCTGTTTGCTCTTTCTGGTTTATTTTAGTTTAATTAACTTGTTGTCTTTTTTCTTACCATTGGTTTTAGATGTGGATATATGGTGATGTCATTAAACAGAATTGTCTCTTTTTAATACACATTGTTGTTGTTGTAGAATGTTTTTTAATTTAATTTCCCTTATTTTCTTTTGATTATTGCTGGAAAATATGGAAATTTGAGAATCTGTGTTTTAAATGAGTAAGACCTTGATTTGTTTGTTAGCGATTTCTTAAAAAATTATTTAACTGGGTTTAACTTTTAATTCATATTTTATCGTCAATCGAAATCGCATTTTTTCATATAAACACTATGAAAATAAATGAATTTTTAGTGTTTCTATATCCCTTATTTTAAGTTCATTTTTCACATGCCGGCTCTATTCACATCAAGATGGTTCTGGTTGTAGTTTCATTAAGTTAACGGAGTAGGATAGCTCAACTTGTTTTATTTGAAGGATTGAAAGGAAGCGCCTCCTATCAAAAACTTGGTGAAACAAATAAAACCCAAAAAATTTATTCTTATTAGAAGTGATAACTATTCCTTTCTTCCTGAAAAGATTTCAAATTATTTTTGAGCAGTTAACCCGAAACAAATATCTCATTAAATACAATTAACCATCAACAACCACTTAAAGCCATTTTAATTAATAATATTTCGAAAAAATTATTTTGAGTATTATGTGATTCCAAACACAAACTCAACAAGTTTTAAAACCCTGCAAACAAACTAACCCAGATATAACCGAAACCAATACTAAACTCAACATGCTGAATAAAGCTCAAAACAAAATTAATTTCAAATATCAACATTTTTTTTTATCAACTTAAGCTCAACTCGAATAATCTCAACGCAACATAACATTCAACATCAAGAAACTGCAAGCAACATCATGCAACATTTTGAGATTATGTATAATAAAATTAGCTTAAGTTATCCCATTCGTGATAGATGGCAACAGGATTTCGGTTCAAGCTCATATCAATTATCACTTCCTCTCCTCTAGACCATCAAGTATTTATGCCAGGTATAAAAACAGTTAAAACGAGAAAACAAGTAATACTGAGGGTTATAAAACAACAAAGGGTTTGTTTCGATTCGAGCACCAAAAAATATTGCCTTCTACATAAAGTGATTTACCAGGCATTCGAGTTTAAAACGCAAGATTTTCAGAGTTGAGTTTTGGATGCAAAATTTGAAGAGTATTTCAGATACATTTGGTAATTTTTTGGGTTATACAGTTTTGATAATTACAAAACAATTATTAATGTTAAATGATTTAGTGGTATGACGCATTTAAGTGTCGACCTTTTCCAGAAACATTCACACCAATAGTTATCAGAATCTTCAAGAATGTTTGATTCTCTTAGATTATTGGCTTCCATAATACGCGCTAATAATAGTTTAATGAATTTACCATACATAAGAAATCCAACTTCTAATATCCACACCATCGTAGCATAATGCGCAAAGACCAAAAAATAATAAATCGTATGCCGATTCAGAGTGGAACCCAGTAGTTCAAAAACCATTGAAAGAAATTTTCGAATAAGAAAATGTCAAAGCAACTACCTCCTTTCGCAACTCAAGTACCATATACTCTTGCCAACGTTACACTCAACTTTTAACTTTACATTTATTCGTAAATTGTAAGCGAAAGCCAGAATCACGAAGAGCTAAAGTTCCAGTGCAATTATTTTTTATAACCAACTGAAGTTGACTGATTTTGGATATTACAAACAAGCAGAAAATCTTGCAAATTTAAATCGTATCATCCAAACATAAAATGCAATAATGCGTCCATAATTAGTGTAAAATAGAGAAAGCAAGGCTGTTCGACGGCCACCTATACCATTTCACCAAAGAATCTGAAGCTTTTAAATGAATTTTAAAGAAACCGATAGAAATTTTTGGTGTCAATGTTTACGAATTTATGTTCAAAGTGTTTATTTTAATACAATTACCCTCAAAATTTCAAAAAATTGTGATAAATCAGAAATTGTTTACTTTAAAGCGGCCGTATTGGAACCATATTAAATCGCATTTAAAACCCATCACCGAAGGTTTTATCAAAATTCATTTAGGAGCTTCGGGAGCCTGAGGTTTTACCATTTTACTTCCTTTAATGTTAGTAAAATTAGTCCAAAAAATTGGATTACGAAATGGTTTCTGTCGGTCTGTATCTTTCTCTGTCAATCTATCTTTCTATTTGTATCTTCTTGCCAGCCTGAAACTTCATATTTAATTTTTTTTCGTGAATTGGGTGGTTTTAGTCAATTTTAGTGAAAATATCAAAGCCAATCGGTAGTCGCAACTCCTATGGACCAAATATTGTACATAGAATGTTCAAAAAATATTAAATTTGTTAGATTTGTTACCTCAATTTTTTCAAATATTAGACTGTGTACCGACTGTGCTATTACATTGCGGCAGTTAGGAGGAGTTCACCAAAATAAATGGAAAACAACAACACTATACTATGAGTTATACTTATGTGTATACTTACTTAAAGTTGATAAATTCACGGAATGTTTCGGCCGCCTTGTATTATCGCAGCTAGTTGGAATTTGAAAAGGTTTTTGTTTACTATCAATTTTAGAAAAATACTTGAATCTTGATGAGTTGCAATCTAAACTTCAGGTAATGAAGGATTGTCTTACGGAACCCCTTAAACATATTTTTCTTACAAATGCTGCCTACAATCTAGATTCAAGAATTAAAAGGGCGTAAGTCGACTTATGCCCTAATCGGCTTTTGAGCATTTTCTATCTAATTTTCTGTTAATACATTTTCATTCCAATTTTTAGGTAATATGCAAAAGAATAAGATATCTTACTTTCTTTGAAATTACCTTTGAAATTGAAAAATAAAAACGTATTAATATACAATTAAACAGAAAATGCTCAAAAGTCGATTAGAGCATAAGACGACTTTTGCCCTTTTAATTCTTGAGTCTAGAATTATGTCTCTACATATATCGTGGAAATCCTTGAGACACGCGGACTGAATGTTATATTTTCATTTAATTTTGTATTTAAGAAATCCTAAAAAATATAAAGTTAAACGAAATTACTTTAACAACAACAAAAAAACACAAGGCAAACATCTTAGAATTTACAGACATTTCGTTTATATTTTAAAATAGGACCCAAATGTGTGTAAATTCTAAGATTATTGTCTGTTATTATTTTCGTTAAAGTAACTTCGTTTACTTTCTATTTCTTAGGATTTCTTAAATACAAAATTAGATGGAAAGATAACATTCCGCCTGTGTGTCTCGAAGAGTTCCGCGATATTTAGACATAATTGTAGGCGGCTTTTTTAAGCAAAATGTGACTAACAGGATTCCGTAATAATTTATTAACGTTTTCCCAATTTTTACTGAGAAGTTACTATCGTCAAAGAAAACACCTCGCTTAACAAGAAACAAAACAAAACAAAAAACGAAATCGACTTTATTGGGTAGAAAAAAATGTAACTGAAACAGATTTTAATTTGTAGTGAAAGAATTGGACGAACAGTGGCCGATCTTAAAAGGTTAAGTTTGGTGCGTCTGCACGGTTGAAGTATATAGTATATCGAGTTGGCATTCATTATTGATAATGTTAATTGTTAACATAAGCGACAAAACGACTTTCACGATACCATCATTAAATTTCTTCAAATAGTTCAAATGTGAGCTAGACAATAACAAGACGCCTGTTTGACGCAATGATGGTAACACTGCAAGTAGATTTCTTGATGAATAAACGCAGACAAATTTGGACTCATGACACTATGTGATTTATCATGTATCGGAGATTCTCGCAAACGCCAAATTGCTTCTGGCGCACTCACATAAAGACAGATAATAAAATTAATGATCTCATTGGTCTTAATTCTGGCTCTCCATTCGATGTTATTGAAACATTTGCGCAGTCAAATCCATTAGATATGTATTAGTAGATGTATTTGATGGGGCGAAGAGATGTACAGACTTCAACGTTAATATGTGCATTGTACTTTAGCGCTAAATATAGATTGTAGGGAACTACATTACGATTGTCCTCTTGTACACCTCTGACTTCAGCTTGTTCAGGTGATCGACGTGGGTATGTTGCATAGCCATTAACATTTAGAGTTGTGATGTCGCTGAATTCTTTTGGGGAATTTTTCGAGCAGTTTCCATCACTCATGCATGCCGCGTTAGAAATTCTTGGGCCACACGGACCGTGCATCATGCATCGCACCACGATCTCTCTCAAATGTGGACTACTTTCTTGTGATGGTATTTCGGCAGAGATAATTTCGTCAACTCTTTGAGATATTGTTAATTTATGCCTTGCTACAAGTATCACCAAAATGTGCGCATGAGGTAAGCCACGCTTTTGGAATTCAATAGTCCCACGGACCGCACAACGCTCTTTACGGGTTAATTTGTTATAGGCTCAACAAGCATCTTGAGTTTCAAAATAAAATAATAAAATTTGCACTCATAACATCGTAATAGGGCCGAAAGGCCGAATGTTGAAACGCCGAATATGTCGAAAGGCCGAATGTGTCAAAAGGCGGAATATCGAAAAGCCAAATGTCGAAAAGCCGATTGTGTCGAAAGGCCGTTTGTGTCATTTGTGGCCGTTTTATCATTTTATGAATGAAAATTTTCAAAATTTTTATTTTTATGGAAACCAAAATTAATATTTTTATCAAAATTTTTGTATAAAAATGTTTAATAGTAAATCGTCTTAAATATTAATATCTTCTTACGTTTTTTTAGGTTAGCTTCCTTATCTAGAAAATAATAATGCAGAAGCTGAAAATCCTGAAGAAAAACTCAGAAAAACAAAAATCCAGAAACACAATTATCAAAGTGCGGACCAAATTAAAATTATAATTTGAAAAATTTACGATAATGGAAATTACTTCGTCAACCTTTCAGACGCACATATCAAAGAAATCGTATCGCTCGTATCGCTTCTACTTATAGATTTACTACAAATGTGTTTCGGCCTTTTGACCAATTCGGCTTTTCGACATCCGGCCTTTCGACACATTCGGCCTTTCGCCAATTCGGCCTTTCGACATTCGGCCTTTCGACACATCCGGCCATTCGGCATTCGGTCTTTCGACATTCGGCCTTCCGATGAGATCCGCACACATGTATTCACTTAGAATAATCACCAAACACTTTTACATATTTGTTCTTTTGCGCCGCTTCTTGCATACCTTGTTAATGGTTATTTCTGAGCTGGTCGTACTTTATCATATAATATAGACTATCTAGCTTAAATTCGGCAGAGTGCTTTACATTGGATTACTCCCGAGAACTTTTTGCAGCTATTAACTCCAAATAGTATTGAAACGATTATGTATACCTCAAATATACAATTTAATGCGATTCTGCTGTTGAAGGACCATGTGATCGATGCAACCTCCCACTTTTACTTTATTGGTTCATCGGCTGCTGTTATGGATTGTTTTTATCTTTATAACGTTTTCAATTTCAAGTAACCTTTAGTCGGAAAAAAATGTCCCTTAATTTTAAATGTTTTACGATTGGAGCAAAAATCAAATGCTTCATATCATAATTAGCGCCACTATAGGATTATGTCATGGGAAAGCTGACAGAGATATGATTCTACTTTGTGAGAAGTTTTAGTTCAAACACGAGCTCTTAAATCGAAATTTCTGAAGGTGACCTAAAATTGTATATTTTATTTATACGGAGAGGTGTGTGTACTTTAGGCAGAATGTTGCCTAACCTAGTTCACTTTACAATTATAGGTATTTTGGAAAACATTTGTAGTCATATTGGACAGAGTGAAACTGTCCCTGATTTTACAAGAACCAGCTGGGCTTTAGAAACAATCATTAAGAATATTTTATACTCCGGTGTTAACTTTAAATTATTTAAAAATCAATCGAATCGGTAAGATTTGGTTTAGAATCGGATTTAAATGTGTGACACTTTCGATCGGCTTAACACAGTATCCTAGCAATTTTAATATCTTGAACATCTATACATAGATTCTTAATTAAATAACCGCGCCTTATTGTAAACAATATTTTCATTGATCATTATTAACCTCGGCGATACGATTTTTGTGAAGATTTTGAAGCATAAGATTACAGATTGAATCGTTAAGTGAATTCATAACTGCTCCTATCTGTGTTTATTCGCTCTCAACCATGGGTTCCTCGGGGCAACCCACCCCCCAATCCAAAAAGATTCACTGTTGTGTCGACTTTATCGGCCTTTTGATATTATATAGCATATCAAAGGTTCGATATTTTCTCTGATTCCAAGTTTACCTGCGCTACCCCTAATGGCAAAAATGGTACAGCTTTTTATTTTAGGGCCAAGAAAAGTGAAGGAAGCTCCATTCGCTGAAAACAGAATCGGAAATTGAGAAAAAGAGTTGATGGAAAAAGTTGGAGAGATTTTTGTAAGAGCAAATAAAATTCATTTGGAATCGATTATGAGAGCACTATCTATCGAGTAATACAGCATGATTTAAATATAAATCACCTACATTTATCCTTAAAACTATACAGACGGCTGAAGATTTAACCATTCGATTTATTGCCCCCCAAAATAAATACCTAAAGTTGCGGGCAATATGCCTTTCTTGACTTAAAATCCACAGTAACAGATGCGAGGAATTTGAAAATACCAACTTCAACATAATTCAGGAACAAGCACAAAACTGTATGCAGTAATTCAATAGGGATACAACATACATCTAAATGATCGCTTCTTAGGTCACCTAATAATAAACAAAAAAAGCAGCAAACTCTAATAGTTTACTTATGTCAAAATATGTGGCAAAAAGGGTTTTGCTCAAAGCGAATTTTGCTGCAAAGTGCGGAGACAATTATTAGAAACCCTTTCTAATAATTTAAGATGGCTAACTGTCAAGCCATTTTGACAGAAATAAATATTATTAAAAATATGTATATGACAAAGACTATAGAGATTCGATCATTCGAGCAAATGCTTTTAATGCTTAAGAGGTTTGCAGCTCTGTCACCATTAAACGTCATTGTAAAAATGGCCAAGCACTTCCACGGACATTCTCCTTTATTGATATCTTACCATTTAAAATGATACATCCACCAAAAGTTTATGAAGTAACAAATTTTGGATCGATTATTCATAATGCCACTTAAAGTCACGAGCTTCAATTTGACGAATTACGAATATTTGTAAATGGTTTGTCTACGAAAAAGACTTACAGTTTAAAGGTTTGAATCATCAGCAAATACAAATTTGTATCTTAATATATTCTGACGTCCACCACTTTACTAAATTAATCTTTACAAATCAATCAAACGTGTCAATATTCCATCAATCCAAGGACTATGAAATTAAAAATAATTTTGAATACACGATTAAAGAATCAAATTTCAAGTTTACAAAATGTGTTTGAAGCAAAATGCAAAAAAAAACCAGCATTTGGTTACAAAACTATAAAATACAAGAATGCAAGCGGTACTCCAACAAAACAATGATTGGCCCACATTTTTTTTGTTGAAGTGTACGAAAATACAATATAATTTTGAAATAAATAATTGGATTTCTTTTTCTTTTAAAGTTTGTTAAAATTGTAATTCGTAAAAAAAAATATTTTTTTTTGCTTTCTTATTTCTCGTCTTCACACAAAAAAAAATTTTCGATCTCGGTCATAAAAAAATATTCTGTTTGTTAACAAACAGCCCAAGTGAAAGAGTAAAAATGCAAAATGTATACAGCAACATTTATTATTGATCAATGAAAATTGTTAAAGTTGAAAATCATTGGTATTTCTCGTACAATAAATAATTAAATAGATATCGATTTCAAGTTGTAGGTCATTCGAATAAATTTTTTTTTGTTTGTTTTATTTACGTCTTCGTTCTGCACGTTCTTAACTAAGTAGATTGGTATTCAACTTTGGTGTGGATTTGAAATTACATTGATAAAACCAAGAAAACATAGAGATGGTGAAAATTGGAATTTTTTTGTATGGATATAAAGGTAAATGTAAATCGGTAATTATTAATTATTCAATCGTTAAGCATTTAAGATTTTTTTTTGTTAATGGAGAATTAATGTTCAGACAGTATGAAATCGGTTGAAAAAGAAAATGGGTTTTGTTTTGTTTTATTTTAACGTTTCCCTAATTAATTATACATGAATGGTTTCTGTGTAGGTCAGTATTTTTAATTACCTTTCTTTTATATTTTTGTTTCGTAGTCTCAAGGCCAAAAAAGGCCGTAACATTAAAACAAATTGGAATATAATTATTATCTGATAATGGGATAAAATGTCAACTTATAATATAAGCTCTATCAAAGTTCAAATTTTATGTCTTCGTTTAACGATTTTAAATTTGTAAATGTTTAAAGTATAATCGATAGAGAATTAAATGCATTCCTAACAATTTAAATTAACCATCTAGGTCCTGTAATTCAGTTTAATTATGTTTTCTTAATTTAATGTAAAAACACTTAAATTTTCTACTTAAACTGTAAATTTAAGATAGTCGTGAATTAAAGTTTACTAATAAATTGCCACATGTCTCTATTTAGTATTTGAGAATAAACAACTTGTTATTGTACTTAGAGTTAAATTCATTCTGTTTTATCTTATTTTATTTCCACCTTGCATACACAATTAAATGCTAGTGTCAGCAACTTAGATAAAATACATATATAAAGTAAAAAATAAAATATGACGGGTTGGTGATAAAATTTCGAATTACAAAATCCCAAAAAATCAAATTTTTAAAATACAAGAAATGTTTGAAATATTATTTTAATTCGTTGTATACCTTAGAAGATGAGGCTGCCGCCCCCTAGCCCCTTTGACGATTTTTAACATAGCAATTGGGGCATTTTTGAAAAATGTATGCTTTTTCATAATTATTCACATACTAAAATAGAGAACTCCTTTTGTGTTCATATTGTAGTTAAGAAAAATATATTGGGGTCTTGTAACGAGGTCAACCAGAGGTTGACCCCATTAACAGAATACCCTGACGTTACCACCGGCAGCATTTCCCAGGCTCTCGCACAGTCTATGGTGGGGTTGTGGTTGTGTCTATTCAGAATCATGATAGCACATAGCAGCTTTCAGATCATTTCACACACCACCGCGCCCACATATCTGTCTGGTGACTCCCCTAAATACAATAACTAACACTTTCTATCAATGTATGGTAACAACTGAGGTAACAACTGATTTAACAGACAAAAAAATATATTGCTGATTTTATACAATGTAAATGATGCGTATTTTCCAGTTCCGCGACCGTTGTTAGTAGCTATCTGGTGGATGCTCGGAGCTCATTGTCCCCAGTAGACAGCTGTAATGAGAAAAAACACAACAAAACACGCGAACTTTCTATTAGAAAACTCACCATTTACTGGCCTCGAAATACGGAAGTCTATTACCAGCATTAAACAATTTAATATTTAACAAAAATTAACAGTTAAACTAAAGAATTAGTGATACCAATACACATTCCTATCAGCCACTTTAGAAATCGCCCTGATGTATTACCGTTTCGCCCGGGTTGGTTTTAATTCGGTCCGTAACCACCATTTCTTGGACTGCACCGTATCCGATGTAGTTGCGCCTCCAAATTTCGTATCACCCCAATAATGCGATATATCAGTACTAAATCAGATATTGGTATCTTTGATTTGACGGATTTTTTTTTTCTTGTCAAAACCGCACGTCGAAACCGACAACACACTCCAACTGAGGAGATTCCCTTTTATTTGTTATTATTGGTAAGGTGTTTTGATTTCGCTCTTTTATTTATATAATCCTGTTATAAATTTAGCTTTTCTAGTATTGTCAGCCCTCAATTTATTGTTAACACTGATGTAAATAAAGCGTGACATTTGGTCACTTGTTAAAGTGTGACATTCTGGTCACTTAAAATATTAATGTCAAAATACACAGACGCGTTTTGTTTTTTTTTGGTCCTTGTGCTCTATAAGTTCTTATTTCATTTGACGGTTTTCCAACAGGTTATGGGCCCAGGAAACGCAAAAGTGATTAAAATAATTTTTAACAAGTTATAATTAATTAAGTTCGTGTTTGTCGCGATAAATTTAAAAAAAAAAAAAAAAAGGAAATCGTAGAAATTCAATACAAAAAAAAAAAAAAAAACGTGTGTCGTTTCATATAGAATTGAATTTGGTGTGATGCGTGTGTCGCTTAACGGTTTCGCAATAGTGAAATAAGAACAGAACGGAACAAAAAAAAATAAGAAAAAAATGGCGACCGATAGTGCTTGGAACGGTATTGAAAAATTGCGTGGTAGTGAAAAAAAAATTGCGTGGTAGTGAAAATTATCATACATGGCAATTTTCAATCAAAAATTTGCTCGAATTGAACGATTATAGTAAATGCATCAAAACGGGAACAAAAACTGAAACAGATGAAACAAAGAAAAGAAAAGCAAAAGCCAGAATTGAACTAAGTATTTCTTCAAGTATATTCGTACATGTTGCGAATTCAACTTCAGCAGCTGAAACATGGAAGATATTGAAAGACTTATATGGGGATCGTGGTCTATCGCGTCGTATCAGTTTATTACGCAAGTTGGTGACAATACGTTTGGAAAATTGTGATTCCATGAACGATTATATATCACAAGCATTTGAAACTGCGAATAAATTAAACGGTATCGGTTTTTCTGTGCCAGATGAGTGGCTTGGTAGCATTTTGTTGGCTGGTTTACCAAATGATTTTGCTCCGATGATAATGAGGTTTGAAAGTAGCGGCACCACAATAACGGGAGATTCAATCAAATCGAAATTACTAGATTGCGGTTATGGTTTGAAATCGAATGGTCAAAGATCAGCATTCTTTGGAAACACTGGTAGCAGCATTAAATCAAAATCATCGTCTAAAAGCAGTGTGAAGTGTTTTAATTGTGGTAAACGCGGGCATATGGCTAAAGATTACCGTCTTCCGAAAAATCAGAATAATTCACAGCCACAAAAAAATAAAGATAATAAAAACCAAAACCCACAGGCAAAAGTTGCATTTTCATCAACAGTTCAAAATTCGGTTCAAAATACAAGTGCAGCATATTTTTTGAAACAGTGTAATGAAAACGAATGGTACATAGATAGTGGCGCATCACAGCATATGTCACCCATTGGAAAATTCGTCCTCCGATATAAAATCATCCGAAATTACGCAAATTACTTCGGCAAATTCAAGTAAAGTTCCGGTTAAAGGTGTCGGTAAAATACAAGTGCGTGTAAACGAATTCGAGATAGATTTTAATAACGTCTTGTGCGTTCCTGGTTTATCTGCGAACTTGTTGTCAGTAGCACAAATGGTGAAAAATGGCAATGAAGTAATATTTGATCAAAATGGATGTCGAATTTTCAATAAATTAAAACAGTTAGTGTGTGACATTAAATCAGATAATGGTGTATATCGACTTCAGGTGCAATAAGTTAAATGTTTAGCAGCCATAACACACACAAAGAGTGGTTTATTGTGGCATAGAAAGTTGGGTCATATATAAACTTTGCGGACATGTGTAAGATGAAAAATGGTTTAGTAAATGGCATCAATTTTAATGATAAAAACGACATTGAAATTAAAAATTGTGAGATTTGCAAAGAAGGAAAGCAAACTCGAAAACCATTTGTCAGTAGCACAACGCGCGCCGATAACATTTTAGAATTGGTTCATTCAGATTTAATGGGACCAATGGAAAATAAATTAATCGGTGGTGCTAAATTCATAATTACGTTTATAGTTGACCATTCAAGAAAGATTTTTGTGTATTTTTTAAAAGAAAAATCTGAAGTGTTCGATCGATTTATTGAGTTTCAAGCTGCAGTTGAAAAAGAAACGGGAAGAAAAATTAAAGCCTTAAGGTCAGACAATGGCACAGAGTACATCAATCAAAAGTTCGAGAAGTATTTTAAAATAAATGGTATCAAACATCAAACTTCAGTTGCCTATACTCCCGAGCAAAACGGTATTGCCGAAAGAACAAATCGAAAATTGGTGGAAAAGGCTAAATGTATGTTGTTTGATTCGAAACTGGATATTTCGTTCTGGGCTGAGGCTATTAACATGGCAACATACATATTAAATCGATCAGCAAATGCCATATTAAATACAACAACTCCAGAAGAAGTTTGGTCAGGAAATAAAGTCGATGTCAGTCATCTACAAGTATTTGGTAGTCCGGTCATGGTGCACATCCCAAAGCAAAAACGGAAGAAATGGGATAAAAAGTCAAAGAAATTGGTCTTCGTGGGATTTTCTGAAGGTATAAAAGGCTATCGTTGTATTAATCCGATCAGCAAGAAGCTTGATATTAGTCGAGATGTTATGTTTATAAATGAAAGTGGTTCTGATCAAGTTGTTGTAACAGAAGATTTAGCTGATTTAGAATCAAAAAAGGTATCAAATGAAGTGAGGGACAACGAACAAAGTGCTACCACAATCAACAATGAATTCGTTACTAGTACTCCTGCAAAATCAGCTAGCGAACCCATCGTAAATGAATTAGAAGAAACATTGGCTCCAGTTGACAGTTCATTTGAAACGATATACGATGACGCAAATGATAAAACCTATGAACACAGTGGTAGTGTTACACCACAACAATCAGTTCGGAGAACAAGCCGTGCACCAAAGCAAAAAAAATTTGATGAATATGTTACATATGGTACCTATGGTTTACTTGCGCAAGTAGATGAGCCGATAACATATAATGAGGCGTTGAATGACGAAAATTGTGAACAATGGAAATCAGCCATGCAAGAAGAAGTTAATTCGTTAGTCGAAAATGGGACTTGGCAGTTGGTTGATTTGCATAAAAATCGCAAACCAATAAAATCAAAATGGGTTTTTAAACTCAAGCGTGACGAATCTGGTAATATCACTCGATTTAAAACAAGATTGGTTGCGAAAGGTTGCTCGCAGGTCCATGGAATCGATTATGAAGAAGTATATTCACCAGTAGTACGTTATTCATCGATTCGTTTTGTCATCGCACTTGCTGTCAAAAATTGTTTGAAGATTGATCAGACGGATGCAGTCACAGCATTTTTGCAGGGTGATTTAAATGAAGACATATATATGGCTCAACCGGAAGGTTTTCACGATGGTACAAATAAAGTCTGTAAATTAAATAAGGCGATATATGGTCTTAAGCAAAGTGGACGGGTATGGAACGAGAAACTAACAAAGATGTTAAAGACATACGGTTTAAAGAAATCAATAAATGATCCGTGTGTGTTTTTTAATGATGATCTGTCTTTGGTCATTACGATCTATGTAGATGACTTCCTGATTTTTTGGAAAAACCAAGTCACGTTGAACAAATTGAAAGTGCCGTTATGTAATGCATTTAAGATGAAAGACATGGGCATTGCAACTACATGTATCGGTTTGCATATTACGTATGAAAATAATGGGATAGCCATTGATCAAAAATCGTATATATCAGAAGTGATTGGTCGATTTGGTATGGTAAATTCTAATCCAGTTACAACTCCCAGTGATCCATGCCAGAAGCTGTCTGTTACAATGTGCCCAACTACCGAAGAAGAAAAGGAAGAAATGACGAAAATTCCTTATCAGTCATTAGTTGGTTGTTTGTTATTCATTGCACAAGGAAGTCGGCCAGACATTGCATATGCAGTAAATGATGTGAGTCGTTTCAACTCGAATTACGGACGACCACACTGGACCGCTGTAAAAAGGATATTAAGATATCTAAAAGGAACATTAGATTACAAATTGCGCTATTCAAAATCTGATGTAAAATATTTAACCGGGTATTGTGATGCAGATTGGGCATCAGACATCGACAAGAGACGCTCTTGTACTGGTTATGTTTTCCAACTAAGTAATGGTGCTATAACCTGGAATAGCAAACGGCAAAGTACTATCGCACTTTCGAGTACGGAAGCCGAATACATAGCCGCATCATGGGCGGTTAGAGAGGCGATTTGGTTACAAAAGTTTGGTCGTGAATTGGATCCGGACATCGCTCCACCAGTTCATATTCAAATGGACAATCAAATGACCATCAATTTATCAAAATCTAATGGCTACAATCAAAGAACAAAACATATAGACATCAGGTATCATCATTTGCGACAACAAATTGAAGATGGTACAATCAATTTAACTTTTGTTTCAACCGACGAGAACGCAGCAGAAGTTCTTACCAAAGCTGTTAGTGGGCCAAAGATGAAATTATGCTCAGTAAAGATGGGATTAAATTAATGAAGCAATAAAAAAAAATATAATGAAATGTAACACAAAATGACATGTAATTTCATAATTTAATATTTTATTGAATGAGGGTGTTATAAATTTAGCTTTTTTAGTATTGTCAGCCCTCAATTTATTGTTAACACTGATGTAAATAAAGCGTGACATTTGGTCACTTAAAATATTAATGTCAAAATACACAGACGCGTTTTGTTTTTTTTGGTCCTTGTGCTCTATAAGTTCTTATTTCATTTGACGGTTTTCCAACAAATCCGCTATGAGGATAATTTTTACTTATTCGCGAGAATTAATTTATTTTTTTTATTTGTATTTTTGTTCGATATACTCTACCCCTTGAAGTTATCCCAGACTTTCATCCCAGGAAAATTTGAAATTACCTCCGACAAAACAAGCTTTAAAATCCATCCCAGCCATTTTACTCGAGCGAAAAAATCCATCTTTCTGATCAGGATTATTATGATTAAAAAAAATTCTTCTGGTCAGGATTATTGTGGGCCTGGAAATTTGTTATATCTGTTTAGTAAGGGGCCCCATTGTCTGCATTACGGTCAATTCTAAACGCGTTGCGCTTATTAAAATTTGTGCTATATCAAAATTTTGGAGGCCCTGGAAATTTGTTATGTCGGTTAAGTAGAGGCTTCCATTTACTACCTCTTGGCCATTTCCGGATGAGGTTCGCTTATTAAAAATTTTGCTCCATCTATAAATGTGTAGCCTTCCCTTAGTTAAAAATGAATAGAATAACAAACTTGAAAAAAATTCTTCTGAAGAGGGTGGGCCTGCAAATTTGTTATATCGGTTAAGCCCTTACTAAATTTATTGATGTAGGAAAAGTTCTAACAAACGAACCGAAGTCGAACGAAAGTCAGAACGCCTCAATCAAAATACACTCTTCATACTTATGTGTAGCAAAAAAAACAACGTGGAATTAATCATAAATCTATCTGATTCCATCTATCCGTCAACACACGCACCGCCCCAAAAGTTACTTTGGAATTACCCAACGCACAAATCGTGTGTAAAAGGCAAAAGAAAATTCAAATTCTAAATAGCGATAGCTGTAGTGACGATCACATCGACACAATCTTTGTATTTTGTTGAGGGAGGATCGTTTCTTTCGAGAATATGATGGTATCCCAAATATGGTAGGTGCGTTGGTCGCCTTTGGTTAATAAATATATTTAACACCCCAAATAACATGGTTTCACCAATCCAAACAATTATATTTACATGGTATAGTGATGCATATGATGAAAATTCTACTCATGTATCTCTTGTTCCAGCTGTATGGTATTCTGAAGAGTTACGAACTGAGGCTCATATCGTATCCGATTGTTTTATTTCGAAGCCGTGTGATGAATATTCTTGAGTTGTTGGCTCCGTTTCATGTGTTGAGTGGCCTGCGGAAAGACTTGCTGATGTGGTTAGAAGCTGAACCTATATGGCAACGATGTTTAAATTTGTGTCTCACATCATGCACTCAGCCTCGATTTCTAATTCCCATGATCCTTGGAGACTGAATGATCTAATGCTATGACCGCACATTAAATCGAATCTTGTTTCATTTGGAATGGAGTATATACACTGATTCGTCTCATTAAGCTTAATCCTAATTAAGTGATTTTGGTTGTTTAACATAAATATCGTTTATTTTGTAATAGTTGACATTGTTTCACTTCTTCTCTTGTAGTAATGAAAAACTACTGCTATACGTATTCTAAACTGGTATTAATGTAAGACTGATACTTCCTTGTATTTCTCTACTGCGTAATCTCATGCTGTGATTTATGTGAAGGAGATTGGAGATGACATGCCCATGTATCGTTGTGGTGCCAATATATTCTTGTGTACATGCTAGACCACATCAAGTAAAGCTTACTGCGTGTCTTCCAGATTTTTTAAAATTAACATCAGTTAAATTGTTGAGGTTAATGCCATTTCCATTCAGCTGTCTCTGCTGATTGATCAGGTTGTTTAACGATTTCATGGTGAGATTTGAATTAAGCCTTAACAACTTAATTGTATATGGTCTATTATGGTGATATGACTCTTTATAATTGACTCCAATTGTCTTCCACCAAAATTTGGTGTATGAGATGGTATGAAGGTATTGGTTTTATTGCCAGCTATCATGGTGGCAAAGTCGCTTTGTAATGTTGTCATTATTTGCTCCTACGAAGTACGTTCCATTATCAGAGACAAAGCCTGAAATATGTGCTTAGTTTTGAACCATTCATCATGCCATCGTTTAGAGATACTCCCGTTGTGGTTTTTCATGAGGCATCCAACACTACTCTTAGCTTTGTGGTGCCTGCTTGATTAGGCCATGATGCGGTTTGTACCTAATAGATATTAGTTGATTTACCATCTTCTTGTTTTTTATGTACTGGTTCCATGTGCTTCAAATTTATATATTCTTGCATGAATTGATGATATACTTGTTTGAACGAAGCATCTTTCTTGAATCGTTTTTCTAGTTGTATTAGTCTGGCAGAGGATTTTTTTCTAGGTTTCCATAGTTCAGCTTGGTTATCCTTAAAAATAATTGTTACAATGTATCTGCCATCAGGGCGTTGTTCTACATTCGACTGAAAATCTTTTCTATCATGATTTCTTCTTCAGTGCTATCTCTTTCTTCTGGTATTGAGCCGTTTTTTACTTTTAGTTGCAATCATCGTTTTTTTATGCTGACTCCCTGTTCCTGCTGCCCAATTTAATCCAATCGAATTCCTAATTCTGTAACTGGCTGTAGCATGGATCAGCCAGTTGCATTTGATTGAGATGCGTCCAGCTGCTTGTGGCAAAGCTTACTTCAGGTAATTATTGGTCGAGTTAGCTGAGAAAAGCTGGTTAGCTGGAAATCTCCTTCAAATCTTGGCGATATTCTTAGATTGATTGTGTGTCTGCAAGTACCTGTTATTTTTCCACATACTCCGGAGATGGTGACACGTGCACTTTATTCTTTATAAAATTGAATTAATTGGCTACTTAAGTGGATATTAGTGTTGATTGTGATTCAGGACTGTCAATGCAGCTGATTTACAAGAAACCTAAATGCAACTATCAAGCAACAAAATTCAAAATGAAACAAAAATATTAGTTTTGTAATTAAATCTTGAATTGGTAATTCACCTTAATAATTAGGCTATCGTTCCATTTCTTTTTGTACAGTGATTTGTTTCTATTTTAATGTTGTCAACACTTCTTTCATTACATTTGGTTTATATAATGTTCTCTCTCTAACGTATGATTTGGTACTGTATACATTTTTACATTTTTGTTTTTTTTGTCAATTCATCCTTCACTTTTGTAACACACGCAGTTTAATTAAAATATAAAATTAAATAAAATTAAAAGACGATTTTCTGTTTTTTTTTGAGTTTATGCACAAGTTGTGCATGCAAATAAAAATCGTGTTATCACATTAAAATTATTGAGTGGTGCATTCCGCATTTTATTTGGAAAAGGAAGGAGGATTACAATCACAAATTGGTGCCGAAACCCGGGAGGAAATTATTGAATTCTGTCATCGTTAACAACAATCATCGATAAAGAAATATAACGAGGACCATATAAAGTTTCTTCAATAATATTCCTCGCATTAAAATTACCATACATACGTATAAAACGAGATACAATCAAGCGAAACACGTGTCGTGAGTAATAACCTTGTCAGCCATTTTGAAATTTATCTAAAATCAAAGCATTTTATAATTTGGTATTAATGATTTTTGTTTATAAACTAAAAATCTCAGTGCAATAAATGAATATCGAATAACTCGTTTCGTGCAGTGATAATAACGTGAGCTTAATTGTCATACCACACGTCAAACCGAACGTCGGTGCAATCTATAATATTAAAAGTGCTTTGAAGTATATCCAGTGAAGCGTACAGCAAATCATGACTGACAAGCAAATATCAGAGTTGAGAAAGAAGCGCGGCTATGCAAATAAGTCTCTCACTAGAATTGAGTCGCTGAAATTCGTTGGTGACGAACCCGCTGAGGAAGTTTACGTGCATTTAGAAGTTCTGGAAAGATCACTTATCGAGTTTGAGAGATATGACCACCAACTGGAGGAAATTGATGAAAATCATTCAGAGATCGATGATTTTATGTCAAGATACACTGTGCAAAAGGTGAAACTGAAGAATTGGCCCAGGGGAACAACCCAATGTTAAAAGCGATGCAAACGCAATTGAAAGAAACCATGACAGCCTTCACCAACCACCAAAGAGAAATGTTAGAAACTGTACGCGATCAGAGTTTTCATGCTGAAGATGAAATAAAGCTACCGAAACTCACACTTCCACATTTTAGTGGTAGCTATTATGAATTTTCCACCTTTCGAGACATGTTTGAATCATCAATTGACAAGAAAGAATTCATCACTGTCTAATGTACAGAAATTTCAACATTTAATTTCCGTGTTAAGAGGTGATGCGCTCAACTTAGTACGCCACATCCCCGTGACAGCTGCGAATTATCCAGAAGCCTGGAACAAGGTAAAGGAGAGGTACAACCGCGAAGGACCTGTGATTACATCACTAATTAAAAGGTTCCTAGATCAACCGTCATTCACTAATGAATCTGTAAAGTCATTAAGATCGATATGTGATACTTCAGATGAAGTGATCCGCGGGTTAAAGATTTTTGGAGACTCAGCTGAAGCCAGAGATCCCTGGCTGATTCACTTAATACTGCAAAAAATTGATGAAGAAACGAGAAGGCAATGGTCAATAAAAACAATTAATTCAACCGCTCCGAAGTTTGATGTATTTCTCAAGTTTTTACAAGATCGGTGCTTAGCTCTGGAGAATTGTGATATAAGCAGCAGCCATAAACGTTTCTTGCCGAAGACACCAAAATCATTTTCAATCAACGTTCCGAATGAAAAGCATGACCAATCTAATCAAATGGCTAGCAAGAACCTAACCCAATCTAATCTAGTTCCCAATGAAAAACCAGTTCAGCCCAAAACAAATCATTTGGGACCCATTCAAAAATGCAGAATGTGTTTCCAATTACATAAGCTTCATGAATGTAACCGCTACAATGCACTAACACTGGACCAGAAAAAGAATTTCATAATACAATCAAAGCTATGTTTTAATTGTCTATATGCAGGTCATAGTAGTAAATTCTGCCCTTCGAGACGTGCATGCTATGTTTGTCGTCGACATCACCATACATCTATTCACGATGCTTCAAAAGAACAGAGCGAGATATTAACATCTATATCACAGACTCCGTCAGACGTACAATCAACAACCCAAGGAGAAGCCACAGTTCAATCAAATCAGCAAGCTTCGGCTAGTATAGCAACCGCACAAGTCACAGGAAATACTTTGCAATATCACCAATCGATACTGCCAACGGGTATAGTAAAGTTGCTGGACAAACATGGAAGACCAGTTAAGTGCAGATTATTGCTAGATTCTGGCTCTCAAGCTACGTTAGTGTCGTCAACATGTGTGGATAATTTGCAGCTAGATCGCAGAAATTATAGAACACCTATTGCTGGTTTAATAGCGTCGTCAGTAATACGTGGCGCTGTAACAATTCAAGTCGTATCAATAAACGACAAGGAAGTTTGTATTGAAATATATGCCCTAATTATAGATAACATCCACTCAAAGCTGCCTAAATTAAACCAACAAATGTTAGATGAATGGCCTGAATTACAAGGCAAACATTTAGCAGTTCCACCTTCAGACGAATTATTACCAATTGATTTACTTGTTGGTGCGAATTATTTCTTCCAAATATTAAAAGCAGAAAGGATGACGGGACCATATGGTTTAATTGCGAATGACACAATATTAGGATGGATAATTACAGGAGGGTCGACAATGAATCTGGCAACATTTAGCATCTATCATTCAGGCTTCAATATAGATGAGACTTTAGAGAAATTTTGGGCAATGGAGGAACTCCATAACGAGCAGCAGCTAAAACCAGAGCAACAACAATGTGAAACAATTTTCCAAACAACAACGAAAAGATTAGCCAATGGAAGATATGAAGTTCGTCTACCGTTTTCGAAGGATCCAAAATTACACCTCGGGAATTCTTTAAAGCGAGCAGTAAGTCGGCTTAAATCTGTTGAACATCGTCTGCAGAGAGATGAGTCTTTACGAAATGAATACGTTAAATTCATGAATGAATACTTAGCTGAAAATCACATGATCGAGTGTGAGCCTTGTGACTCTTCGATGGGTGAATGTTTTTATCTTCCCCATCATCCAGTAATCAAGCCAGAAAGCCAGATAGCGTTACAACAAAGGTTCGTGTAGTATTCGATGGTTCAGCAAAGACCAGTAGTTCGCATTCACTAAATGATATACTACTAAATGGGCCAACAGTTCAGCCTGAGTTGATAGATATCCTCGTTCGATTTAGAAGACATCGCATAGCAGTAGCAGCAGACGTGAAACAAATGTATCGCCAAATCGTAGTGAATATCAATGATTGCGATTACCAACGTATTGTGTGGCGTGAAAAATCAACCGACCGTATCAAGCATTATAAACTTCTTCGGGTGACCTATGGCATAAAATCCGCAGCATATCTGGCGACACGTAGCTTGAATCAGGTAGCTCGAGAATTCAATGATCAATTTCCGTTAGCAAGCAAATGTATTACATGTGACTTCTACGTGGACGACATGCTCACTGGAGCAGATTCCGTTTCTCAAGCCAAAGAACTATGTAACGATATTAAAATGGTGCTAAAGGCCGCTGGATTCGAATTAAGAAAATGGGTATCAAATTCACAATCATTATTGAAGGGAATTGAAGACTACGATGAATCAGCTAATCTAGTCATGTTAGATAAGTCTGATGACCATAAAGTTCTCGGTCTCTATTGGGATCATCAAAATGATTGCTTCAACTTTAAAGTGCACACGGAGAAGTTGCAGGTTGATGTTACGAAACGGATGTTCCTGTCTGACTCTTCAAGGCTATTTGACCCCATCGAGTGGATTTCACCGGTTACTATTCCAATCAAAATAATGTTCCAAGAATTGTGGAAGTTAAAACTAGGATGGGACGATAAATTACCACCAGATTAATGTCGTAAATGGTTGCAGATGTATGACGATCTAAAGGAATTAGAAAATTTGAAAATTAAACGACATTGTCAAATTGATAGTACAACACAACTGCATGGATTTTCAGATGCCAGTAAGGTGGCTTACTCAGCTTGTCTTTATGCCCGCAATGTTATCGATTCTAAGGTTGAAGTACAACTAGTTGCGGCTAAGACAAAGGTAGCACCCATAAAAATGATAACAGTGCCTCGTCTTGAACTATGCGGTGCTGCTTTACTTGCCAAACTCGCAAGAAAAATTGCACAAATTTTCAATATAGATAATACACAAATAATTCTATGGACGGACTCCAAAATTGTGCTGCATTGGCTATCTAAACATCCATCCAGTTGGAAATTTCCGAGATGTTACCAGATGTTCACTGGCAGCATGTCAGATCAGAGGATAACCCTGCAGGCTGCGCGTCAAGGGGTTTAACGACAAAGCAACTGTTGACTCATGAGTTGTGGTGGCGAGGTAAAATGGTTGGAAAATGATGGCACAGAGTTGCCAAGAAGTTATATTACAACTAAATTCGATGTCATACAAACAGAGTCCAAACCTTTAGATATATTGACGACAAGACATGATACAATTTTTATACAAGAATTGATAGAATCATTTTCATCATACACTAAACTTATTCGTGTAATTGCATATATCCTAAAATTTGGTGAAATTATGAAAAAATTGATTGCTCTACAACCACGACAGAAACACAGAATGATTAACATCAAGCAAGGTTTACATTGTTCACTAAACGCCATTGACCTAAAAAAAGCTGAGATCACATTATTAAAATGTTTGCAAAAACATTTGTATCGAGAAGAGTTCACACAGCTGAGTTCCAAACAATATGTAACAAATAGCGATATTCTACGTTTGAATCCATTTTTTGGTGAAAATGGATTGCTTCGAGTTGGAGGCAGATTGGAACATGCGAATGTTTCATTTAACCAGAAGCATCCAATCATTCTTCCTGGTCGTCACACAATTAGTGAGCTAATTTTACGACACTTTCACGTTACACATTTTCATGCCGGAGCTGCAATGTTAACCCAATTGAGTCGTCAAAACTACTGGATTACAAAAGTTAGAAAAATTGCCCGAGACACTATAACTAATTGCGTTATTTGTTGCAGATTTAACACCAAACCTTAAAATCAACAAATGGGTATATTACCTAAATCAAGAGTTACACCTGCTGGTCCATTTCATTTCACGGGTGTTGATTATGCTGGTCCACTTATTATCAATTCTAAAAAAGGGAGAGGTGCCAAGCCGATAAAAGCATACGTTGTAGTATTCATTTGCATGTCCATAAAGGCCATACATCTCGAGTTAGTGACCGATGATAGTGCCGATTCTTTTATCAATTCTTTACGGTTCGTTAGTAGAAGAGGCCTTCCAAAAGAAGTACATAGTGACAATGGCACAAACTTTCTGGGCGCCAAACGCAAACTTGAGGAAGCTGAAGCAGCTTTCATTCCCATCAGTGTTCAATCAGCCGTGCAAGATTACGTGTCACAAAGAGGAATCATTTGGAAATTCATACCACCCACCGCACCGAACTTTGGCGGTCTCTGGGAGTCCGCGGTGAAGATGATGAAGCGTCATCTGTACAAGAGCATCGGTAATGCGAGACTCTGCTACGAGGAACTAAATACGTTGCTGTGTCAAATAGAGGCTGTGCTCAACTCGCGGACAATAACTCCCATCACTGAGGATGCAGAAGAGTTATTTTTGACACCTGCGGATTTCCTAAACATACCGAACTTGATGTTTCCACCTGAAAATAGTGTCATCGATATATCAGAAAATCGCTTGAATCAATATCAACTAATATTGAGAAAATTGGACGTATTCTGGAGGCGTTTTTCTACAGAGTATTTAAATCATCTCCAAGAGAGGTACAAATGACAGCGAAAATTTACTAATCTGAAAGTGGGAGAATTAGTCTGTGTAACCTCTGAGAATACTCCACCGTTTTTATGGCCTATAGCTAAGGTAGTTGATGTACATCCAGGCGATGATGGCATCGTACGTGTGGTCACATTAAAAAACTCATCGAGAGCAATCATGAAGCGCACTGTGTCCAAATTGGTAAAGATTCCAATTAGGGATCAAGTCCCTAATGGCGGCCGGAATATCAATGCAGCTGATTTACAAGAAACCTAAATGCAACTATCAAGCAACAAAATTCAAAATGAAACAAAAATATTAGTTTTGTAATTAAATCTTGAATTGGTAATTCACCTTAATAATTAGACTATCGTTCCATTTCTTTGTGTACAGTGATTTGTTTCTATTTTAATGTTGTCAACACTTCTTTCATTACATTTGGTTTATATAATGTTCTCTCTCTAACGTATGATTTGGTACTGTATACATTTTTACATTTTTGTTTTTTTTGTCAATTCATCCTTCACTTTTGTAACACACGCAGTTTAATTAAAATATAAAATTAAATAAAATTAAAAGACGATTTTCTGTTTTTTTTTTTGAGTTTATGCACAAGCTGTGCATGCAAATAAAAATCGTGTTATCACATTAAAATTATTGAGTGGTGCATTCCGCATTTTATTTGGAAAAGGAAGGAGGATTACAATCACAAGGACAAATTAAAGCTCTTAATGTGAAGAAATTGCTTGTGCTAGTTGCAACAACTGCCGGTAGCTGATAATCCATTATTGAAGTGCAGAAGTGTATGGTGCGCTCCTTTACCTAAGGCGTACGTTTCTGCCTGGCAGTTACTCCCACGATGCAGCCTTAAACATCGTATGCATTGTTTTATGATTTCCTATGGCTTCCAAAGATTGAAACCTCCTAGATCCTTATGGATTCTGAGTTAAATTTTTTTGTTTAAATCGAAATCCACGAATGCCTCGAAGGGCGTCATCCATGTTTATCCGATTTATGTCGCATAAAATTTCTCTTGCCGTGTCGTGCAAGTTTCTTACTGATTGGGCGGATGGAAGCTCAATTGTCGCCAGTGACAATAGTGCATTAAATTTATGATTCGCCATTAACCCCACGTTGTTTTACCTTGCTTGAATTATATTCCAAGCTATTTGTTAGGCTGCTTCTTTCTACAGTTGTGATTTCAGATACGTCATCTTTAGCGTCTCTGATAATTTTCTCTTTTGGTGCATCAGCTTAGTGAATATATCTTTGAATGCTTCCCACCGCTCATGATCACCGTAAAAGAACAGGATAACTACCTTAGTTGATTTCACTTGCGCTGTGTCTGCTGTGGCTGTTATCTAGAGCCGGATCTGTTGCAGTTTTAGCATTGTATCTTCTACCCTCTCTTGAAGCTTGTCATAATATTCTTCCCTAAAGTAGTTGAACGTGTGTTCGTCTTCTTACGGCTCTACTAATATTTGCTACAATTTAGTGAATGCCGTTTTCTAACTGCCTAGTTTTATTATTCACATATTTATATATAGATATGTTGTCGGTTTCCAAGAAATATTAAATTGACGCCAATTTCTGATATATCTGGCGCATGAGGACGTTTGTCTCTTGAACAATTTTGTGTTGTTGTTCCCTTCTATTTTTGCTACTTGAAGAGCCTCAATTGTCATCATCAGCATTTCTTGTTTTTGATTTTCCGCTGATAGTGATTCTTGCACAGAGGCGTGACCATTTCTATAATTTTATCATCGCCTTCAACGAATTCATTATATAGGTTTTAGACTCGCTATTCTCCTTTCTAAGCAAGACTTCGTTCTCCTCTGTCTTCTCTATCTCTGCGATAGTTTCTTTCTAACTAAACTATCTATCCACCTGTTATCTCCTCGATTTGAAGTGGGAAGTTTAATAATTTAATGAATTTAACAAATTTAGTAATGAAAAAATCAATTTAGATGATTCTAAAAATTCAAAGAATCTTATAAGTTTAAAAAAATTTAATCGATTAAAGAATTTTAAAAACTTAAATAATTGAGATGTATAACGTTTTATTAAAATTCCTTCAAAATCCATATAGCAAATTATGATAATGGGCAAGACCAAAACCGTACATTTATTACCGAAGAATTTCTTTACTACATAAGTGAAAATTTACAACGTTTTTGTGGAAACATTTTTATCTAAGCTGATTTTACAATTTCCGACGTTGCTCGTAACTTATACATACAAAAAAAATGTTTACCTAGAGTACTTGCTAATGATACACATCATTTCCAGTAATTTAATATTGCACAACATATTAGAATACTTAAATACAGAAATTAATTTTACACTTTCTTCATTTATGAAAAATTTATTGCTCTTTTCCCCATTTTTATTTATAATTTTCATTTCCGACATTTTCTTTTAAATATTTTATGATGTTTTGTTTTTAACAATACAAACAACAATATATATTTTTATTACTATTTGCTATTATGTATACTGTGTAATTGTATCGAACAAAATGAATTTCATTTACAAAATATAAAAATAAACCAATTAAAAAATTTATTATGATTATTATTACAAAATGATTACACCGTAGAAACAAAATATAGTGTTCTACGAGTATGTGGTTGGTTGGGTGGGTGGATACAATGTCTATACATTAAAATGTTAATAAAGTAAATTTATTGAATAATACTCGTAATGATCTTATCTCAACCCTTTTCAAATCAGTTGATATTTTATCACATACGATAATTAATTTTAGATTTAATCTGCTTAAAATAAAACAAACAAAAGACACAACAAAATTAAAATAAATTAAAAATTAAGTTGATTCAAATTTGGGATCAATTTTCGTTTGTAATTGGATTAGTATACGTCACCTCAAAAGCTTTCCTGTTAATTTGAGCCTTTTTTGGGGGGAAGGGGTCTTAAGTATCGTTATTTTTGTTGCTAAATTGTATTTATCATATAATATTCTTGATTTATTTATAGTGGATATGTATGAAAATAGTTTATAACAAAAACAAAAGAATTTTTATAATTATAATTAATTAGCTCTTTGAAGTTTAATTTCTGGGAAACAATTGTAAATTGGTATAATAATCGGGTGACTTAATTAAACCTATTTATATGCCATTGTTCATGAATCCAAATTATATGGAAATTTATTGCTTTCAGCTATAGTTAATTACCAAGTTTCAAAAGGTAAAATTGTTTTATTGTCGAATACATTCGGTAATTTTTAAATAGTTTCAAAAGTTGTGTCTGCACTCAATATCTATTTGACTCTCGTTGCTTACCCAAAATACGTCAAATCTATTCACGTTACAAATCAAGTGGCTGAGTGCAAGTGCCTACTCATTTGATGAAGCGACAATTTAACGTTTCGAGGTCGGTCGGATATCTTTATTCAGGAACTTTATCACAGACTATATTTGTAGTTTGAAGCTACCGAATATTGTGATTGTTCTTTGCATCGCTTTGCATGTTTTTTGCGAAGATGTAAAAGAATACACCTGATGTTACGAAGGGTAAGGATAAATAGCTAGATCGAAAGACACTATAAATATTTTATAAAAATGCGTATTTTGTCGTTCACGCGGTGCTTGCAGGTATTTTGAATTCAATATCTTTATATTCTTAATTTTTAGATTCCTAGGCTGGTTCAGATAATTGGAAAAATATGATGTATAATTATTTGATTCCTACTACAAAGCATCTTGTGTACGATAGAAGTCAGCTCTCTATTTTTATATTCTGTTTGTAAAAGTTTCATTGTTTCTTCTGTAAGTTCCCCTACTGAATCAGCAAAGGATCATCTTTCAAGAAGGAAATGATTGTGAGTCAAACAGGATCAACTAAACTACAATCATGGTTCAAGCTCAATGAAAGGGACATGAATGCAAGACAATAGATGGTGCCATTTATCTAATGCCTAAACAGTTACGGGAAATGTTTGCATACATTTGTTGTTTTTGTCATTCTTCTCGATTTCTCATGTTATGTTGATTATTTGAAAAATGATCCAGAAAATGCCGCGATCAACAAAGCTCTTCATGACATCAGACGGGAATTGCGTCAACATTACTCAAGGATGGAAGGACAGTCCACAGCGTTTTTACAATTCCAGTTCCACTGCTTGATACTTCAATCTCATCTATGTGACTTAATTCACCTGAAGCAGATAATTTACGAAACGTATTTCTCATTTTAATTGATGAAATCACAATGTAGCCAAAAAACGGATTTCGTTGCATCGGTAACCTTTTAAAAGAAATTATAGACAGCGATGCGAGTTTTGGAGGGAAAACAATGAATGTTGGTGGCGATTTTCGTCATTCCCAAAGGCATACGTACAGACATCGTTGAATGCTGCATTAAATCAAGTCCACTTTGGAATGATTTTAAACAGCTAACTCTTTCAACAAACTCGTGGTGTGACTGTCAAAATGAGCACAATAATTGGTTTCTTAAAATAGGATCAGCAAAGTTGCGTCGGATAGCAGAAATATACATATATCAAGAAGATATTGTTAAAATATCCACAGAAATGATATCAACTGGAAAATTGATTGAGACAATTTTTGGCGATTTGCAGCAAATATCAATGCAAGAACTTTCAAATCGAATCATTGTCGCGGCAACAAATGCGCAAACATTATGGATATGAATAGAAAAATAATTGATTTGATCGATGGTGACTCTCAAATCTATTATAGCGCCGATTCTGTTGTCAGTGAAGATCCAAATGACTCTCTCAATTTTCCTGTTGAATTTCTCAATGAGCAAACTCCATCAGGCATGCCACGTCATACGTTGCTGCTTAAGAAAGGTGTCATCATCATGGTACTGAGAAACTTGAATCCTCTAAAAGGTCTTTGCAACGGTACTCGATTGATTGTGGAAGAACCAATACGAAATTTTATAAGAGCAAGAGTTACTTCAGCATGTAATCACACTGCGTACGCTATTACAATAAACAAGGCTCACGGCCAATCATTTGATCATGTCGGCATTAATTAGGCTTTGTCACCATCAGAGTTGCAAGTCAAGTGAAGGTGTTTATTGAATCGAATCCACAGCAAGTAAGATTATTGAATGACCATAGGCAATTCACACGCAATGTAGTTTTTGAAGAGGTTCTTCATTAAAAACCTATTTTTTTTGTCAAATATTTTTTGGTTTCATTCCATTTACATATACCAAAAAAAATTTATAATTTGCATAAGAATTAAATGAATCGAATTTTAAATCTTTCGTATATCAAATTTTTGTATGTTCATTATTATTCAACGGGCGCCTTAATAACTTGCTTTGCATGAGTCGTAATGGAAGGCTTATATTAAAAATTAAATTTATTTGTTCAACTGTGTGAGTCCCTCAATTTCCGAAATCAACCTCAGTGCATACTCAAACCAAATATTTATATCCGACTCGTTCTCGTTTAATAAAAAGAACCTCCAGCTACCTCCTGTAACTTTACTTCATGTAACTGTATTCTTTAAAGTAAGCTTATGGTATGCTACCATAAAACTAGAAGGAGTCCTAATGCGAGGTCCCTTCGACATTGGGAAACAACCCACACAGTTAGAAGAAACTCAACCCATTTTCAGTGATTCTCAATGAGACCAACTTCAGGAAATTATATAACAATTCGTAACTATTCAAAACATTGGTTTGGCCGTTCTTCCTTGTTGAGTCACTAGATTGATGTTATAGAACAGTTTCGATTAAATAGCGGCTTAACCTGTTTCGGCTGATGCTCATATACGTCGAACTCGCATTCTGAAACTCAATGTTATCGAGGGGAGGAATAATGCATGGAGTTCGACCATGGCTATTGTGAAAAAGAAGCACGAACAAATTCATCTTTTCATGGATGTCGTATATTAAATAGTGTCCCCAAGAAAGACGTTATCCCCTTCCCATTAATTGAGTAGGCGTAATATAGCACGAGGTACACATCGAGGCTGGTTTAAAGGAAGCCATTTGGAAAATTTATTAGGATCCCGCCTCGAAGGAGCGTTTACTATTCCGGGACGCCCAATTTACCATTTTAAGGTTATACCCTTTGAACTTTGCAATGCGCCTCACACCTTACGCCGATTTATTTATAAAGTGATTCCTCATTTTGCTAATAACTGGAACAAAAAGGAGAACAACATTTTCTGTTACAAAAAATGTCAGGCTGATAAAACGATTTCTAGGCATTTCAGCCTTAACAGATTTATTAAAGAAAAACCAGAAATTTAATTGGACCACAAAAGCCCAACCTTGTTTAATCAGTTTTGAGAAAATAATTTTTTTAGATATTCCTGAAAATTTCACAAGGGGGAGGCGGGAAATTTCATCAGTTTTCAGAAAATCATTTTTTTAAATATTCCTGGAAATTTCACAAGGGGAAGAGGCAGGAAATTTCATCAGTTTTGAGAAAATCATTTTTTTAGATATTTCTGAAAATTTCACAAGGGGGAGGCGGGAAATTTAATCAGTTTTCAGAAAATCATTTTTTTTAATATTCCTGAAAATTTCACAAGGGGGGAGGCAGGAAATTTCATCACTTTTGAGAAAATCATTTTTTTAGATATTCCTGAAAATTTCACAAGGGGAGGCGGGAAATTTAATCAGTTTTCAGAAAATCATTTGTTTACGATTCCTGAACATTTCACAAGGGGGGGGGGCAGGAAATTTCATCAGTTTTGAGAAAATATTTTTTTTAGATATTCCTGAAAATTTCACAACGGGCGAGGCAGGAAATTTCATCACTTTTGAGAAAATCATTTTTTTAGATATTCCTGAAAATTTCACAAGGGGGGAGGAAGCAAATTTCATCACTTTTGAGAAAATCATTTTTAGGATTCCTGAACATTTCACAAGGAGGGGGGGGGGAGCAGGAAATTTAATCAGTTTTGAGAAAATATTTTGTTTATCATAGATATTCCTGAAAATTTCACAAGGGGGGGGGGGGGGAGGCAGGAAATTTCATCAGTTTTGAGAAAATCATTTTTTTAAATATTCCTGAACATTTCACAAGGGGGGCAGGAAATTTAATCAGTTTTGAGAAAATCATTTTTTTAAATATTCCTGGAAATTTCACAAGGGGAAGAGGCAGGAAATTTCATCAGTTTTGAGAAAATCATTTTTTTAGATATTTCTGAATTTTCACAAGGGGGAGGCGGGAAATTTAATCAGTTTTCAGAAAATCATTTTTTTAAATATTCCTGAACATTTCACAAGGGGGGCAGGAAATTTAATCAGTTTTGAGAAAATCATTTTTTTAAATATTCCTGGAAATTTCACAAGGGGAAGAGGCAGGAAATTTCATCAGTTTTGAGAAAATCATTTTTTTAGATATTTCTGAAAATTTCACAAGGGGGAGGCGGGAAATTTAATCAGTTTTCAGAAAATCATTTTTTTTAATATTCCTGAAAATTTCACAAGGGGGGAGGCAGGAAATTTCATCACTTTTGAGAAAATCATTTTTTTAGATATTCCTGAAAATTTCACAAGGGGAGGCGGGAAATTTAATCAGTTTTCAGAAAATCATTTGTTTACGATTCCTGAACATTTCACAAGGGGGGGGGGGCAGGAAATTTCATCAGTTTTGAGAAAATATTTTTTTTAGATATTCCTGAAAATTTCACAACGGGCGAGGCAGGAAATTTCATCACTTTTGAGAAAATCATTTTTTTAGATATTCCTGAAAATTTCACAAGGGGGGAGGAAGCAAATTTCATCACTTTTGAGAAAATCATTTTTAGGATTCCTGAACATTTCACAAGGAGGGGGGGGAGCAGGAAATTTAATCAGTTTTGAGAAAATATTTTTTTTAGATATTCCTGAAAATTTAACAAGGGGGGGGGGGGAGGCAGGAAATTTCATCAGTTTTGAGAAAATCATTTTTTTAAATATTCCTGGAAATTTCACAAGGGGAAGAGGCAGGAAATTTCATCAGTTTTGAGAAAATCATTTTTTTAGATATTTCTGAAAATTTCACAAGGGGGGGGGGTAGGAAATTTCATCAGTTTTGAAAAAATCATTTTTTTAGATATTTCTGAAAATTTCACAAGGAGGGGGGGGGGGTGGCAGGAAATTTCATCAGTTTTGAGAAAATCATTTTTTTAGATATTTCTGAAAATTTCACAAGGGGGGGGGGGGGGGGTAGGAAATTTCATCAGTTTTGAAAAAATCATTTTTTTAGATATTTCTGAAAATTTCACAAGGAGGGGGGGGGGTGGCAGGAAATTTCATCAGTTTTGAGAAAATCATTTTTTTAGATATTTCTGAAAATTTCACAAGGGGGAGAGGCAGGAAATTTCATCAGTTTTGAGAAAATCATTTTTTTAGATATTTCTGAAAATTTCACAAGGAGGGGGGGGGGGATGCAGGAAATTTCATCAGTTTTGAGAAAATCATTTTTTTAAATATTCCTGAAAATTTTACAAGGGGAGAGGCAGGAAATTTAATCAGTTTTGAGAAAATCATTTTTTTAAATATTCCTGGAAATTTCACAAGGGGGAGAGGCAGGAAATTTCATCAGTTTTGAGAAAATCATTTTTTTAGATATTTCTGAAAATTTCACAAGGGGGAGAGGCAGGAAATTTAATCAGTTTTGAGAAAATCATTTTTTTAGATATTTCTGAATTTTCACAAGGGGGAGGCGGGAAATTTAATCAGTTTTCAGAAAATCATTTTTTTAAATATTCCTGAACATTTCACAAGGGGGGCAGGAAATTTAATCAGTTTTGAGAAAATCATTTTTTTAAATATTCCTGGAAATTTCACAAGGGGAAGAGGCAGGAAATTTCATCAGTTTTGAGAAAATCATTTTTTTAGATATTTCTGAAAATTTCACAAGGGGGAGGCGGGAAATTTAATCAGTTTTCAGAAAATCATTTTTTTTAATATTCCTGAAAATTTCACAAGGGGGGAGGCAGGAAATTTCATCACTTTTGAGAAAATCATTTTTTTAGATATTCCTGAAAATTTCACAAGGGGAGGCGGGAAATTTAATCAGTTTTCAGAAAATCATTTGTTTACGATTCCTGAACATTTCACAAGGGGGGGGGGCAGGAAATTTCATCAGTTTTGAGAAAATATTTTTTTTAGATATTCCTGAAAATTTCACAACGGGCGAGGCAGGAAATTTCATCACTTTTGAGAAAATCATTTTTTTAGATATTCCTGAAAATTTCACAAGGGGGGAGGAAGCAAATTTCATCACTTTTGAGAAAATCATTTTTAGGATTCCTGAACATTTCACAAGGAGGGGGGGGAGCAGGAAATTTAATCAGTTTTGAGAAAATATTTTTTTTAGATATTCCTGAAAATTTCACAAGGGGGGGGGGGGGGAGGCAGGAAATTTCATCAGTTTTGAGAAAATCATTTTTTTAAATATTCCTGGAAATTTCACAAGGGGAAGAGGCAGGAAATTTCATCAGTTTTGAGAAAATCATTTTTTTAGATATTTCTGAAAATTTCACAAGGGGGGGGGGGTAGGAAATTTCATCAGTTTTGAAAAAATCATTTTTTTAGATATTTCTGAAAATTTCACAAGGAGGGGGGGGGGGGTGGCAGGAAATTTCATCAGTTTTGAGAAAATCATTTTTTTAGATATTTCTGAAAATTTCACAAGGGGGGGGGGTAGGAAATTTCATCAGTTTTGAAAAAATCATTTTTTTAGATATTTCTGAAAATTTCACAAGGAGGGGGGGGGGGGTGGCAGGAAATTTCATCAGTTTTGAGAAAATCATTTTTTTAGATATTTCTGAAAATTTCACAAGGGGGGGATGCAGGAAATTTCATCAGTTTTGAGAAAATCATTTTTTTAAATATTCCTGAAAATTTTACAAGGGGAGAGGCAGGAAATTTAATCAGTTTTGAGAAAATCATTTTTTTAAATATTCCTGGAAATTTCACAAGGGGGAGAGGCAGGAAATTTCATCAGTTTTGAGAAAATCATTTTTTTAGATATTTCTGAAAATTTCACAAGGGGGAGAGGCAGGAAATTTAATCAGTTTTGAGAAAATCATTGTTTTAGATATTCCTGAAAATTTCACAAGGGGAGGGGAGGGAGGCAGAAAATTTAATCAGTTTTGAGAAAATCATTTTTTTTAGATATTCCTGAAAATTTCACAAGGGGGGAGGAAGCAAATTTCATCACTTTTGAGAAAATCATTTTTTAGGATTCCTGAACATTTCACAAGGAGGGAGGCAGGAAATTTCATCAGTTTTGAGAAAATCATTTTTTTAAATATTCCTGAAAATTTCACAAGAGGGAGGCAGGAAATTTTATCAGTTTTGAGAAAATAATTTTTTTTAATATTCCTGAACATTTCACAAGGGGGGGGGGCAGGAAATTTAATCAGTTTTGAGAAAATCATTTTTTTAAATATTCCTGGAAATTTCACAAGGGGGAGAGGCAGGAAATTTCATCAGTTTTGAGAAAATCATTTTTTTAGATATTTCTGAAAATTTCACAAGGAGGGGAGGGGGGGATGCAGGAAATTTCATCAGTTTTGAGAAAATAATTTTTTTAAATATTCCTGAAAATTTCACAAGGGGGAGGGCGGGAAATTTAATCAGTTTTGAGAAAATCATTTTTTAGGATGCCTGAACATTTCACAAGGGGGGGGGGGGCAGGAAATTTAATCAGTTTTGAGAAAATCATTTTTTTAGATATTCCTGAAAATTTCACAAGGGGGGGGGGAGGCAGGAAATTTAACCTTCACTTCGTGCAATACTAAAAGGCACACTAACCATGTAGTGGGGTAAATTGACCCCATTTTTTCCCATAGGATTTGTATGAAAACAAACTAACAAAAGAAAAAACAAAAAAGAAAATACAAAAACAAAAAGATCAATAACTGTTTATGTTCATACAGCACTTCGTTTTTGTTGCGTAATATTGGGCCCGATTCAATGTAAATCTTCTATAAATCTTCTATAAATCTTTTCTTCTATTCTTCCATTATTGCTATGAAAATTAATTTTTGATTTAAAACTGATTTCTAAATATAAAATGCATTAAATTTTATAACAGGTCAAAATGACCCCACTACACGGTTATCGGCCTAATTTCATTTATTTGATGCAAAATGCCCTAAAATTAACCGATTTTGATGCGTTTTTCTTCTTAATGTATTTAATTGATGTCTGTTTAGGCATACCTAAAAGGAATTATATAAATATTTGATAAATAATTTTTTATTCAGCTTCAAACAGCTCTGGGGTCAGCCAGACCCCACTACACGAAGTAAAGGTTAATAATTTTAAGACCGCTCTCATTCTCCTCACCCGTATAATTAGAAACAATGGAGTTTTTATAGGGGATTTCAAATTGAATACCGTAAAAGAATATACAATTCTGGGTCTAATTTAGAAAATTGGTTTAGACAAGTAAATTTAATCGTTGTCGGTGGTGAAATATATATAAATATTTCTCCTAATGGATTTTCCATAGCTAATGATATACCTGACTTGAAACTCATTATTCCCTAAGCTTTGCGTATTACTCTCATTGAATTTGCCCATTGTCCATCAACTACTGCTCATCTTGAGATCAGTAAAATTAATGAAATACTGAAGAGAAATTATTTTTGTCCTTCACCAGTGTTGTGCCGCGTAATCTACATGGCGTAATTACACGATTGTCTACACGTGTAGACAATGTATGTAGACAATTCAAAAAATGACGTCGACAATGTAGACAATGTCGACAATGTAGACAATGCGGCGACAATACACAGAAACAAAATTTTTTGATAACTTGATATTTAAGTGGAATTAATTCAATATGCACGTGCATAGTTTTAAGTATGATATTTGTATATTTGATTCATTTGGCGCAGTCTTATCATTTTAAATGCCAGAATACTGTGCTAAAAAATTACAAAAATTTCATATTAAGTGTCTTGTGTTACTAAAAGTGTATTAAAAATGTTAAAGTTTAAATTGTATGTATTTCTCAATTTTTTTTCGCTGGCGCTATATCCCATAGAGGGATTTGGTCGCTTCATTTCTGAAGTTTCGTAATCATTTTTGTGAAAGAATAATGAGTGATTAATTTATTGATCCTACCCTTAACCAACCAGCCGTGATTTTTCACCACCCGCCGGGAATCGAACCCGGGACCTCCGGAGCGTAAAGCAAGTATGATAACCACTGTACCACCGGGGCGGCACCGGGGTTAGCAATTGAAACGTAGTAAATTTATGATTTAATTTAATTTCAAAAACGTTTAGTGCCCCAAAGATTTATTTATAGTGAATTTTATATTAAATTTATGCAAAGTTTAAGCACAGTATCCTGCTATTTAAAATGGTAAAACTGTACCAAATGAATCAAATATACAAAACTCACACTTTAAATAACGTATTGGATTGAATAGCTTCCCCAATAATTACAATTTTAACAAATAAAAATAAAAATTACTCGGACATTATTTCCGTGTAACTTCATAAAGCAAATTTATGTTGTAGTTCACTTCTGTCCGCTGGAGTATATCGTAGATCGTATCATATTCGTTTATAGTTTTACTCAATTTTAAACGAAAAGACACTTTTGGTTTGTTTCTTTAGTTTGGCAAGTTTTCTGAAAACTTTGCTTCAAATTCTTCCTCGACATCTGTACACAATTCATCTTTAATCCTGAGGGAATAATATACGTGTAACAATTTTTTCGATCGCTCGAAAGTTAGACGATTCCTTATTGGCGAATGCATGTGTGCCCAGCCAGAAAATAATATTTCTTCAATTTGTGCTGATGATGCCGGATTTTTAAGGAATAGCTTTGCCATTTGCGATAAAATGGTCATGTTCCAAAAAACTATGAGTTTTTTATGTCTTTCTCATAGAGCATTTTGAAATATGTGCTTTGATATGGATATCTAAATTCATCCCATTCTTCGATCCCTACTCCGCTTAATTTTTTAAAGAAATATTGTGTATTTTTTCTAAATGATCCTTTGTAAGTTTGCCAATATCCATATGAGGATGCAAATGAAGACGATTGGCACGTTTTAATAATACTGCATATTGGTTCGAACATCTGTAAACTTTCCTTCACCCGTCCAATGAGCTGATCGTCAAAAATGAGTTTAACAACGTCTTGTTTAACTTTTTTAATTTTAGACTCAGCTGCTACGATCTTCATCTCCTCCAAGTTCTTGATTAGAGAGCGGTAAGCATCTCTGTACGAGCACCATCGTGCTTGTATTCTTTGAGTACAGTTTGTAGTCACCTTCTATGTTATCGCTATATTCAATACGTTCTTTGCCAACAAGTTAGCGGTATGGCTATTGCAAGTACTATCCAATAAAACGTTTTTGGTAAGTTTTTCCATTTTGACCATAGTACCTACTTGCATTATCGGAAACAACCGTATATACTTTAGTGTTGTATAGGTGCTTACAAATGTCTACCGATTGCAGCAAAATTTCGGATAATCTTGCTCCTGTTTCGCTTTCACCTGTTAGGTACCAAGCTTGTAAGAAGGCTTGCTCATCAATGGCATGATGCAGCATAGATGTGTTGCTAGAACTGTTTTTCCAACCATCTATTAATAGCACTGACTCATCAGAAATACTGGCTTTAGCAAATGAAATGCATTTTGGATTCGCATTGTCTAATAAAGTCGTTGATAGTGCTTTTCTTCCTGGAAGTTTAGTAGCGTAAGCTGGTCTTAACTATTTAATTAATGACTTAATATGTTTCGATTCCACCAATCTTAAGGGCAGGTTTCATCCGAATACTAATTTGGCTAATTCCTCATTCAACTCCATCACCATCTCTTCTCTTACACTTAATTTGTCGAATTATTTTGCAACTACTGAATTTGCTTTTTTAATTGAATTTTTTTAAAGTTCTGTTCTGAATTTGTGAGGTTTTGAAATTGTACCCACTCCAATTAATGTACCAACAATAAACAATTATTCTTAGCGTTTCTTTCGTATCCCTGCGAAATTATAGCATATAGTTCTTCGTTAAACCTAGAATGTTTTATTTTTGGTCTCTTTGCTCTAGGTTATCAATTCTGGCTATATGGTTGATTTAGGAACTTCAAATATAAGTGTAGTTCGCAGAAGTAATTAAATCTATACATAGGAAAAAACAACAAGAAAAATTTGATTGTCTACGAATTTTCTACATTGTCTACACATTGTCTACATTGTCTACGTCAAAAACTATTGTCTACGCTATTGTCGACACTTAAATGTAGACAATCTTAAATTACGTGTAGACGCACAACACTGTCCTTCACTTCTCTCTGACGTGAATTTGGATTCGGTCAAAATTTTCTCATTGGCAATTTTACACAAAGTTTCTGATAATTTTTTAAAACACGAACTTTCCCACATATCCCATGATAACTTTGAAATGAATTGTTTTCCAGTGATAGCTTTATCTGTTGATCACATCAGTTCAACTCATCTCCAGATAAAACATTATAGAGGCTGATTTTATAGCACTTTTAAATATTTTTTGAGTTTTTCCCAAAACTTTCCTCGAGGAAGTGGAGTGATGTTTTGCCACATACAAGTATTGGCAAAATTGTTGGTTGAACACTATCGGCTGATACTCGGTTCTGCATTATCGACATTTTACTTTCGACAGAAAACTTTCGGCTAAATTTAACATTATGAAACCGAGTATATTTAGACCCACGTTAATGCGTTAACACAAATGTTTCCCAACTCGCTACCTTTGTCACATAATCGTGCTACAGACTAATAAAATCAACAAAATCCTGCAACTTTTCCGTGTAATATTCCAATTCACATGCTATACAATAATTTAGTGTTTCAGACCATAATAAAATTAAAAAAAAATTCCAAACCTGGAAATGTTTTAAAAGTGTTTATCCGTACGTACACTACACCTCCTAAATACAAAAATGAAAATCACACACAAACAAATGTTGTGTATGCTCCGAAACGTATGTGGGTGGGCAATAATAATAATTTATAATTAATTTTTTATTCCGAAACTTAAAAAAAGCTCTACATACCCAACCAAACACATAACTAATGAAAAGAACGGCAAAAAAAGCTCAATCTAGCCGAATGTTATAAAAACATCTTACATATATTTATTAGATATTGTTAAATTATTATTTTTATAACAAAATTTTATGATTACAATAACAATAATACTCGTACACTAACATTATTCTTTTGTGTTTGATTTAAGATGAAAGCCAAAAATAAAAACATTTTCTTATTTTATATAAAAATCATAAATATCGTAAACATAGCCGAATACAATATGTGTGCATGTGGATTTTTCCAAACATATATACACACACACATATAAATATATAAACAGCAAGTATTATATACGAATGAAATTTTATGGCCATTGAGTGGACCATAGATGCTATTATTCATTCTATCATCATTTTTCTTTTAGTTTTCTTTTATTTTTTTTTTCTTACTCTTCAATCATCATGAAAATGGTCTTTATGGCTTTTTTTATATTTTCTTTTTGGTTTATTTTCCTGTGCGCTTCTCGTAAGTCATAAAAAGTGTTGTTTGTTGTACAAAAAAAAAATGAACGAAAAACTTTATATAGCGCATATTAAAAATAAAAAAAAATTCAAGAATAAAACTCCGGACTTACCTCTTCATCACCGTTTAATGTTGTAAAGAAATCATCACTTTTCTCGGATATTGCAATATATGAATTACTGTTAGTTCCATTATATTGCCCTAATGAAAGAGGTTCCTGCTTTGAAACACACTTTCCCATAGAATCGAGATCATAGGCAATACTATAATAGATTTTGTGATTGATGCTCGAAATTAGGTCATCCACTGAATATGATTCATTTAATGTGTGTTCTTCGGCCTGGAATTTGGAGAAAAAAAATTATTTAGTAACACACAATTTATCGTAAATAATTATGTTAATTAAAATTTAAAAGTAATCAAACTGATCATAATTTGAGAGCATTTGTGCTCGTTTTGGAATACAATCTTAGCTAGTTGCACATGCTGATGTTCGAGTGGTGCTAAATATAAAATTTAGTGATTTTATGTAAAAACAAGTTTGTAACTAGTAAGTATATCATTCATAATCCTAATCAAATTTTCGCCGTACAGAAATAGACGAAGTTCACTTTGTGAAATAACCACATGATGCATCGCCACCGATGGCATAATGCCAGTAGCGCCACGTTTAATGAAAGAACCATTTTAGAACTTTTAAAATGGATCATTTTTACCGTGTCTGTGTCGCTATAGTAAACAATTGGCCTGGGTAACCTTGTGAAGCATTGGTCTATTATAGCAATAACAATTTCACTAATCTCAAATTGCGGTTTAGTGTTTCCTTCTTATCATTTATTCAGAATTTCAAAATCTTCTGAGTAAATTTCTCTCGCCTAAAATTTAAAAGCGCTGTTCTCTTTGGAACCTAACCAGATCATTTTAAAAATACAACCATAATAGCATGCAATGTGTCTCTTAGACTCAATAGGTAATTTGCATATAAATGTAGAAAATAATTTCTAGAGAATGTTCGATTAATCCACTTGGGAAAGATCGATGAACGATTAATCGTTTAATCGTTTAAAGCATATTTTATTTATTTAAAGAAATTTTCAGAAATATTTTTAGTTTAATTTCATTATTATGACCAAAAATCCAATTGCTTCCAATTGAGCAAAGTAGAACATTTTATTGCGTTCACTCATTTCTGTTAGAATGGAAATTCAATGTAGAGATAAATTTCAATTGGTTATAAACTCCAATATTGCAAATGAAAATTGTGATAAATAAATTTATAAAATATGTGGTTACATAATAAAATCTAAGAATACCAGTATTTTCGGTTTGACTATTCAGAAGACTGATCAGTCAGACGTATAGTTAAGATATTCGCGTACTATTGATAATGTGCGGATGTAACAATTTCGTGAAAGATTTCTTTCCAATACTACATTTCATCTAAACTTGACGAGATGCAATGAAAATTTAGTAGATTTGCGATAGTTTAACAACCAAAGTTATTTCAACACGATAAAGTTCAACAATCCGAATCCAATTTCTTATTTTGAAATAATCAGTAGATAGTGCTGAATATATAATTTTTCTTGTTTTAGTAGATTTCGACAAATTAAAAGGTCTAGAGGATTGATTTCTCAAGCGTGAAAGTCTAGTGAATGAATTGTTTTGTGGTTGTGAAAAGTTGAACTTTGTTCAAGAATACAATCAAGCCTTAATTGTATTTCGCCAATGCACCTTTGAAAATCACAATAACTTAAATATTATTTATGGGAAAGAAAGGATTGAAAGGATGATTGGTATATTCTGCATAATTCGTTACATATATTTTCTCCAAAAAACGAAACCAATGCTACAGCAAGCCAATTAGGAAAACGTTAAATGGTGATTAGCAAAATATTTCTTGTAAATTTAGAAAAGGACTTGTCACTTGGTTGTACCAAGCAAAAATATACTACGGTCTCTGAGTGCTGCATGTAGATATCACTAGCACATGTATTATTGCAATAACTTACAGAAGGCACCTTACTGGGCTTTTGTATATTTTGGCCAACCAAATCTGGTACTAAATTTAGTAGGAATATTATGAACGATTATTTGTATGTAAATGGTTTTAGCGGTGCATTTTTCTTCAGCCTTCTGCTTTTCTGATTAGCGTTAAAACGATCACTTAAGAATTCATAATAAATTTTTATCCAACCATGTAGTCCCAAATAATGTAAGCAAATAATGCAAAATATTATGCGAATTCTTACCGCCAAATAAACCTCATATAATCTAGAATAATTCCGATGATTGTGCATAATACAATAATTCAGAAAATAATCTGGAAAGTATGGAATAATCCTATTCCTTCCAGAACCTCTAATATTTGGTATATATTGCATAATGTGCAAAATCCAGGTAAGAACTGAACCATGGGAATCAAAGAATTTGGAAAATTTTGAATAATCTCGAAAAATCGTATAAATCTCAAAAATTCTCGAAGAATCCGAAAACGTAAAGCAGTAACACAACGCAGAAAATCGAAAAGACTCAAAATTTTCGAATAATCTCGAAAAATTTGTAATATCATGCAGAGATAGGCACTGTTGCTTTGCAAATCTGAAAATCAAGAATAATCCAAAAATCTTACAATCTGGAACTTTGTCAACCTCATGTCTGTAACATCATAACCACGACTAAATAAACAATTTTCTACAAATCACTCAACGCCAATAAAAGTCTCGAAAACCACCTCGACGAAACCACCAAAATCGGAAATCAAAAGGTACCTGAAAACCTTACCAAGTGAATGTGAAAAGTAGCTGAATTACATTACTTCATGTACGCTATGGAATCCTTCCAAAATTGGAAAAATATAGGGGCTGAGGATTTGGTTGTTCAAATTTAGCTTGTAAATTCTAAAAATTGGTTAGACTTCGAAAATAACGCGTTAGTGAAATTATTTTAAATACGATTCAAATGTATCATTGCTATAACCAATGTTAAAAATCTGAGAAAACCCAATAGTTTTTGGAAATAAGAGAAAATCACCTTAAGATTGGTGTCCAGAATTGAGAACTTGCTTACGGCGCCTGCCTAGTTAGACTAGAGGCTATTTAAACCAAATTAGTAGCCGGTATTCAAGAAAAAATTACTTTAGTCGGTATTTAGTGAAACTAGGCACAGACCCTAATCCATTTGAATTAGGCTTTGACTTCTTTAATGTTTTACCATGCCTCATGATAATGCAATTTCACGATTATTTTTATTTTTGACATTTAGCAACCTGAAAAGAAATTTTATAAACAAGTTATATGGCAAGGTTTAAAGAATTTGATAAGTACATTCATGATCTATACATTTTAGATACCACTCACTCGTGTTTTATGATTATTATTGTAAATATCAAAATTTAACGTAAGTTTTTGGTGTGCGTGTTTAATTTTGAGAGAATTCCAATTTAGTTTTACGGATTCAACAGAAACCACTTTAAAACTCGCGTTTTAAACCCGATAGTCCGGACATTTTGGAAGGGCGCATGTTTTAAAATTATTATTAGCCTGAAGATGAAACTTGCGTGTGAGTTTATTACTTCAACTAAATACGTACAATCGGAAACATGAAAATTCTACCGATATTCCCGCTCGAACTGGTTTCGTTTTGGAGTTCAGTTTGAACCTACCGATATTCCCGCTCGAACCGGTTTCGTTTTGGAGTTCAGTTTGAACCAATTTAATTGTATGTACGTTTAAGTTGAACGATTTTGTTGAACAAAACAGTTTGAATTAATTTAGTTGTACGCATGATTTAGATGAAATCGTTCAACTAGCAGCTGTTGAATGACTTTTTTGGTTTAATGATTTAGTTGAACGATTTAGTATTTTATTGAATGATTTTGTTTTTATTATATTTTATTGAACGTTTTTATGGACGATTTTATGGAACGATTTTATTGAATGATTTAATTCGACAATTTTATTGAACGATTTTATTGAAAGTTTCTTGAACGTATGTTGACGTTTATTGAACTTATATATTAAACGATTTATTCAACGTATATTACGTATACTACGATTACGTGTATTAAGCTTAAGTATAAAACATATAGTTATGTTTCAATGAACTAGTAAATACGCAAACTAGTCATATTCTATAACATTCCATACCCGCGCATATAACATATCAAGTAAAGTCGGTGAACAACAAAAATGTAGAATCAACAAGTCTAAACAAGATAACATATTGAAAATACGTCGTTGCAATAATTAGACACTTAAATAATAATAATCATTTTATTAGGAATTATATTTTTTAAGTTTAGTTTTAAGATCTAACTCAATGTAATAAGACGGAAAAAATAAAATTGTGAAAATAAATAATTTTTTTTATGTTTTAATCCGCCTTCGAAATATAATTGGCGCAGCCGTACGGTAAAGTGAAAGTTCAAGTGTATTATGTTAAGTGCATAAAAACAGCGAATTACAACTGTTTATAAGAGTGAATCCGTGGAAATAATTCGAATAATTATTTCAACTTTTTTTGTGACATTTAAAATTTGTGACAATTTAAAAAAAAAAAAAAATAAGAAAAAAGTGACATCCTAGGCTGAAGGTGAAAACACCGCCGAGAGGAGTTGTGATTCCGCCGATAAACACACACCACTGCTATATTTTGGGACCGAAACCATCCACGACAGCAAAACAAGGTAAGAGTTTAATTTTATTTTATAATAAATTTTGTTTTTGCCAAAATCGTACACTACTAGATAGACACGATAAATTAGAAATTTAATCACATCAAGTGCATACTACAAGATAGGTGTAGGAAAGTGATAGAATTTTGTGGGAAACGTCAACCGTCGCGCACTATAAGATAGACGCGAAAAGACGAATATTTCGATCTCCCAGTGCTGAGTCAAGGTAGACAAAATTTTTCGTAACAAGAAAAACTGCACGAGAGAAAAGAAAAATCTTGAATACTTTATAGCTAATCGAGGTATAAAGTTAATAGAAAAAGAAACTCGTGAAGAGATGAACGAGGAACAATCACAAAAGTTAAATGAGCAACTGGCAGCGATAACAAACCAGTTAGCTAACCTGATTCAGAAGAATACCGAACAGGATCAGGTAATGCAGTAACTCAGCCTAAAGGTTCAGGCACCACCAGCCCCTAAACCCAAGGAAGAAACGGGAGAGAATCGAACAGTTTTCGATATATTCCGAATTCCTGACCCTATCAAGTAGATTCCTTCTTTCGACGGTAATAAAAAACAGGTGACCTCGTGGTTGAAAACAGCCGAGGAAACACTGAATTTATTTGCACAAATAGTCTCTCAGGCACAATTTCAAGTTTATGTACAAGCTGTGAGGAACAAAATAGAAGGTAAGGCAAAGGATATATTATGCCTTGCAGGAGACCCTGGTTCATTCCAGGAAATAAAAGAAATACTGCTCGAAGCCTTAGGCGATAAGCAGGAACTCGCGTATTACAAGTCCCAGCTATGGGCAAATAAGCAAAACGAAACTATGACAGTTCACAGTTTCTATAATCGGACGAAGGAAATCGTCCAAAATATTAAAACGCTTGCGAAACAAAAAGAAGTGTATAATACCTCATGGCAAGCGATTTGCACTTTTATTGAAGAGGATGCACTTGCAGCATTCATTTCCGGCTTAAGAAAGCCATATTTCGGTTATGCCCAAGCGGCAAAATTCAAGAACATTGAGGAAGCATACGCTTTCCTCTGTAAGTTCAGCTCAAACGAGATAATTTCAAATAATTCTCACAAGAATAATCAACGTCTATCCATTCTAAATAAAACTAACCAACATTTCCAAAAGCCTAAAGAATGGAACTCTAATAACCAAAATTTCAAAAAACAGGTTCAGTCAGAGAACGGGCTATTCCCATGGATGTAGATGTTTCTATGAGATCTAGAAATACATTCAACAAGAAAATGGTGTACAATCACGAAGTTAGTTCAAACAATGAGGAACATGGAATTGAACATTTAAATTTAGAGGAACCATCAACGGAACTCAAAGCAAATTTTCAAGCGGATCCAGAATCGGATACGGAAGATTAAACTTCCTACCGTATCTCAAATGCCACAATAAACAAACTAACCAAAAAATTACCCTATTGTTAGATACGGGCGCTAACAAAAATATTATTAAGCCCAATATTATACCCAATCAGCTCCTAGAATTACAAAACACTTCGGTGAGAAGCATTCTTGTTTCTTGGAATTCATAAATTAGAGAAAAAAGGAAAAATTAATTTAATAAGTAAAAGTTGACCCCCTCAAACGTACTATGAATTAGATTTTCATAGATTTTTTGACGGTATTCTAGGATCAGAATCAATGGCTAATATGAATGCCAACATTGATTATGGATTAAATACCATTTCCCTAAACGATCAAAAATTTAAATTTTACCGCTATTATCCAGCAGAAAATTTTTATCACCATACAGTTACGTTCGAAACCTCAGAGAACGGCGAATGGGTTGTACCAGAGTATGGTAGAGTAAATAATAAAATTACCATCCAACCTAGTCTTTACAAGGCCACTAACCTCAAAACAACAGTTAGAGATTTAACAAGTGAGCCCATACCACCAATAGAATTACCGAAATTCAAGTTGAAAATTAACAACTTCGAGACGATAAAACCTATACCCATTTTTGGCAATGATCCAATCAAAGAGGAAGATATTAGGAAGATAATTAGGATAGAACATCTCAGTGATAATGAAAGTAAAGCTCTCCTCAACACTATTTACAATAACCAAACAGTACTGTTGAAACCAAATGAAAAACTATCAGCAACAACAGGAATTAAACACACAATTTTTACATGCGATGAAGCACCCGTATATACAAAAACGTACAGATACCCACACCATTTTAAAGCGGATGTGGAAGAACAAATTCAAGAAATGCTGAATAACGGCATTATCCGTCATTCCAAAAGCCCTTACTCGGCACCAATTTGGGTGGTCCCCAAGAAAATGGATGCCTCAGCACTGAGAGAAATGATTCGTTGGCATGAGGTTGCGAGAAAATACTTTCCATTGCGATGAACGAATTGTAGTTGCTACAACATAATTTCGGTAGCACCATTTGACTTGAGGTTGGTACAAACAAACTACGGTAGCCACTAATGCACAGATAGTTGCAACAACTTCGTTTCCAAATTTTCAACTCCGGTGATGCTAATTTCCTAGATATTCGTTGTCAGACCCGAATGAGCCTAATAGTTTTTAAAGTATCAACCTCGTTTCAGTTGCCACAAACGTAATTTTGTTACACCAATTAAACGAGGCTTTTGTGACAACTGCGAACAAAACTAACTGACTAATGCTGTTGTGAGAACAATATTGTAGTTCAATGTAATCATATCATTCTGTCGTTGTACCAAAATATCAAAGTGGAATTATTTATTTTGGAATTCCGTTGCTACAACTAAATATTATAATCGTATTTAGAATATGTCATGTTTAAATAATACAAAATGAGGAGGGTGTTATATGAGGAGAGGGTAGATTCACTTTTTGAAAAAATTACAAAATGATTTGTGGTTATTTTGTAAACAAGAACACCACATGAATAATATAAATTGTTTTATAATGTACGCGATAACTGACACCTAATCAATGGCGGATCGAAAACTGCATATAACAAAAATAGCAAATAATTTGTGTAAATCAAAGTATCCTGGAAAACTTTTATTGACATTTACAAGCGATTTTTTGATTCCCCGAACAAACGCAATAGTTTTCTTGCGTTTCAAAAACAATTTTTTTATGACGAATTGTAAAAAAATCTAAAGGGATTTCAATGAAACTATGATATACAATTATTGTTTCTCATTTTTTTTATATGTAGTTTTCGATTTATATGAAATTTTATCTTAATCTAGTTGCGATGACCGAATTGGTGTCGGGACAACTAACTTATCGATTAGTCCAAACGAATTGCGTTTGTGGCAAATTCCACCGCAATCATGATAAACGAATTTCATGTTGGCATAAATACACACGCGAATATAATTCGCTAAGTCAGTACGTTCTGCTTACCACTTAATGTATTAAGCGAGAATTGTATTTTTGTAGTTCGGTCGTAGCTACTTGATAAGTAGGTTGTACTTTTGAGTACGAAACCGAACTACCAATATAATTGAACTCAAGTAAAGAAGGGTTCTCATTTTTGAGCGTCGATACATTTATATTGACTCTGTGGTAAAATAAAGGGTGGGGGGAGGATATTTCTACTTTTTTCTTAATAAAACTAATTTGGTTAAATGAACTGGGAACAATCCTATTCGGTTGGAGAAAACAAATGAATGCGGTTGCGTCAACTACTTCTGATTATGTAGTAACCGAAATAGGATTGCACTAACCGTGCAAAGAAAGTTGCTTTAATAACCAAGTCTGTTATTACAATCGATCAGTGATCACGACAACTATAATTTGTAATATTCCTAAACGAATATTCGATTAATTCAACCGAATGATCGATAAGCTCAACCAATGGTCGGTTGTAATACAGTATATTTCGTTCTTCATACAAGCTAATTCCTTTAGGCTAACTAAAAAGGGTTAGTTACAACTTCTTTTTCAGTTCTGATAAACAATAAAAAGAGGTTGTCGTAAAGTTTAATTAAAATGTATACAGGACCGAATAATTCGGTAGGGCAATTGATTCGGTTGTCGCAAGCGCTTAGTTCTCTGGGTGAGGGTAAAGAAAAATAAGAATTGTCATAGATTATAGGAAATTAAATGAAAAAACGATCGATGACAAATTCCCAATTCCTCAAATTGAGGAGGAAATATTAGATAATTTAGGAAAATCCACTTATTTTTCAACTATAGATCTAAAGTCTGGCTTCCACCAGATTCTAATGGACGAAAAGTCGCAAGCCAAAACAGCCTTTTCGTCAGACAAAGGACACTTTGAGTTCTGTAGGATGCCATTTGGTTTAAAAAATGATCCGGCGACATTCCAACGCGCCACGAACAATGTCCTACAGGGGTTAGTAGGCAAAATATGTCATGTATACCTTGACGACATCGTCGTTGTCGGGATTTTGTCCTGTCGGTATATTGAAAATCTGAATTATGGACTGTTTTTTTTTTTGTTTTAATGTAGGGTGGGTGTCTTTGCAGCCCAGAGCACTGCGACCATTGTGATCTATTGTGCGTCCCTAGAGGTTCTTAACTGTAATGTAGGTCTTGTTATGTCCCTGATAAATGCCGGTACCTGATGTATATCCAGTGGGTCGGCATTAGGCCACTGGATTGTATGTGTATTTTCTTTACGATGATAGCATCACATGTGAAGAGTATGTGTTTCAATAGGTGGTCATAGATGTATTCATCGTTATCACCGATCGTAATCAGATGAAGAAAAATCCCTTTGGCATCCCTCCCCGATTGGGATTCGAACCCGGTGCCTCCCGATCCAAACGCAGTAGCTTAACCACTGCGCCCCGGGAGGGCAATTATGGACTGCTTCGATTTTAAAATTTTGGAGCACTTGGCCAAGGGTTGATGACATATTCCCGAGGGACACAATTTCGTGGAACATAACCCAAGGGCCAAAATTCCGAAGGATAAAAATCCCGAGGGCACAAAATCCCGAGGATACATAATCCCGAGGCTTCGAAATCCCGACGGTACAAAATCCCATAATCCCGAGGGGTAACATGTTATATCCATCACTATTTTCGATCTTTAGGGGAGGGTAAGTTTGCCGGCTTTACAAAATTCCGCCTTCGAAATCCCGGATTCAAAATTCGTGTTTCCAACGTGTTTCGTGGTGGGTGTACTACGAAATTCCGTCGCCCGGTCGCCCCTTCTGGTAAGGGAAAATTGAAATTTAAGTAAAATAAAAATAAAAACCGGGATTCTCAGAAAACCGGGATTTTGATTTTTGCATAACCGAGATTTTGTAAAGCAGGATCATGAAAAATGGGATTTTAATGGCAGGATTTTTTTTTTGGTGGGATTTTGGTAAAGTGAGATTTAAAAATCGTTACGACCACTCGATTTTTCCTGGGTTTATACATCTTTAAATCAAGGGAAAATTGCACCAATTGTGCAACAACTAGATTTTAGTATTTTCCTAATATGGTTTTTATATCTCCTAATATGGTTTTTATGGGTTGGTATCATTATTCAAAGTTTTTTAAATATAACAAATGTTTGAAATATTATTTTAATTCGTTTTATACTTTAGAGGATGAGGGCTGCCGCCCCTAAACCCCCGCTAAGACGATTGTTTGAAATTCTAACATTCATAGAGATTGGAGCATTTTTTTTAAATGTATGTATGTTAATAATAATTCACATACTAAAAGACAGAACTTCCTAAAACCACCTAGCATTGGACCCTCTGCGCAAGGATGATAGGGAAGCGTAAGAAAAATTTCAAAATATCTACAGTTGTAACAATACGTTTGTATTGCACATACTAAAATAAAAATCTTCTCAAGCCGCTTAGCATTGGTATTTCCCACGCAACGATGATATTGAATTATGTGAATTCCTTTAGTTCACTTATTGTACCTAACAAAAATTTAATGAGGTCTTCCTTTTTGAACTGCCTCAGTTTATTTTGTATTTTGCGGTATTTGGGGGTGGTAGGATTTTTCCTTTCGGGAATATTATGGTATCACAATTTTAACCAGTGATGGAAAACGTTATTTGTGTAACGTTACACAATAACGTTATGTTATTAATTATAATAATTTGTTATAATTTGTTTTTTTAAATTTATTATTTTTAATTTTTATTTTTATTTTATTTTTTTCATGTGATAACGTTTTTGTGTCAAAACGTTACATAATTCGTCGGCTACACAAAAATATTAAAAATTTATAACGTTACACATAACGTTATGGTAACGTTACACATAACGTTATGTAGTGTGTTAAACGTAATGTTTTCCATCACTGATTTTAACATTTCACGGCACTTTCACAAACTGCAAGTTGTGTAATTTGCGTTTTTGGATATTAATTTTCTGAATTTCTTGTTCTGATTTTTATTTTTTGGATTTTGGATTTTCAGTTTCTGGATTTCTTTCTTCCGGATTAGCTACCCAACCCGAATTCAACATGCTAAATTTCATTATAAAACATTACAAATTGTAACTTCCAATCCTGAACAATTAGTATAATTTTGTAAAACTAATTTAGTAATTATTCGCGATTCGAAACAATTCAACATTCGGATTTCGGAATATTAAGATTTCAATAGTTTTAAATACGAGATTTTGATTTCGAGATTGTGATTTCGATTAAACATTTGTCCAGATATTATACTCAAACCAAATGTTTCGGGTTGGGTATAATATCTTGACAGACTTCATATCGAAATCACAATCTCGAAATCTAAATCCCCAATTATCTTGAATCCCGATTGTTATATTAATTATTCACAATTCGAGGTTACAATTTATAATTGTTTATTAATTAGTACGATTATTAAACATGAAAATATTAAAATAAATAATGTTATAAAGTCTATTTCGGTGATTTAATACAAAATCATATAGCTGATTACGTATACCTGTCTCCCGAAAAAACCGAAAAATACAGAAAAATAAATCCGAAAAACGAGAATTCAGAAACACAATTGTCAAAGTGCGTGCGACCCAAGTTAAAAATAAAATTTATAAAAGAAACGATTTCTTCTCAAGAATTTTTAGTCTTGAAAATCGGTCAACATTGCTGCCACGCCTCTACAGATAGATATACATACATGAAATGTTTCAAGTTACGTTTTGTTTGCCTTCATTCATCATTGGATTGGTGGAGACTCCACTAATATATTGGAGCGGATCGCGAATTTTTGTTTATTGGTAAGTGCTTCATCAACCTTGCAGAAAGGTCAGAGGAAGAAACGAATTTATTAAAAGTAAACCTCCAATAATATCAAATTTTTAATTTTTAACTTCCGTCCGAATTTATTAAAATGGCAAACTTCAGCCGATCGAATTTCTATCTACCAAACAATTTTCGACAAAGATGGCGTTGACTGGGATGTGAACAATATAATTTGTATAATCCTCTTTGACTAAGCAATGCAGACAAAATTGCTGGGATTTTTTTATAGAGGGGAATATAAAACAATAGTTTTTGCCATTATTATAGAATTCATACAATTTTTTTTTCTATAAATTTCAGATCTTCTATTTGTCTGTCTATCTTCTGTCACTTATGTTTGCTATTTTCACTAAACAATTTTTTCAAGCTCTTAATACTTCTCTACAATTGTAGAGAAAATGTTTGTAAATTTTTTAAACCAAACTAATCAGCAACTTTTTTTTATATCAAAAGACATCGAATTACCTAATTCTGAGAATCACACAACAAAATAAAATCCTTTTGTATTATTTTTAATAATTAGAACTTTTCATAATAAATTGCAATCTTTTACACACATCACCAATTATTTACTTGAACGAAACTTCATATATTTACAACTCAAATTGCATAAAATAAAAAAATAAATTTTAATTAAAACTTTTAATTACTTAAATTCACATAATAATCATAATAGTTTGGTCGTTAGTTCTATACTTTAAAGTATTTATTGTTAAATTTTCCATCCATTGTTCGTAAATTGAATTTTTACCATAATCTACTGTGTGTGTGTGTTTATGTGCACTTATGTATCATATATAAAATATAATTATATAGTTTAGTTGAAGTAAACAATAAAAATAAAAAAAAATAAGAAAAGAAATGGTTTTTTATGTACTTATTTATAAAACTATAAAGCAAAATATGTGTTAGGTACAAGTATGCTTTAAGACTGTAAGGTAAGAAAAAAAGAAATACAAGAGGGAGCATTAAATTACATAATTAAATAATTTATGCTAAAATTATTACACATTTTGCATTCCTTAGTCATAAAACTAATAGCTAAGTTGCACACATCGTTGTATCCCACTCAGCAATTGTGTATAAGAAGAAAATTCCAAACAAGACCAAAAATAAACATAAAAAATATAACAACATAATAAACATATTTATGTTCTTTAAAAATATGCATGCATGTATGTGCTATGTATATAATATGTGTGGTGTATGATTTGAAGAATTTATAGTGAAGCTAGTGTACCGAATGTTTTTTTGTTTTGGTATTGGAAGTTTAAAGCAAGATTTAATCTTAAACAATCGTAAACAAAATTAAACAATAGACTAAATAAAATTTAAAAATACGCGTTGTTATAAATAGTTATAGTTTATATAGATTGTAACTTTCTTTATTTATTTATTGTATTTACATAACGTTACTAAGATTTTGGCACACTACATTTTGAGCTACAGCTCATTCACAACACAGCGTGCCAAAACACATGATTTCTTTAATTACAACAGCAAATTTATCTGGTCCTTAATTTCCGCCCCGCAATTAGTCCACTTTGCCTGGATTTTCTTTTTTGGTATCACTCAATTCCAAAGCAGATGCCGGACGGCCACGGATATTATTTTCCAAAAACTTAATCTGATACGCTTGCTGTGAATTAGTTTTTTCTTTCATATGATATTTGTGGGGGGGGGGAGTGCAGTTGGCGCAGCATAGCTTGGTTCCATTTGATGCACAATTTTAAATTTGTAGTTTGTAAAATTACACAAAAAAAAGAGAGAACAAAAAAGAAATAATTTTACACAAAGCAGAAAAAACGTTCTATTGACGTGAAAGTCAAAGCTATACCGGGTGATTTTTTTAACCTGATACACTCAAATATCTCGGAAAATAAGCACTCTACGAAAAAAATGGTACAGATCAAAATTTAATTATTCCGCGGGGGAAATACATTAGTGTTAAAATTAGAACCCCCTCCCCTTCCTTGTAGGTGGGGCGGGGGTAACTTTGAAACTAAGATAGGAACCCCTATTTTTTATTGCAGATTCGGATTCTACATACGTCTAAAAATACGTAGGATTTGGCTGAAACATTTTTTTCCATTCATGATAGATGGCGCTGTAATTGACGATATTCAATTTTTTTTTATTTCTCCTACTGAGAACCTACGCAAACGATTCTGCAATACGTCTGCAATACAAATACCATGGTTTCGTTGTAAATACACGAAGTTAGTCTTAAACAATTTGTATTTCTTGAATTTTCAATTACTGAAAAATGGCTCGTCATTATCGTAACCCCGGAACATGCGATTAAATCAGCGTTCAAATTAATGAAATTGTTTGTATTTCAGATCCAGTCCGAAGATTATTTTGAAAACAATAATACCTGTATAAAGCTATCAATACTACTTCAGAATGGTGTATTTAACTGTACAAGAGAAAATTGAAATGATTCTGGTTTATGGAGAAGCTGGCCGGAGTCTTGATAATGCTATCATGTGCATCATTTCAGCGTATTGTCAAACAATTTATTACTGATGGAAGTGTTCAAACGAAAAAAAAAGGACTCGTCCAGCAACAGTCACCGAAGAAAATAATGAAATTGATGTATTGGCTGCAGTAGCTCATAATCCTCATATTAGTACACGAGAAATAGCTAGCGATTCCGGATTGTCCCAGACAAGTGTTTCGAAAATTTTAAAACGTCATAAGTATCACCCGTATCATGTGTATTTACACCAAGATCTTCATGGCGTTGATTTCCAAAATCGGGTAACTTTTTTTCAGTGGGTACGTAAACAAATACAGCAGAACCCAAATTTTTTTCAATACGTATTGTTCTCCGACGAGTCGTCTTTTACAAACCATGGAACGGTTAATCACCACAACATGCATTACTGGAGTGTTGAAAATCCGCACTGGCTTCGCCAAGTTGAAAATCAGCGTCCTTGGACTGTCAATGTGTGGTGTGGAATAATTGGCAAAAAACTCGTCGGCCCCCACATTATTGAAGGCAACTTGATGGTCAAATGTACCGAGCTATTTTAGAAAATGAACTGCCAACATTATTTGAAAACTTGAGCTTAGAAGTGCGGCGGAACATGTGGTTTCAACATGATGGTTGTCCCGCACACCATTCGTTGGTAGCACGTGTAGTACTTGATCGTGATTTCAATGGTCGGTGGATCGGGAGAGCTGGTCCGGTAAATTGGCCAGCCAGATCACCAGACCTTACTTCGCCAGATTTCTTTTTGTGGGGCTATCTCAAAAACCAAGTTTACAAACAGAAACCAACAACACGTGAGAATATGATTGAGTCAATCAGAAATGCTTGTGCTCAAATTCAAGCAGACACACTCCTCAGTTGTGTACAATCATTTGAAATGCGGATTAATAAGTGCATTGAAGTCGAAGGCCATCATTTTGAGCACTTAATTTAATTGAAAGATGATGAAGCAAGGGAACTCATGTAAATTAAGCACCATTTTCTCAATTATTCGAAATTTGCGATATGAATAAATTGTTTAAGACTAACTTCGTGTATTTACAACGAAACCATGGTATTTGTATTGCAGACGTATTGCAGAATCGTTTGCGTAGGTTCTCAGTAGGAGAAATAAAACAAATTGAATATCGTCAATTACAGCGCCATCTATCATGAATGGAAAAAATGTTTCAGCCAAATCCTACGTATTTTTAGCCGTAGAATCCGAATCTGCAATAAAAATATGGGTTCCTATCTTAGTTTCAAAGTTACCCCGCACCCCACCTACAAGAAGGGGGAAGGGGTTCTAATTTTAACACTAATGTATTTCCCCCACGGAATATTAAATTTTGATCTGTACCATTTTTTTCGTAGAGTGCTTGCCGAATGTACGGTAATGTACGATGGCAAAATTATATGCCATCATATAGTGTCGCCTAACCATGGTATCGTATACAAGCGGAAATTCAAATTGGACGAAATTTTGAAATATGAAACGAAATCAAACCATCCTGAATTCGAAACCAAATATTTGAAAAGATACAAGAGCTGTACATATGCTTTGGTGGTATAGTTGGCAACGCAAAAAAATATTCCCGATATATGAATGATTCGGTGAATTTTTATACTTTAAACTCCAAAAAAACTTGCAGTCCCGGGTAATAACCTCAGCGGTTCCTGAATGGATTAATGTTTATGCATCATGTTCGTTCCATCCACTTATTTTTTTTTCTCATTAGATATATGTATATGTATGTTGACTGTGCTGATTGATCACAGAATGGCAGATCACTAACAGGTAACTTACCCCATATATCACATATATAGCCACGTCTTCGTCTATAGAAATCTTTTACTATTCGTTATCAACATTTCATTACTGCTCGTACACAATTTAAAACACAAGTCTTCAGGCGACGCTGCAATATCATTGAAAATGCGCTAAAAATTAAAATTCCATAGATTGAATTTAGACATTTTAGCAAATTCAGTTTGCGTTGGCATTCTTGTCTCGCAAGGCAGAAGATCATAAGTCTATTTTCATGATTTTCCAGTAGAACAAAAATAGTGCAAAACATGTTTTCTGAAAAATGTTTAAACAATTTTATTACAAAGCTTACGCGTTTAAGGTTTGACTTTGAGAGGACTATTTGTAATTCTTGGGTTTTTAGATTAAAAGTGTTGAGCCATTTCACCAGCCAAAAGCAGTTTGCCTGTGCACAATGCAGAATACCTGTGTTTTTCTAAAGAGATAGCACCAGGCGTGATTGTGGGAAATACAATTGTTGAACCTCATAACTAAGCAATTTCACTTAACTTTATAAATACTAACGAGGAATCTGTTGAAATTTCATGTAACGACTTAATATTCGACAACCTTCTACGTTATGATATATTCTCTTTAAAATCTTGGTCGAATACAAACACAAATCGTTTACAAATGGTTTAAAGGAGCTCCAGCTACGTTCCAATATTTAATGAATACAGTTCTTTCCGGTCTCAATGGTCTTAAGTGCCTAGTTTATCTTGATGCTACAGTCATCTATGGACAACACCTAAATGAACATAACAAAAGGCTTAAAGAGCTTCTTGATTGTCTTCGGAAATACAACTTAAAATTAAACCCGGTAAAATGCCAGTTCCTACGACAAGAGTTGAGCTACTTAGGACATAGTTGGACCCGATGGAGTGAAACCTGACTCAGAGAAGGTTAGCGCTATCGCGTCCTGAACCTAAGAACCAACGCGACGTAAGAGCTTTCCTTGGATTTGTGGGATATTATAGACGCTTTGTGAACTCTAAGATCACTTTGCCATTAACTACTCTACTGAAGAAGGACACATCATTTATTTGGTCTCCATTTTGTGACGAAGTCTTTAAAACACTTAAATCCATAATAATGGAACCGCCAATTTTACAATTTCCTAACTTCGATAACATCTTTATAATAACAACGGACGCAAGCGATATAGCTATCGGATCAGTTCATTCCCAGATTTTTGAAGCCGGTGAACTCCCTATTGCTTTTGCTAGCCGCACTCTCTCCAAAGCAGAAAGAAATTATTCAGTAATTGAGAAGGAGCTTTTGGCAGTTGTTTGGTCCATTAAGCATTTTCGAGCTTATGTATATGGTAGGAAATTCAAATTACTTAGTGATTACAAGCCTTTAGTTTGGTTATTTGGCACGTCAAACCCATCTTCGCGTTTAATGCGATGGCGCTTAGAGCTTGAAGAGTACGACTTCGAAATCACATATAAACCGGGAGCACTAAATAAGGTCACAGACACACTTAGTCGTATTTCAATCGACAATTCGAAACTTTTACAAAATATTTCTTCACATATTTCTGATTCTTGTAATATGGATAAATCTACTACTTTCAATTCTTCAAATAATCAGAAATCAGATAAATCAAATTCAAATTCTTCTTCTTCCAAACATATTAACGCAGTTAGACGTTCACAAACTAAAGTACAAGATAAAGATTCCCCAAATACTCAAGATAATTCGTCTCATAATAGCAATAATTTTGTAGTCCCGCTTAAAGGAAATTCTGTAACTAATGAGACACCCCAAAACATAATAGAAATTACTGATCCTGAAAATCAAATAAAACTTATAAAAGAATTTCATGACACACCTCTTGGTGCGTCACACCCAAATTGCATAAAGTTCAAGTACCAATACGACCGTTGATGCATACAAAGCCGCCAAAACACTAAACAGGTGGTTAACATAACACGTAATACTCGAAAATGACATGTCGGTAGAAAACAATATTGAATCAGTGGATAAAATAAGAGGAGTCAATATACCAAATGGCGCAAAGTTCGCATCATTTGATTTTACTAATATGTACACTAACATTCCGGTTTCTGAAATAATAACAATAATACAGAATCATTTAATCCAGAAACAAGTAGATAAAAAGAAAATTAAGGAAGCCATACTCACTACCATCACACGACAAAATTATTTTCAACATGGTAACGCGTTTTTGCGCAGGAAGAGGGATTGTCCATGGGAAGTCCTTTGTCGGGCTCACAGTTGTCCGAAATTTTATATAGGTCAAACTGGGAGATCGTTCACGAAACGATTTAACGAGCAAATAAACGAAATAAAAAACACAATGCCACGGAACACATTGCCATGGAGAAATATGACTACACCGATATTCAGACAAATATGCAGATCATACATAGAATTGCAAACCGAAATAAAATGGACCGTTTAGAAGAATTAGAAATATTTTGCTAAATGCAAAGCAAGTTAAATAAATAAAGTTGTCGTAGGATTTGTTTTTTAATGTATTACCTATTGGTTTTATTTATTTATTTATATGGTAGCTGGTCTTAATTGGGGGCGCAACATTGATAGTTTGCCTAGGGCGCCAAATACTCTAGCGCCTGGTAAAATTATATATAATAAAGGTTGTAGGCAGGACAATGGGTGCATAAATATTAGGATGGAACGAAAATAATAAAAAAAAATTTTAGTTTTTATTTAATTTGTAATAGTGCGGGATAGTTGTGTATTGGCCGTATTATAACATCAGTAAAATAGGAAATTTTTAAAAATATTTCTTGAGGTGCTGCCGAGGGGTTCAAAATTGATAAACACATGAGAGTATCCTTTTGGAATTTTTTTATTGGAACTTTGCCTATAAATTCAATTTTATACACAAAATCCCAGAATTTTACACATTAGTTTGATTACAAGTTTTATATTCGGATTTTGTGGGAAACTTGGCGTCAAATTTCGAGATTCAAGTCTGCCACGAATGAAACCATCTCGCAAATCAATACCGCAAACAGCGGCGGCAGCCTCCGTCACCAATTTTACACATCTCCCTACAGATTGAGTGTGGCACGGAAACCGATCGAAATCTACGCTATCGATTGGATGGCGTTTTGGATGGCGTTTTGGATGGTATTTTGTTATTCTCTATCGGTTATGTGGCTCATCAAAGGAGGTTCTGTAATTTCAGCCCAGCTAATGGTATCATAATATTCTCTGGCTTCAAAGTTTAGTTTTGGTACTAGAAATTTTGGATGTTTCCTTCTGTCCGTTGAGTTCTCGCTTTTAATATTCCTTGAACTCCTAGTTCTCGGATATGCTCTCGATTATCCGATATCATGCACAATAGAATATTTTCCGGATGAGCAAAGTATCCGTTTCGTTGAATTACAGGATCAATAATTTTACGTAAATCCGCCCTGAGATATCGACTATATATTGAATACTTTTCCATAAATGGTTAGTTCCAACTTTACAAGACGATTGTATTTTAATTGAGAACCATATCGGCGCGTAAACTTTTAAGATGTACGTTATACTAATATTATTAATTTGTTGGACGATGCTTCAACAATGTATCGTGGCAAAATCCGATTAGCCGTGGTAATTTTTCCGAGATTTTTATTAGCCAAATCGATTGAACCCTGACCAGATTCAATCGCCTGACAAATTTGCAATAAATATTTTTGATCTATGCTCAAGTCGTTCGCATCCACTAAACGTAAATTACCAATTATCGGTTTCTATTGAGATACTAGAATATTTGTGAAGCCTTCTTATTGTTTCCCAATAGACCCCGAAAAGCTTTTAGGTCCTGTAGTTGATCCATCGAGATGATGGAAAGGTATCGAAACGGTAGTTCTTTGGCGTGTAACTGACATACAAACCACTATAGAGGACGATTCTGTTTCATTTCTAGGATTCTAATGACTCCTCCGTTTTGGCCCCTATTTATGAAAGTTCCATCACAACCAATTGCACTTACGTAAGAAGAATCGATTGAATGTTCATCAAAAAATTTAAAAATGTTTTCACTAATTGCAGCAGTTGAACCAGACCGAGGAGAAATACATATGACATATATTCAGATCCCGGTTCTTGCACCAATACAGAATGCTCTTCGATTACATATCTCCGGTAGTTCGTATTTCCAAATTCTTGTACAAGTGTTTTGTCTTTCCGGCCGTCAAAATATAATCCTCTGATCTTACTGGATTCATGGTTCGCTATAGCATCTGTAGATTGGACCTTACATTTATTCGTTGCCGTCTTACCTTCATTCGAGCTATTACTTTGTTTTTATCATCTGCTGTAATTAGCCCCACATCTTAAAGAGCAGCACTAGCAATTGCAGCAGCAGCTCTGTCTGACACACCGGTAAGGTCGCAAGCCGTCTTTAAGTTGGATAATGGTGTTTGCATTTGTCATAAAGCAGTTATTTTCTGTTGAGGTTTTTGCATATCAAATGATGTATCTGAATCATCTGCTTCTATTTCTCGATTTAGTATATAGTGTATTCTCGAACACCTGTTTGGGAAGTAGTGATATTTGGTAAATTTTACTCAGAAACTCTAGATAACCTCAGTTGTTCTTCTAATTTCCTCTTTATTCTAATATAAAACTTGAAAATAAAAATTTTAGTTTAAAGCATAAAGATGCAGCCAATGGTGGCGACTCAAAAGTTAAGTTAATTGCAAATTGCGTTTTTAACATTTTCTTAGAATCACAATACGCAAATTTTCTGCACTATTACGATTAATTTAGAACTAACAAAAATTTTCGTTCCACCCTAGTGCATGGAAATGTTGAAGAGGTACCCCTATGAAATTAACCAGTTTGATGGAATTCATCAAACTCTGATTCTAGTGACATAGTCCTTCTAAATATTTTTTTATTTGTTTGTTGATCATAACGATAAACTCCAATAATTTCCGAAATTATGATGTCAATAGTTCACATTTTGATATGACAATACTCCAGAAATTAAAAATATTCCTGAATAAACAGCCATTTGAAAGGTTTAATATTAGCCCTAAAAAACTCCAAACTGATGAAAAGCAGTTTCAAATAATGTTGAGGCTGATCAACATCCCCCCTTCCAATCAAAACGGCCTATTTATAAGTATTAGACACAAAGTATTGACATTTAATCATGATATTCAAAAAGCATGTTTGAGTTGGATTTTTCAGAACGAAAGGCAGCAGTTTTGAAGCAGCACAGAGTCTCTCTTTAGTCCAATTTCTATTAGTTTGTATACCAATCGGACAAATAGAAATATGATATTGAAAAAAAAAAATTGTTGACGATGCAAAACAAAAATTTAAATGAGTCAACTTGGTTCTCTAACGTGTGGAACAGAGGCCAAATATTATAACAGGTATAAAAACGGAATCAGGCTAATTCATCGGTAAATAAATCTAAGCACAAATATGACATTTTATTTAGTTTACTAATAGATCACGAACTTGAAAATCATAACAAAAAACTAACAAAATATGATACCCAAGTCATAATGTATAAAAAAATTATAAATTTTGTATACATAAACGAGGCCAATTGTGAAAGGCTGGTTCAGCACGTAATTTTTGCTTGCATAGAATTTTAATTTAAATTCACGTACATAATATACATAGTTATATCTAGATAAAATCGATATCTAATTAGAGTTTGTATTTTATTATCGTTAAAACTTTAGACTAAATTTTCTAGATAATTCAGTAAATCATAAATTACAATCACTTTCGATTATGAAATGAAAGTAAGTTAGTCAAACCGATTATGTTAAAATATTTATCTCGATATTCTACAAAAATTTTTTTTTTTGCAACATGTTATTTGCATAATATGTATTCAGCTTATATAGCACAATAACTAATTCATCATGCGTATATACCGCGAAATTATACAAAACAAATTTATAATGATCCGTGACAGCGCGAGATCCGTTCTTGCATTATAAAATATTTTTATTTTTTTTTTGTGTTCTTAAAAGCCGTTGAACTTTAACTGTAAAAGACAAATAATTGAATGTACAGTAAATACGTTTTAACCTTATCCAGCCAAACAAACAAAAAAATATTTCCCACAATCATTAAACAATGTTATTCACACGTAGATGACTTTAAAAATCAATTTGTTATTTTCTAGGTGGTCTTGATTACTCTCGTCTGCTGCCAATTAAACTAACTTTCTATCCACTTAATGCTTACACAAAAAAATTGGGTATTGTAACGCCATCAATTCAATAAAAACCAACGGTTATAGACGAATCGAAAAGCAATAACAATTATAGTATACAACAATCGCAAATAAGATTAAAACTTAAAACTTTGAATTAAACCATTTATTTTATATAAGCTTTTATGCTAATAAACTTTTTTTTTTTTTTGTTTTGTTCGTTACAAAGATGCGGCACAAAAAACTAGTAGTTTCGATGTAATATATACGAGCATGTATATGAGATGAAAATAAACTTTTGAAATGACAATAATTAGTAACATAATCGAATGAACAAATTTAACAACAAAAGTTAAACTTTCATGAGATAATGACGACGAAAACAAAAAGCTTGAACATCGATTGTAAAATGATAAAAAGTTTTTTTTTTCCCCAAATTTATCGTATTATTTAGAACTTAGTTTTTCCAAAATAGCAGAATTTTTTTTTTTTTTTTTTTTAACTTTTTAGTTAAATAAAAAAGTTGTAATTACAGTTTTTCGTTATGTTTGTTGATTTAATGTTGAGTTTTTTTCGACAATTTTTGTGTTTTATCTGTATATGTATGTTCGATGTTGAATTGAAATACAATTTTGCTTTAATTAATGAATACAATTTGTTAAATGCAATTGAATTACATATTTTTAAACTTTCATTTATGGAGCTTTATTTTTATTTAAATATTTTTAACGAGAATGAAGTTAATGTTGGACAATTTCTTTTGTTGTCTGTTGTGCATAGAAAATAATGAAACAAATTGAATATAAATTTTGAATTATAATGTTTTATTCAGAATTATATATCAATTCTAGTTTAGTTTTAATGTGCCATCCAACAGAATCATGTAAAGTGGATATTTTACAAATCATGTTAGATCCAGGCGCGGAAGGAACTGTTATAATAGAAGAAGCATTAAGTACTGGTCAAATTATGGTATTCGCCAATTTGCTGTTCTAAATGGTTTAGTATTCCAGAACCTAACCAAATCACCTACTACTGGTATAACAAGTCGTCCCTGAGTTCTTATTTTGGTGTATGTCCATTTTAACCGATTTTGCGTTATTATCAAGATAATATAAAAGATATTCTGCTATTTCCAACCGTCTATTCAAAATTATTCAAAATTGTGGTTATTTTGGTTTAACTCTATACAACTGCCACTATACAATGTCTCTTTTGATGTATCTCCACCATTTAAAAACTTCAATACGCGTTAGAGCATTCTTACTTGCATTTCGGAAAATTAACATCATCTTTTCTTTTCTGATCCAAAGCTTGGGACATAACATCGGAAAAAAATACTATAGTACCAGAAAAATGACCATAGTAGCATATTTCTCCTTAAAGTTAGAATTTTTAAACTAAAGTATGAAATAAGTAGGCGGAACTTATTTCATTTAAAGAGATTTGGTTGGTAGAGAATTTGGAAATAAGTATTAAGGTATTTTTTGCAGATGTTATGTCCCAAGCTTTAATCCAATTTTGTTTTCTGTTTAGAGTAACTACGAAACTATTTTGTTTTTGCCAATTAACCCTTGTATCTATACCAGGGTAATTTTATGAACTTTAACCTAATGTTACTTCGTTTGATCTTAAGTTAGACCAATTTTAGTGACATCCTATAGCATTGGTGGCCAAGCCAAATTAGTATTTTTGACAAATTTTGAAAACAATTAAAGCAATAAAACTCCGATTAGAAAAAAAGTCAACTGGGCAACGCTGTAATTATTTATGTATCCACAGCCCCAGAATTTATCACTTGGAAATGGATGTGAGGATAAATTCTGTAGATGTGGAACATTTTTTTTTGTCCAGTTGAAAATTCCACAGATGACGAAGCAAAAGAAAACAAAATAATCAACCGACAACGTAAGTCAACAATATTCAAAACTTTTAAGAATTTGTAAAGATTAAAAAATATTTAAAATTTGTTGTAGGTATCGTAAAGCCAAAGACGTTGAAGAAAAGTAAACCCGATGATATTTTTCCTGTGCCATCACCAACTGATTCGATCGAAAATACCAGTGAAACACATGAAACAGTTGAAATTTCAGTTACTGAACCAGCCATTAATGCTGTAGAAAACCCGTTAAGTCGTAAAAGGCAATGTAATCCGCCGATGTGGAAGAAAAACGTCAAAAAAATGTAGGGAAACGTCCGCCACATTTTAACGAAACAGATCGACATAAAATTCACGACGTATTTTGGAGTTTAAATGCGGAAAATAAATTACTATTCTTTTCAAAATTCTCAAGGAAAATACCAATAGAAAGAAAGTGAACCAAAAATCAAGAATCCAGACGAAGAGATGGTGCAAATTTGTAAGGTTTTCTCTCTTAACACGCTGGACATTTGTCACAATAGAATATACTTTATAAGACTAAAACCATGGATGTGCAAAAGTCCTCTTACTGGCGCGGAATTCCAGGTTTGCGACAGGCGAAGGAATTTATTGCACCTTCGTCGGCCAGGGCCAAGGAATGTCTTGTACTTAGGAAACCTGAGTTGAGGCTGCTTACCGGCTTCCTCACAGGTCACATCCCATTAAGGTATCACCTAAAGAAAATGGGCCTAAGTTCGACGGATAGATGTCGCTTCTGTGACATGGAAGCGGAATCAGCGGAACATGTTCTGTGCCATTGCCCAGCCATTTTCTGCAAAAGGTTACAGCATCTAGGAGGGAGAGTAATGAGCCCGGATGGTATGCATCATATACCGACCGGCAGTATTGTCAGGTTCATTAAGAGCCTGAATATTGACTGGACGGCTCATTAAGTAGGGTCCATGCACAAAAGATCTTTTAGGTCGCAGTGCGGGGTGGCTTGAACGCCCACATGGCCCTCAACTAATAATAATAATAATAAAGACTAAAACCACAGATATCGGCACAAATACACCATCACCACAATGGAAACACGGAAAATTTTAAATTTCTGAGAACAAATTTGATAAAGAACGACATCACATTAAAAGCTTCCCAATAATGGAATCTCATTATTGCAGGTCAAGTACTAATAGACAATATCTCGATGTTGGTTTAAGTATAAGTCAGATGTAGTATATGTACTTAAGTCTCACCGCTGATCCTGTCAATTTAAACACCTTTAACACAATTTTTATTAATGAATTTAATTTGTCATTCTATAAACCAAAAAAGACCGGTGTGACCGGTATGCTTGCAACAAAACCTACTACATCAGAAATATTTAAATATGAGAAACACAAATAAAATAATGTGATGGCCAAAATAGAAAGGGATGCTGATCGAATTTGAGAAAATCATTTAACAGCGGTATTATGTTATGATTTGCAGAACATATTTGCTTTACCCAGAGCTAATGTTTCAAATTTTCTCTATAAACGAAAATTTTCCGTTTCTGCAGTACCAATAAATTGACATTTTGTGTTTTACAATTTGGGACGAGGGAATTAACGGAAGAGAGAGAAATGATTTAGCACCATGTTTAATAAAAATTTTGGAGACCGTTGTCGAATAAAAAAGCTCTGTTTTGAAGCCAGCTCTCTTGGTTGCTGTTAAATTTTCCATAGAAATTATGTACATCCAACTTTTTCTTATCACGTATGAATTTTTTGGTTAGTTTTATAAAGGTGCATCTCCGGAAAATATGCGTATGTCCAGGAAATAATTGCAACTATGTGACATACACCAAAATGATTTATAAACCAATTTTTTTGATTGCGTTTTCCAGGAAAACGATGTGTTGGTAGAAAATAAGATTTACGATCGAAATGTTGCTTACGCCAAGTAAGAACTCAGGCGGAAAAGTATAGAAACTAAAATCGGCGAAATTTTGACAATCTGTATTATTTACTACTACGTGGTTAATATTATCCAAAAATCGCAATAGGCTTAAATCAACTAGTGACCAATTACCGACAATTCCTTCCAATGACATCTGATCCTAACTTGTAGGATAGAATTGGGCCTAATTTAATGCCGACAATTCAAAAACTCTGTCGCCCAGATATTTTATGAAGGCATTTAAAATTAATTAAAGTCGTTTTGGGAAATTGAGTAGGGTTTAGTAGATCAAGACTTCATGCACAACCAACATGAGAGCATTGAATTAGGTGAATCAAAAACAGATACCGCTGCGCGATTACTTAAAATAAAAAAACAATAAAGAAATTATAGATAGAAATGAATAACAAAGGTAGAACCTCACGTGATTTTTTGATCTTCAGCAGAAACGTCTACAATGAAGATATCACTGTACGAAAATATGATGCAACAAGAACTATTACTGACGGAATATATCCATCCAAATTTATGCATCCGCAGGATCAAATATTTACCTCGTTAATACTTTAGCCGAAATAAGCAATATCCAGCAAACACGAAAAAATAGTTAAGGAGCAAACACGAAATAACAAGATGTTGCAGTATGAAAACAACAAAGTAAGTTATTGGGACAAGGGACAGAAACAGTCAAAAAAATGATTGCGATGGTGACATAATATTTGTCATCAAAGAACATCTTATAATACATAATGGAGGTGCTGGATTATGTCCCTAGCTCGGGAAATTTTGTAATTTACTGTTTTCGTGTCAAACTAAAAATTAGTTTTTGCGATGTTTTATTTGAAACGGTAATATGGTTATTGTAGATTGTTCCAGTTAGTCGATCTAATTTTTTGATAGTGCATTTTTCTCTGAATAAAGTTTGAGCGATCGTTTTGATGTGTTATATTCTGAATTAGGCCGCCATCACTACTTCTAAATTCGATGTTTAAATTTAGCTTATTGCTTGAATCAAAACAGCTAAATAGATTGAACCAATCTATTTTGATTTCAAACGTAATAATTTCGTCAAAAGCTGCACTATTGCGTAAAAAATTTTAATTTGAAGTAACAAAATATGTGTAAACCTTAACAGAATAATACTGCACCCTCACATTTTACAATATTTTGTACATACACATGTTGTCGTTGATATTTTATGTACTCTCTTTAATCGAAGTATGAGTCAATTAAAATTGCTACTGTGATTCCGAATTTCAGTACTTTCTGTAATTTCAAAAATCTTTGAAATAGCCTTCAAAACGAGGATTAATTTGTTAGATCAATCCGACTTTTTTAGTAAGTGTCAATTTGGTTTTAGGTGCAATTTAGGGACAGAAGATGCTTTGATCGAACTGCTAAATCCACTTCTTAAGGGTCTTAATAATTCTAAAATTGTGGCTGCTTTGTTTGTCGATATTACTAAAGCATTTGGTATGGTGGATCATAATGTCCTTTTGGATAAATTGTGGATTGTCGGTTTTCGTGGTTGTATATATAATTGGCTGAAATAATTATTGTTAATCGTTCACAAAGTGTTCGTTGTGATGATTGTGTTAGAGGAGCTTTGGTTCTGGAAGTTGGTGTCCCACAGGGTTCAGTACTTGGCCCGATTTTGGTTTTGATTTATATCAATTCGGTTTTCAATCCAAATTTTAAGGGAAAAGTGGTGGCTTTTGCTGATGATATGGTTTTTGTGTATAATAGTTCTAATTATCCCACAATTACATTTGATATTAATTATGACTTAGGTTTATCGAATCAGTAGTTCACTTCGCATAAACTGGTATTAAGTCCGAAAACTAAAGCAATGTTGTTTAATTTGATTGAGTTGCGTTCCTTAAATAGAGACACAATTTATCATGACCGTCGTTCGCTAAGTGTTGTAACTGTCTGTTATTGTTTGACCCCAAATATTTGGGGTTAAAGGTAGATATCCCTTTGAACTGGAAATGCCATTTATCTGGCCTAAATAATTCATTACATTCTGGTATTAGATAAAGTATCTTTTGGGATCTAACTGTTCGTTTTCAGTTCTAAAAATTGTTTATCATGCCGTAATTTAGTCCAGATTGGGCTAAGGTATTTGCTGCTGGGGCGGTACGTACTATGAGACAGTCCGACCTTTGGTTATTGCTCAAAAGTTTATACTCAGATTGATGTTTTTGAAGAATAAATTGTGCTCGTCTTGGCCTTTATTCAAAACGAGTAATCGGATGAGAAATAGGCAAGTTCCATCATACTTGGCCATACTCCAAAACTTTAACCAAAAATCATTTTAGAATCCCATTTCCAAAACAAATGTCAAATTTGATAATAATCGGTTGAGAAATGGGCAAGTTCCATCATACTTGGCCATATTCCAGAACTTCATCTAAAGATAATTTGAGAATCCCATTTCCATTGGATTCAGTATTTCCAATTTTCATCAAACTCAGATAAGATATATAGAATCCCAATAAAATTTTTATAAAAAAATAATTTATTACTGTAAAGAAAATATGTAGTTATGAAAACGGCGGTGCTTCCCCCTCCACCGCAAGCGATGCGTCACAGTCCTCACTCAACGTAACGAATTCTTTGATCATTTAGCTTTCGAGTGGTGTAATTAAATTTTGGATATAGATGATAGATATACAGCTGAAGCATCAAACTATATCCCCCGATTTTTTTATTATCAATTTTCTGAATTGCCTCCCATATGAAAGCAAGTTTAAAGACGTACCCACGTCAAAAAAATTTAGGTGAGGTTTTGAAGGACAATCAGAATCACAAATAAAAATTAAAAACTTTGTCCGTGGATTCACATGCGATTCGACATTTTTGCACGCAAGGAATGACTTCTTGATTTATCAATCTGTTACACACTAAAAATTCGCCTTTAGCGGGGTTATTTACAGATAATCACAGAGGCATGTAGAACAAGAGCATATCTACATATTGTATGGGTGGTGATTTATGAGCAAAATGAAATACTCTGCAAATAATTTAGGAGTGACTTTGTTTGAAATCCATTATTGGAATCTATAATAAAAAATACATTTTGTAAAACAGCAATAAAATTTACTGATGTACAGACATTTAGTACGTAAATGAAAAATTGAAAAAATTTGATTTCAAGAATATTTTTAAAACTCGAATTTTCTTATACTGTAGACAGACACAGAGTTAATCGCGATTTTCAGTTGTCATTTTTGTCAAAAATCGCGTTGTGGAAACAAAATAATCCGGTTTAGGTGAAAATCGTGTAATGACAGACGACTGTCATTACACAATCTTCACAAACAACTGGATTATTTCGTTTTCACAACGCGATTTTTGACAATCGGGATAAATGAAAATCGCGATTAACTTGGTGTCTGTCTATTCCGTATTAGTGTCGCTTGAACTAAAACAATATAAAAAAACATCTGTGCGTATAGCTCTTCAATCAATGTAAAGAAATAAACGGTGACATTTGGGCGTATTTTTTCGTACATACATATATACATATTTAGATTTATAAAAATATTTTGAAAAATTGAAAACGATATCAGTATCGCCTCGACACACTTCACCGATGAACTTCACATGGAAGTACTATATGTATTTATACTATGCGACGGGTTGAAACCTTCTGTAGTTCAAAAATTAAAAAAGTGTACGAGTATTTTAAAGTCAAATGGCTACTCGGGTATCCCCTTATAGACATACCGGTTCCAGCAGAATGTGCCCGTTCTGTCCGCTCCGGTTTATTAGAACAATCAATTGGTTTTAAAGACGAAAAAATTAACACAACGAATGGAGAGGAAAAAATCGGAGCACAGACACTATATACAAATTTAAAATTTTGCGAGTGTTTTACCCTCGAGCTGTACATTTTTGACGTTTGAATAAAGAAATATTTTACTTGTTATTTATAACAACTTTCTGGAACCAGCTAAATCGTTTTATAGCTCTTAAAGCTGACTTATGTCAAATCAACAAAATATTTTTAATAAAAGGAGCTGTTTACTACAAAATAGTTTGATAAACGGAACGAATGAATTATGAATTGTGAGATTAACTGTTTGGAGCGGATACATTCAGTTTAAACCTAAATAGTTAAAAAAAAACTCATCGTGTTATTCGCCTTTTAACGTAAAATATCTAAGATCTGGTGTATGGTTTTAAAAATAGAGCCAAATCGCGTCAAGAATCCTGGCAAATACACAATTTTATATTTTATTGGTGACTTTGTCTCAAAATTTGTATTCCTTTGCATATTGGCAGTATAAAAGTAGCCCGATAACAGGTTGCAATTGCTGTAGGCATGAGATTATTTAAAGGCAGAAGTTGAGCAAGGAATAAAAAAGAAATCTTCCAAGATTTCAGACGAGCTATTCTATATATCATTTTAAAACAACTAGCTGTGTGAAAAAGACGTAAATGTTCGTATATTTGACATTTTTGAACTGACATATTTGCCAAAATGACTGCTAGCAAAATAGTTTTGCAATTTTTTATTTTCTTAAACACTAAAATCATAGGCTAATAATAGATAACTCCCTACTTAAAAATTTTGAGTTTTGACATGTGAAATAGCATTAAGAGCAGCGTCATTGTAACTGTAAACCTTGCACTAAAAATAAATTATTATCAGAATTAATTTTCACAATGAGTAGTTGCAACAAGTTTAGTATTCGGTACTCGAAAAATCAAGCAATATTTTTTGATCAAAAACCCAAACTGTGCCCTAAATCAGTATCACATACCAAAAAGTGGTTTAATGATCCTCAATCTCGCCAATATATTTCGCTAGGGGATAATTATGGATGAGCTACTATCCAGTACATCAACATTGAAAAATCATCGCGTCGTATGAGAAATTGAGATCTGGCAATGCAAATGGCAAAATCCGGATTTCACCATTTATAAGCACCGTCCGGAACATTTTTCGCTACTGATATGTTTAGCGAATTGTCTCTTGCCTATAGCAAGAAAGCATATTAAAACTAACAGGAGAATATTAAATTAAAAGAAGCTATAGTTTAACAGGTATCACAAAATGTTATATTTTTTAACGTGGTACGAAACGAAACAGAAAGTCTTTAAATTGCATTTAAACACCAAGGAATTAAGTAAAAGTGTTTTGCCTTCCTAATAAACCTCAGAAAATCCACCTCGCTCCGCACTTTTCGAAAATATATAAAGTTTTAAAGTCAACCAATAGCACTGTATACTGCGATGAGTTTAGTAGAGGGTTCAACTTTGCAATAGTCCGAGTGTTAAGCTGTATTTGACACAATACAGAGGTTTAAGAAGTCAGGATAACTATTTTTTACTTTATTGAGCAATACTTTTAAAATATGCTAGTGATTGAAGTGCTCCATATGTAGTTTTACTAAGCGAAATCCTTTCGGTATAATTTTCAGAAGCGTATACCTAATGCTTTTCTCAATGAACCTGGTTTCGAAAGCTAAAATTTTAACTAGTAAAACAGAATGAAGAGCCCCAGAAAATCACGGTGTCCTAAAGCCTGAAGTTTTACAAAATCTACTTGGTTCTCATATAGCATACATGCGTTAAGAGGAGAAAGATTACAATTGTTTATAGAAACGTGCAGCTACATTTATATTTAGGAAAGTTAACTGAGACAAAATTGTTTGCATTTATACAAATAATTATATTTTATAGTTGCTCATCGCTGTATGCGAACACACTTTAAAGCTTTTATTTCTAATTTGAAATAATTAAAAATTCAACATTTTATTATTTTAGTGACGGAGATAAATAATTTTTAATTGCTTGGAAATTATAATCCAAACAAAAAATTGTGAGGTGTGGTCGATTTTATAAAAAAGTTGTATTGTAAAAGCTTAACAGTTTTGTTTTATTTCTCCACTTGTATGACTTCTTCGGGAACAATTTTGAAAATTAAAAATGAGGATGGATTATTGATTTCTGATGAGTACCGGTTAGAGAGATCTGCATTTAACAAATATTTTTCATCTGTTTTTCTACCCATTTAAATAGCGAAGTTAACCATCTGAGTACTATACTGAAGTGATTAAAATGATGTTTTCTGTATACTTTGAGACACGGAATTGTTTGTTTTCATCAGTGACTTCATTTGCATTTTTCAACTTAAATTTTTCATTACATGTGGACCAATTAGGTAATTTAAGTATTAGCACTGATATGTTTCCAAATATTAGAAAAAATAACAGTCATTTGACTTCTTTTTGGGAAAGGTGATGATATAGATATGTCATGTTACGGCCACATTTCTCTGTTTTCGAGTTTTTCATAAACATTAGAAATATTGTCAAAAGACGAATGTTTGATTTTCTCGATATAACAATTTTTAGCCAATTAATGTTTGGTCTTCGAGCCAAGAGTGTTACTAAATTTGCTCAATTCAGCTTGTTGTAGTCTTAATAAAAATAAAAAAGTAGCGGATGTCTTTATTGATGTTATCAAGGCATTTACGAATCAAACACTCCTTTTGGACAAATTGTTTCGTGCTGAATTTCATGTGTCCTTTTTACGACGACACCTCATTTATTTACGAAGGATCTTAGTACGTTGGGTAGGTACATACAGTTAATAAAATATATTCGGATCTTAAACTTGTCAAAATTTATTTTAAAAATAATTTTGTTGTTTTGAGCTTTCATTCCTAAATCTATGGAACAATGGAACTAAGCCCCTTACAAAAATCGAATGAACATCGAGAAACACCTGGAATTTCGGAAAGTTTGAATAATTTTGGTATTCCAGTACAATCTCAATATTCTCAAAAACTTTCAAGCATGCGGTCCTCGCATAATCTATTTTTATAAAGGGGCAATTTAAACGGGCATACAAGAAACATTTTTTGGCGGCAAACATTAGCATCAAAATTAATAAATTGGCAACAAATATATTATTTTGGAACAGAATAAAATAATTTTTAGACGTAAAATAAAATAAAAATTCGAGACAAAAAATTAAATTTAATCGCTACAAATTATTTAATATTTGATCGGGGAAATATTGCAGTGTCTTTAATAGATTCTATATAATCCGCTCCATCGTGCGGCATGCATTGCGATATGTTTGCTTATCCCGGCTCCTACGTCCCCCGAAGTTCAAATCTAAAGCCCCTCGGAGGGCTAAGCGGGTAGGGGGGGGCGAAGTGACCTCTGGCGTTCCCGTGAGAGTTACCCAAGCCATTAGCCTCTACAATTCTAAGTTAAATTAGGGATCTCCTTTTTCTATGATACAATATTTTAAAACTAATTTCAATATTTTAGTTTTTAATTTATTTATTTATAAATTTGTTGCCAGTTAATTATTTTTGTCGCCCAAAATGTTTATTTCGATGCCAAAAAATATCTTTTTGTGTACCCTTCCAACAGTGCCAAAAAAATATAAATGTTGCCAAATTATTATATTTGGTTCCAAAATATTAATTTTATGATGCCAAGAAATTTTTGTTTCTTGCTCATTAATTTGTGCCGTTTTATTATTTTTTTGTATCTCAAATATTAATTTTTTGTATGCCGGTTTATTGCCAGCCTTTTATAAATACGGTATCAATGACCATCGGTCTAGATGATTTTCTTAAATTATGAAATATGGCCAACTCAAAAATATAAACTTTTGAATTATTCTGGTGTATTCCAGATTGATAAATACTTAAGAAGAGGAGAAATTGTGAGTTTGCAATTCAGTTTCGATCTGCGTGCATGTGAAAAATAAATCATTTTTCAGTACATCTCATCAGGCTATAGCGACTAAACTGCTAATTTATTACACTGATTGTGGAATGGGAATAAATTAGCAGTTTAGTCGCTATAGCCTGATGAGATGTACTGAAAAATGATTTATTTTCTACATGCACGCAGATCGAAACTGAATTGCAAACTCTTAACAATTTCTCCTCTTCTTAAAAAATATAAATTAGGTTGATTTCGATTTCTTGTTATTTTTCTGATATTGGTTATTTCTTAACCGATTGTAATGAAATTCGATATAAACGATCCAGATAAGACAGCAAAATGATATTACTGGACTAGGCCATTGCCAATAAAGCGGTGCATTTAAAAAAAAAAATTGGAGCGTTCATGCTTAAAATTAGAATTAGACCGAAAATCGTATAGTTGAACGCTTAATATAGAGCATATAACGCTTTTCCAAACTCTTACAACCTCAATCTATTCAACAACTATAACCTCAATGAATATCTATATTGATCAATCTATTGGCGATCTAATAATTTATTTTTTAACGGCAGCGACTTTCAGCAATGAGCTATTCCAGTAAACATCCTCACTGAACCGATGGTCATTGAGGGTATAACGTTTATAGGAAACCGTTATTTGTTCCATATTCAAGGTTCAATAACACAGAATTTCTTGCCAGCTTTCATCGGCAATGACACAAGTGCATAAAAAGGTCTGAGCATTCCACTAGTTAGTTGGTGAATTAAGGAGTTCAGAGAATAGAAACACTACAAGCATTACTACAATTTAGTTTTTTTTTGAAAAATATGAAATATTTACAATACAAATAAAACCAATTCAAGCACTAAAATTTACATATTTAATTATAGACCCACCACCAAACAAACATTTTTTTTAGATCTAATATACCTGTAGATCTTAATTATACACCCAATAATTTAACAAAAACCATTAAAAAAAATTAAATCCAAATAAAATTAATGTTTACATACCATATTTTCAGTTGCCGATTCATCTGAAGATGCTTCCATCATTATTAATGTACAATAAAAAGAAATGCTTTTACCAAACAAAAACTAAAATGTTTAAAGCGTAATTTTAACCGTTATTCCTCTATAATACCGCACCAAATTCTTATTTATCTTAAAATATATAATTGATATCCATCACCGTTTATATCTAAACAAAATAAAATTAAGTAAATTAATAACGTAATTAATTTTAGATAGCTAGACGTATTATTATTAAACAAAAAGCAACGTTATTAAGCGCAACAAGAAAATCTAAATTATACACCTTTGTTTGTTATATCTATATACATAGCTTAACCTTATATTGAGTGCAATATGTTACATTAATTAAATTAAATTTAAATTATGGTAATGAATTAGCCAATCAATCAATTATTTATTTATATTAACAGTATGGATTTGACACGAGTACATTGTTTTAATTGAAAATTCTTGTTGCTATATAGCAACAGACATTTTCACATTTCCATTTAATTAGATTTTTATTTATCGAAAAGATTTTTCTTTTTTTTGTTTGTGCAATTCTTATTCGAGATGCCACTAGAGGATTGTGTTTTGATTATTTATTTCAATACTGTGTATCTGGCACATATTATTATAATACAGATTTTTCCTATAATTTATTCCTGTGCTTTTATGCAAGAGCAAAATTGTCGTCAAAGGAATATATTATGTTATAAAATTAAAGGTTTGGTGGAAAACAAAAAAATGGTAGCGGCCTCGACCAATATATAATGGTGGGGGGAACATAATGAATTATGGGATTCAAATGGAAATGTTTGTTTTAGCAAATCCCTTAGGGAAAAGGTGTTAGTCTGTGGGCGATTTGCGTGCGATGGTCAAGTCTGGCGTTTTGTATTATTTTGGTTGGCATAATATAAATATTCGGGTCAAAAGGAAAAAGCTTAGCTAATTATTAATGTAGATATATTTGGTTTGTCCTAAATAAATTTACCTTTGGAGACTAAAGAATATAAATTAAGCGTGGATAGTATTTATAATAAAATATTTTGGTTTTGTTTAACAATAACTTTATTCGGGAAGAGTAAGAGAAGTTGGATTAAAGCCACGCGGGACCGGGATAAAAAAATAGATAAAGAAGCACGGAAAATATCGGAAAGGGGTAAAAATTGACTTAGAATATGAAAGCGTTATTGAAGAAAAGGAATCTGGATAGCATAACATTTGCCTAATAATAATAATAAATATTATTATTGGAAATGATTGAAATGAATAATAAATTTAGAAAGAGGTGAATTAATTACAATGTGGTCCCAGAGATTGTTAGAAATTTCTATATACAAAAAAAGTAGAGGAGAAAGGTGGTTTGTGACATCTAAGAAATTTTTAATGGCCTACTGCTTATGTTGATTATATTTCTTTATTATGCATTGCATAGCTTTGTTAGAGTAAATATTGGGAGCATTTTAGCATAGTGTTCTTATATGGTATGTGTGAATGGATCTGATTTTTTTCTTACTATTTTATTTTTTGCGAGTCCGAGGTGCTAGATCGGAGTTTTTCCCCTGCCGTTCTTCAGTGGGGCAAAAGTGATTTGAAGTAGATAAAACATGGTGGGATGACTGTACTATGTCAAGCAGAGATATTTGCACTCTTCAGTG